>JAVLUZ010000340.1:7829924-7859924 GCA_036768485.1 Mermis nigrescens
TTCGGGGACTGGTAGACCCAAAACCTCCCCACGTGCATGCCTGGTTTAGACACCCTCCGACAGACATCCCTAAATTCGATAGATCCCCAGAATTAGATTTTTGACATTTTTTGCCAATTTCGCACCACTTAGAGCCCCACCCAAGTATTCGCCTGCTCTTCAGTATGCCTACACGTAGGTTGGTTGGTACATAGGGTACATAGTTTATAATGAAATGATGTGAAGCCTAATGAATTGAGGAAGTGAGGACATCGTTAAGCCATTTAAGTAGCATCATAGGATCAGTGGTAACTACAAGTAGCACCCTTCCACTTATCCTTTTATTAGGTAAACTCAATAACCTTACCCCCGAATTTGTTAGTGAAAATTAAAAACGTTAAATTGAAATTTCTTAGATCTTCATTCATAGAAGAGTTTCAATTCCAAAGTCAAATGTTGCATAGCGCAGAAGCATCTTATTTCGGACCATCATTGCATATATAGAGACTGCCCCGAAATCCCAAATTTGGGAAAATTCGGCTAATCAAATGGAAATTTGACAAAAAGTCGAAGTATAGGTCATTTAAATTCTTATTTTACTTACGTAGGATATCAAATCCATCACGGTATTTGTCGGCACATCAATGAGAAAAATAAGAAATGTCCAAAAAAAATGAGTTTTTTAGCCCGTCCGAAAACAACTCATTTTTCTTTTTTTAATCTCGTCATATCTCAAAATCCTACAGGTAATTTAAAATTTTGTAGGTGCTATTATGCATATGTATCATATTAAGCCTTTATCCTAAGATGGCAATTACCACGTATTTGCACATTATCTAAGCTTTTATTTAGGAGTTTCAGTAAAATTTGTAAGTGAAAAGCCATGGGTGGTGTCAAATGATGACAAAAAAGTAGTTCGATTTTCGCAACTTAAAGACTATTTATCAGTTGTTTGCTCAAACTGAGTTCTTTCCGGCGCAAGTTCCTAATACGATTGGCCAACGTAACGACGTTGATGACGTACAACGGATGCTCCATCTGGTTGACCACCCTGAAAAAAATTTGACCTCCCGATTGGTTCGCTATTCGGTACTGTCGCTCGAGCCTCGCTTTATCCAACAAAACTAATTCCAATTCGATCAAAATTCGGTGGGTCTCGGCCGAAATAGTGGCCCGGAGCTTTTGACGACGCGCTGCGGGAGCGTTTTGTTGGTAAATAGTCCTCTGCTCGCGTTTTGCGGTCGGAGCCAGCGACGCCACGTCGGTCGGTCGGGGGACGGATTGGCCGAAAAGTAGAAAATTCACTAATAGGAATATGTGTGTACAGTCGGTGACATCGTTTCGAAGAGTGTAAAGATGACCTTTGAAAATGTTACTACCCATCGATTATTCGAGGTCGAATCGCTGTAAATAAATAATGGCTGAATTTCTGGTTCAAATCTTGAAATTAAACGTTTATTTATCGATCAATAGTAGTATACCGTGCTTCCCTAGGGGTTACAGACGTTATAACATAGCCTGTGTCATAAGATAGGCGAAATCTGCGCCCTGGCCCAAAATCGAGGTCGTGCCAGGGCGCAAATGGCTTGGGGTCCTGCCCGAGACCTGCCCAGGGAGGGGCGCGCGCCAGCTTAGGGCCCAGGGCCAGGGGGAGGGGCTGCAATAATCCAGGGGGGTTATTACCCAGAGGTTATTATCCAGGGGTTATTTCTGAAGAGGCGTAAGTCAAGAACCAGCGGTCGGATCGGGCTTAAATTTTCAGAGTATGATGTATATAGGCGAGGCATGCTACGCATAGAATTTCAGCGCGCAGCCTACAGTATACCAATTTACTTTACACTTTCTCGTATAGCACTATATTTCAAGAACTAAAGGGCGGATTTAGCTCAAATTTTCAGAGTAGGGTGAATACCCTATTTGCAAATTATTACAAAAATTTGGAGTAAGTACCTACAGTATATCAATTTACTTTACACTTTCTCATATAGTACTATATTTCGAGAACTATAGGGCGTATTTAGCTCAAACTTTCAGGGTAAGATATATAAGGTGTGCTATGTACAAAATTTTAGCGCGTAACCTAGAGTATGCGCCGATTACACTGCCCGATGGCGTCAAACGGATGGATGTAAAGTTCTCTATGGAGATCTATTGTTTATAACTAGTAATCAATTATAATAAACATGCCCAAACCTGCCAGTAAGCCTAGGTGGGAAGGGGTATGACAGTGTGTGTGTGTGTGTGTGTGTGTGTGTGTGTGTGTGTGTGTGTGTGTGTGTGTGTGTGGGGGTAGCAGTCCCTGTGGGAGTCCACAAGCGCCACCCACACAAACGCCACCTCCACAAGCGCCTCTGTGTTCACTATAGCCGTTATAGTTAGTTTACGAAAGTAGTCAGCTATTTTGTCATCAGCTCGTAGCGATTATTATGTACGCGCAAATTAATTATTTTGATGGCCTTTGGCCCTTCATAAAACAAAATATTGTCCGAGTATACTTTAATTTGGTAGTCAGGTACTAGGACGTTTTGAATTTTTTCCACAGCTTCAAGACCGTATTTTTCTTTATCAGTGTTAAGATCAGCTTCGTGCATTAAGTCTAAAGCTAGCTGCTTTTGTAAACAATGTCGCCCTTTATCGCCTTTCCTAATAGACTCCCATTTAGGGCTATTGTTTTTAATTTTGCCGTCTAAAATGCAATTTTACGATAGTTTTGCCAAATTCAAAGGGTACAGGTTGATCTTGGTCGCTTTTAATATTTATTTCAACAGTGTTGAATGCTTTTTTGTAGTACAGGTATGTAATGTGGACTAATATATGAATGATTAATGATATCCATATACTTTCCTTCGATATTTACGACTTGCAAGAGTGGCGCAAAAATATTTCCAACAATTTGAGGCTCGACTATATCACAATAAACGTAAAAATTATCCATTCCACCTAATATATCTTAAAAATGGTGTGCTACTATATTCAAATATTTTGTAAGATAATAATTTATATTGTTGAGTTGGTTTTGAAAAAATTTATTTCTAAAAGGATCTATTTTTAAAAAAGTTATTTAAAAAAAATATTTCTTGCGCCACATAATAATTTATATTGCTCAGCTGGCTTTCCACAAATCCAAGCATATATAGTAAATGTTTTGTTAACTTTACACTTCGAATGTATTCTGTATTAATTTTTTGGGTGACAGAATTTCTTATTATCATCATACCTTTTTCCAAAATATTTCAAATATTCAAATTTTTCTTTAACACTAATCATTTTTATCCCATTAATAATTATCTTAATCAAATCATCTATATTTAAATACCTTGCTCAAGCAATAATCAATTTTTGTCGCAGCATTGTTTTTGATGTCATAAAACAGTTTTATTGCCTTTCTTACGCGTTTTCAAAATCTTTTCAATTACATACAAATTGTCAGTTTTTGTTTCAATTTTTTGCAATTCAGGCTTAAAAAAATACCCTCGACTCTTTCGCCCATTTGGTCTTCTAGAACATAAACGGATGGGGTTCGAGCATATCTTTATTTAATTACGAAAAACTCCTCTGTCCAGTTGGGCCAAAATCCTTTTTCAAAAGTGCGCTTAACTTTACTCAGTCGGACTTTATCGCCAATATTAAATTTAAAGACAACGTTCTGTTTATCAATTCTAAATGCTCTATTCAAGATGTCCGTCTCATTTTTTACGGTCACATTAGCTGGCGATGTACCTATCGTACGATGCTTAGAGTGATTATAATTTTTTATCAAGTCGAGTAATATGTCAATATATTTATACGAATTACTCTTTGTGGAGTACCGCTACATACGTTCTTTAAGCGTGCGATTAAAACGTTCAACTTTGCTAGCTTTTGTTTCGCTTCTGGTCGTGAGAAAATCGATAGATTCAGATTTTAGAAATTTCTGGAACTCCTTGTTTGTAAATTCGGTCCCTGCGTCCGTTTGCAGCTTGTACGGTTTTCGATTAGATGAATTTAAAATGCTTTGAAAAGCGGTCAGAACATCTTTTGAACTTTTAGATTTTAGAGGAAGAGACCATGCGTATTTTGAAAAAATGTCTATGCAATTCAAGAGATACTTAAAATTATCATTATGCTTCGCTGAAGATTGAAGATCTACAATATCACATTGCCATTGCTCATCAATGCTGCTTACTAATACTTTATTTCGTGAATAATGCTTGAGGACGGGTTTGTGTAAAGTATAGGTGGGTTGCTTTTCTAGACAGGCACGTACTTGTTCTAATTTAACAGTCGGGCGAATCTTTTTGAATGCGAGTGTAAAGTTGATTAACGCCAGTGTATCCACTTTGTGGATTGTAGTACAGTTTCTTAAGTATTTTATTCATTCTTGAACAATTTTTAGCATTCCATCTATTTATAAACAACATTCCTAGTTTTTGGATTCTTACCATCTAATGCAATAATTTTGTCTATAAATAAGGGTCAAGCAGTATTTGTTATAGTTTTCCTCAAAAATGGATCAATTTTTTGAAGTAAGCGAACACTCATTCACTTCTGTTCGTAGGTTTAAGTCAGCTGCAAGTACATTTCGACTAAAGTTTCTAAACCTTGATGACTGTCCTGATATTGAAGAGATGTTTGAGCAAGCTATCCAGCAGATACTCAAGCATTACCCCGCAGACAGTCTGATAGGTCTAGAAATCAAACATTCATGCCTTGACTTCCCTGTATTAGTTCCATTTACTCAGCGTCAGTATCTGAACACCAACAAAGTTTTTAGTATTATTGAAAATATAGCACAGTCCAGTAAGGAGCTTAGGTTTGACGAAGATATGATCTTCAAGGTAGTCGTAGTAAATAAGAAACCACAATTGGGCAGAGGAGCGTACATTAAAATTGCATCAAATGATAATTTATCACTTCCTCGAGCTGTTGTTACAGGAATAGCAAAGCTGGACAATAGCCCAAAATGGGAGTCTATTAGGAAAGGCGATAAAGGGCGACATTGTTTACAAAAGCAGCTTGCTCTAGACTTAATGCACAAAGCTGATCTTAACACTGATAAAGAAAAATACGGTCTTGATGCTGTTGAAAAAATTCAAAACGTTCTGGTACCTGACTACCAAATTAAAGTTTACTCGGACAATATTCTGTTTTATGAAGGGCCAAGGGCCATCAAAATAATTAATTTGCACGTAGATAATCATCGCTACGACCTGATGACGAAATAGCTGACTACTTTCGTAAACTAACTATAAAGGCTATAGTGAACGCAGTAGCGCTTGTGGAGGTGGCGTTTGTGGAGGTGGCGCTTGTGGACTCCCACAGGGACTGCTACCCCCAACACACACACACACACACACACACACACACACACACACACACACTGACAATGTTGTTTCGGAACAAATTCTTCCGGAACCAACTGTTACTGTAAAAAATGAAGCTGATGCATAAACATTCTAAAATTGTAGGAAAAAACTTTTTCCCTAAGCTTGCTTTACACTACTTTACACTTTACACTAGCTTTACACTTTACACTAGTCCCCCCAAAATACAACAATACTCTCTTACCACTCACCCACAACTTATATTGCCTTTGTTTCGGAACAAGTTGTTTCGGAACCAGCTGTTACTGTAAAAAAATCGATAAAATGCGGAGGAACCCCTTTTTCAGGACCTTACTAGTGGTCCCCAGGCACTCCTTAGGCTTACGGGTAGGTCCGGGCAGGACCCCAACCCATTTGCTCCCTCGCGCAACCTCGATTTTAGGCCAGGGAGCAGCTTCCGCCTAAGTTATAGCAGTGTATATGTTATAACGTTGCTCCCCTAGGGAAGCAGGGTATACTAATATCAATATTTTTGAATTTCAGTACGTAAGATGGTAGAAGATTCGGAAGGAGGTTTCGATCCCCGGCCGGATTGGCTGCTGACCATACATGATCATGCAGAAAAGGCTTGCGAATCTTTTCAACCCCCCTTCCCGCTGCAAAAGGCATTTCACCCCGCAAGAAACAATTTCACCCTCCCTTCGCAGAATTTACGATTTTCCAAATAATAATCGTAGAAAACGTCCTGTTTTAATCGTTTTTAGCGATCTTTTAGTCCATAAGTGTCGATTTTTCTGGCGTTCTCGCGTCAAACAACCGTTTTCTACTATCATATTTAATTTTATTTGATTTTTCTTGAAAAGTTTTTTGTTTTATCTGCATAAAAAAGATTTAAAATCATGTTTTCGACGCGTAACCATCCTCTTTGAGGCCTTAAATTTAGAATTTAGAATTGAGAATTTAAATTAAAATTAAATTTAATTTTAATCTAGAATTTCAAATTTTTACAGAAAATTAGGAACATCTAATTTCTAAAAGTTTTGAGTAAGTTTCTATCGTCTGAACCCTACCGATTTTTCGGCCTTTCCAGCCAAATAGTCATTTTTGACTACATTTTGCATCATATGATTTTAAAAGTGTATGCGTTTATGTTTCAGAAGGAAACAGCATAGCATAGAAAGTAATAGAAAGAAAAATAAATAATATAGAAAGAAAGAAATGACATAGAAAGAAACATATGTCCAAAAATGGCGTTTATACGTGTAATAGTTGGGTATTTAAGTCCAAAAAGACTTTAGCAGAATTTTTCATTACTGAACCCCAGAATTCCTATGCGCTTGTCAATACAAACAATTGTTAAACAATTAACACTTATGAATCTGAATCTGAATTATTACGCTTTCGGTTGGAGCTTACTAGACGGAGATAAGATCGAATCTGATAAGCGAGCAATACTTATCAATTCCACCTATACAATTAGTATTTGCTTCCGTCGATGTTTTATTTTACAATAATTTTTTATTGGTTTATTTAATTGCATACCTTTCTTTATGAAATGTAATAGTTAGCACGATTCGCGCAATTAGAATTACGAATGCTACGTAAAATTTAGGTTTAGATAACGAGCTCGCGGCAATTATATTTTCAAAAGATGGTAAAATTACAATATATGTAATCAGCGGGTAATCAATGATTAAATAGCAGTTTGAGAAGTGCGACATTTAGGAAATGAAGCATCGCAAAATTTTTTGGAAAGACCAGTTTAACTAACGCTATTAAGTTGAAGCACGGAAGGAGTGTGGTAGAAATTTAAGCCCATATATAAAAATAAAACAAGATTAAAACGTTTGAGGTTACATTTGACTAAGAAATACTTCATCATATTCCTTATGTCTGTTTTTATATTCCGTTATTGCAATACCTTCTACTTAAAGCTTGTTTCTTTTTTCATTCCTATTCAGTTTGTTATAGTGATATTCCATATTTTTCAGCCAAAATTCTGTGAAATATGGACGGATTAAAAAAATAATTAAATGTAGGAAGGGTTTAAAAATTTGCGGTATAGCCAAGCAATATTTTTCCACATTTTTCGTTAGCTAAGTTTGTTGGCATTGAAAAATTGCGAAAAAGATTTAAAAATTCTTAAAGTCCATCTCAGAGCTTTTCGTGAGAATGATAATTCATTACTAATTTATTATGATCTATATAATTATTAAATTCAATTAATAATAAACTTTACATCAAAAATAAAATAAAATAAAAATAGAATAGGAAATAAAATAAAATAATAAAATAATCCCAATGCCTCCAGTTCACTTCTCCCCCGATTTAATGCATTAACAAAATTAAACTACGCCAAATTATCGCTGAAATCAGTTGAAAATACTCTTCTCCCTATCACTGGCTTGGCCCCTCTGAATTTTATTGCAAATCTTTAAACCTCATATGCAATAAATGATAGGAGAACATATACGCCGCAGAATTAAAGGACGGGAGAACATAAATTTGAATATATTATAATTTGGAAAATTCAGAAACTTTCGTCGTCCGATATTGATAAATGATTCTGAAAAACTTCAAACTTTGCAAGCCTACACCTAAGACCGAGTCGGTCATACACTGTCACTCTTTCCCGGAAAAATTGCGAATCAACTGACAACTCTTTTGTATATTTCATTCATTATATATCGTTTATAATTGTTTGCGTACGTGCTAGAAGTGCGAATCTGCGCTCGACCGCCCGTATTTGCGGCTAATTCGCCAATTCCTTGTAGATAAATCAACGAAGCTAATGATGTTTTGCATATTGAAATGAGCCTAAAAACTGCCAAATTCGAATAAGCTTTTGTACTACTTAATTTCGTTGCGAAAGGGGCAAAAATATTGAAACAGCTCGCTCACAATATTCAATGAAGAGCGATTGAAGCGAAAGGACGCCGAAGTATAATTCTAGAAATTTCACTTGATGATTTTGTACAACGAAACGGAATAATCGAAAAAAGGCTAAAAATGGACAATGAAGTGTAGAAAAGAATTATAATTCAATGGGATACAAGCACCCGCTGATTTATTGACTCGAGTTTTGTCATCGACGAAGTGAACGCTGATTTTTTTGTAAACTTCTTTCGACTGTGAGACTTTCGGCAATTTTTCCGACATCTTTTCTCGAAATTTCCGCTTACGTCAACGACTCCGCTATTACTTATTTTTCGTCATCTGAGCGTGATGGAAAATTACAGTTTATTTAGCGGAGCAGCAAAAAATTATTTATTATTTTTTAAATCGATCCTGATCGGCTTAAAAAATAGTCTTTCAATGCACAATGACCTCTTGTACGCGCTTTCCTGTGTTCGGCATGTTTGGTGGATATACACATATATGCGACATTCAAAATTTTTGTATGAGCAGTCGGCCATTGGGGGAGGGGTCAGGAAGTAACTGTCGCTCTAAAATCGTAAAATGCAGTCTTCCCGTACCCAGACTCACCTCATTATATATGTCTTTGCACGATTAGATTGCCGTGTTTTTGGAGGCTCGGACCCATAGATGGGCAGCGGCCAAATTCTGGGGAGGGCGACCAGTGGAACAAAATCGACAAAAATCAAATTCTGGGGGTCTATCGATTGGGGGCCGTTGGATTTTGAGAGGAGGAGAGGGTACAGTCCGCACCAGGTCCTTCCCCCTGCGCCCGTGTATGATTGGACCCAAAAAGCTCAGAAAATCTTCAACTGACACCCACAGAATTCAATTTTTTCAAAATTTCTCTCTCCTTTTTCGTCATTTTTGATACGAAACGTCATAAATGACTTTTGTCCCTGAATTAATGTTCCGTTCCTTTTTCGACACTTTAAGATTTTTTAAACCATCTTGACGCTTCTAAATTTTGACTCTGTCATAATCCCAAGTTAAACTTTCTCGGACTAAATTCGAATTTCAGGCTGAAATAAGTTTTCTTAAATTATTTCAAAGTGTTTTTAAGAATCTAAACATATTTCCCAAAATAGCCTCTGAGCCTATCGCCGATGAGTTATCACGGTATGTAAAATAAGAGAAAAGAGATAAATCATATGAAATGGAGCATTTTGATGGAAAAACTTGGCAAAACAAACGTCTCATTTAATTTCAGCATTTGAAGCGTTTGGGCCGAAATGCTCAATTTTCGGACATACATGCGGAAGTCGAGGCATAACGTTTGTCAAGCCATGACGCTTAACTTGCGTAAACACTAACGTAGGGAAGCGTACAACACATTAAAATCATAACAAGCACAAAATTTTATAAAGTAAATCAATTATAGGTACAGGCTAGACACTTTATACATGTCTTTTTAAGCGTTTTATTATCTTGAACCCATAACTCGCGGCGTAAAAAACTCGCCGATGCTTTTGCTAAAAAAATTGAAGTAACTCTTAAGAATTACCATAATTTATGATTGACTATATGCGGGAAATATCGCTTCTTGTTTCATCTTTACCTTATATTAAAATTGGCAAATAATAAGAAGCCGTCAATCAATACGGGAAAAAGAAAAGAAAGATAAAGACGATGGCAACGAATGGAGAAAAATAAATAAATGAATAAATAAAGATAAAAATAAAACAAAAGACACTAATTAAAGTAACAAACTTTAAAAAGAATACGCTCAAATTGTCAACGTTGATGTCTAAACTAAATTCTGGTAAAATCGTACATAGTTGTAATAATAATTAGAAGTCAATAGGCCGAAAATAAATATAGCAAAGAAAGAATGAAAAAATAAATAAACAAAACAAGACAAGACAGGTAATCATGTATACCCAACTGAAGTTAGCTGACTTAAAGGAAGCGAGAAATTACCGAGGCATCTCATCGAGTAATTGAACGCTGAAATTTTTCCCAAGGGATATATGCACTGATTTGAAACAAATACAAAATTTCTAATTTGTTTTGTTATTTAGAGAAAAATTGATTTTCGTTTTCTTCTCATCTTGTTGTTGTAACAAAATCGTGAAAAAGCGGAAAAACTTTTCAAAAATATAATTTTCTCTGAATTGAGGATTTGAGCGTGAAGGAGGGTTTAGGGTGTCTAGACCTCAGAATAGAAAAATGAAAAATTGTGTGGCGGAAAAATAAGACCAAAATTGAGGCCAAAAACGGATCAAAATTGAAAATTTTCTCTAAAAGTGCTTAGAATTGACCAAAAACTGTGTAATAACGAAGTTTTAATGCTATTTTGACGCTTATATCAGATTTTGAGGTCACTGGGGCTTAAAACGCTCAATTTGGACCCTCCAGGTCAGCTGACCCTCTCCAGATCGGCCATGCTGTGCACCTATGTTCTTGAGACCCCATGCCGACGAGTGGTCGCGATAACAGTACCATAAATTAATACAAAAAGAAGTAAAATAAGGATTATCCTGTTAATGCTAAAAAAGATGTGAAACAGAAAATATTTCATCTTTATCTTTACTTCCGCACAAAGATACTAATCAGAAAACAAACTATTTCTGTAGCGATTTATTCACGCAATACATTCATTAGCACTAAAAATAAAGTAAAATAAAGCAGTATGAAGTAAATAAAAGTCAGTCATATGCTATGTAAAAAATGATATGTTTTTAAATAAAAAGTTGTGTAAAATGTAGTATAGAGTAAAAGTGAAATAAAAGTAATGTGATGTAAAGAAGAAAATCAAAATAAAAAGTAAAAATGTAAATGAAAATATACAAATAAGAAAAAATAAAAAGTAAAAAAATTAGCAAAAATTTCATCACAAACTCAACCAACTCTTCAGAACAACTATTCCAACCAAATTTCGTTCATTCCTCGTTTTCCTACAATATCCTGTATTATAATGCTGCTGAATGCGTATTATAGTTAAAATCTAAATTACGTTTTTAGAAGATTACTTTCGACTTTTCCATTCAAGTTATTGATTTTCGATTCTATATGTTGATTCCATAAGATTGTCGCAAACTTTTGCAAAATAAATTTTGGAAGATTATGAAGTTTGGTCATTGAGCTATCCTACTATTAGATATGACTTTAATTAATTAGCTGACGCTACTTCGAAATTTTTTAAATAGGAATCTTTTTGGAAAATTTTTTAAAAATAGAAATCATTTGTGAAAATATAATTTTTTTATCATCTCATTTCGTTTCATTATAGGTAGGGCGATAGCGCCTACCTATAATATACTGGCCATCCTTTTTTCTTATATGCTTTATCACAGCTTGAGTGCGGAAATTTGTCCCCCCTCACAGCTATAACGGCACACATCTGGGAGGTGCGGTTTTTTTAATCGATAGATAATTGAAAAATTCGATGTCGTTCTGTTGTTTTGTTTACACTCAATGCCGAGTTAGCAATGAGCGTGTAAAGTGTAAAACGAAAAATCAAATAATTTGCAGAGGGCCAATTATTTTTACAAGAATGTTGCCCCCGAGCTGTAAATAGCTGAATCTGACCTTTAAATTTCTTTACACTCGATGGTAGTTGCATAAAAATCGTAAAGTATACATGTTTTTTACTCTTTGCTTGTCCTTCAGCTTATCTAACTCTATTTTGGTTTGTGTGCAGTCCAATTAGTTTTGTAATAGCCAGAGGGTTGCAAAATCTCAAAGCTGAATTTTTTCTCTTATAATGCAATATTTCTTTATCCGTGATCGTTTTAGTGTAAAAGGGTTCGAAACGGAAAACGATATTTCTTCAAGTACTCCGCTAAGTAGGCGGAACACATGCTAGATTATGCTTAAAAGGTGCCCTGACTTTAGCGTTACAGATACGAGCTTATTTTGTTTCTATACACCCAATATTGCGGTATTAGCACAAGAGTGAAGTTTACACCGAGAAGCATTTTTGCGCCCAGAGCGTCGTAGATGATGAATTTTTTCATAAATGTTCTCCGTAAGGTCAGAATAACGAATCCTACCTTTAAACTTTTCTACAGCCAGTGTTTGTTGAGGTATGAAAAGGTGAACTTTGAATTTTACCTACATCTATTTTCTAATGCCGATAGATAACTCCGTATTGCATATTGTTTGATCAGATTTTTCTTATTTCAGAGGTTTTTGACTCGTCTTTAATAAATAATTATTTCTATCATCGTAAATGCACTATTCTTAAACTTCAGTAGAATGATTAATATTTTTCAAAATAGTAAAATCAAGCTGAAATCTTCCGATATGTCGAGTCAGTTGGCGCAGTCGTTGACAACTCCGTTCTCGGATGCCGTCTTAATAAAAGAATGATGGTTCGAATCTTCTGAATGCTGACTTTTCCATTTTTTTAATTATTTTGGCAAAACAATGCACTTTATTTGACTTATCCATCTATTTAGGTTCTGCAGATAACACTTTTTGTTTTTTGAATTTCGCCACAGTTCTCGAATGGGAGTGTAAAGAGTGCGAAAATCTGGGGGTGAAAAGACACATTTTGGCCGAGTTTTCGACTTGTTTATGTCTGCCAACAACTCCGATTATGAGTTTTAGGAAATTTTTTCTGACAGAAATGTACTACGGGTCAAGGGCTATCTTGTGCTTACAGCAAACTTTTCTACAATCAATACGCAGTTAGTACCAGGGTTTTAAACTTTACACTCTGGTGGATGAGTAAAAAAACAGATTTTTTTCCAAGATTTCTCTGCCAACTTTTTTGGTTATGACTTGAGGTGAATTGAATAAAATTGAAAACTTCCAATGGCTAAACGTCGAAGCAAGCCGAGCTCAAAAAACGTAATATTGAGTTGTTCATGGAGTGTAAAGTTCGAAATCTGATGTGTAAAGTGGGCGAAAAAACAGGTTTTTTTCGAATTTTGATTGGAAATCATATCGAATATTTTGCGGAACATAAGTTTGGCACATACAAACGTACTTACTTACTTGACTTAAACACTATAAGCTTCAATGACGTTGGTAGGGCAACGACCGTTGAGCTGTGGCGGCCAAAGGCAGTGTATCACGGATTACAGCACGCCATTGATCGCGGTTCAAGGCTGCTTGTTGGGCATCAATGATTGAGAAGTGGAGCGGCTGAACATCTTGTGCCACTTGTGTCAACCATGTTTTCTTAGGGGCGTCTCCGAGAGATTTTCCACCCCGTGGGCCGCTTGGAGTTAATTAACTGATAGGGTAGTCGGGTGTTGTTCATGCTGGCAGACATGTCCAAACCACCTGAGCCGCTGTCGCTTTAAGTAGAGTTCGATACTGGTTTGGTTTTTACATACTTGCAGCACGAGTTTCATTCTCCATCGGTCTCGTAGATTTATGTGCAAAATGCTGCGAAAGACATCGAAGTTGAAAAACGCTCTAATATGTGCATATCGCTTTTAAGCAGAGTCCACGACTCAGAGCCGTACATCAAAATTGTCCTGATGGAAGCATTAAAAATTCTCATTTTTGTTGTGATGGTAACGTCTTTTTGGTTCCACAAACACTTCTTTAGTGAAGTGAATGCTGACATGGCATTCCCAATGCGGTTTTTGATGTCGCTAGTTGCTACTATTCGTCCACTATCGATCAACCGATCCCAAATATTTAAAAATGCATCCACCCGTTCGATTGGTTTGCCATCAAGTTGTAATATGGCCGGTTGTGTGCCCGTGAGAATAAATTTAGTTTTTTCGCTGTTTATTGTCAGGCCGAGTTTGTTGGCATTCACTTGTAAACGCATTCAAGGTATTTTGTGCGGCTTGAGCTGTTTCGGCAAAAAATACAATGTCGTCGGCGTATACTAAATCAGTGAGAGACACAATTAGCTCCGACTTGTACACCTGGCATGTCGTCAGAAAGTTTTTCTGAGAATCCAGTCCATAGTCCACGTTGAACAACATAGGCGAAATAATGCATCCCTGTTTAACGCCAGTGGTAATTTAGAGAATGGTGAGGACACATTTCCCAAATATTTTGGCCTGCGCATTCCACCGTCGTAGAAGGCCTTGAGAATACTAAGTGTGGCATGCGGGATTGATTCATTTTTGAGGGCGCACCATAAGGACGAATGGTCTATGCTATCAACGATGCGCATGCAAAATCCACAAATACCAAGAATGTGTCCTTTTTACAGCGTAGGCGCGATTCGGTTAGTTGCCTAAGTGTGAATATTTGGTCGGTGCAACCTCTTCCAGGCCTGAAACCAGCCTGCTCTTCCCTGCAGTTAGTTTCTCTAACACTGAGTAGTCTGGATCGGATTATAGAGGTCAGAAGTTTTCCAGATGTTGCTAACAGGCTTATTCCTCTATAGTTTTTGCAGGTAGCTGGGTCTCCCTTTTTGTGAATTGGTACGATAATTGAGTCCTTAAAGTCTTGAGGCACTGTGCCTTTGTTCCAGATGGTCGAGTATACGCCTTTTAGTTGTTTGACTATTGCCTCTCCTCCAGCTTTTAAAGCTTCAGCAGGGATGTTGTCCACACCTGGTGCCTTCCGGTTCTTGAGTCTTTTTATTGATATTCTGATTTCCTCTTCAGTTGGAGGATGATCATTAATTGTGCTTGAAAATTTCAGATCCACGTTCTCCATCAGTCTTTTGTCTGGGCTTGTGGGGTGTGGGCGGTTAAGCAATTGGCTAAAATGTTCTTTCCATCTATCTAGTTTACCCGTTAGTGATTTGATGGGGTTGCCATGGTGATCTTTGAGGTTTGAACTCGTTGCTTTAAACTTTCCATTACAACTCGCAGGATGCTGTAAAGTAAGCGCGAATCATGGTTCTTGCTGGCTATTTCCATTTCTTGGGCTTTCACATTCCACCAAGCGTCCTTATCCGTCTTAAGCTGCCTTAATTTGTCTATTGAGGAAAAGGTACAGCTTGTGATTAATATTCTTGATTTTTGCGCGTTCTTCAACTAGTTTTAGGGTATCATCTGAGATCCAAGGTTTTATTTTTCGTCGTTTTTTGGGACAAATTTCATTAAGTGAGTAGATAATGGCGTTTTTGTTGAGTTCCAGTTTTCATCAACATTGTTGGCTAACAGTGGGAAAATTTATTTTGTAAAAGAAGTTGAAATTTGGCCTGACTGTTGGGGTCGGATAAGTGCGAGTAATCGAGGGTAGCTGTGGGGCGAATATTGTTGTGCGCCTTCAGATGCAATCGGAATTTAGCCCTGACCGGGTGGTGATCTGATCCGATCGAAGCTCCGCGCATTGCCCGAACATCATGGATAGCACTGTGGAACCGCTTATGCACCAGGAAGTAGTCAAGCATACTTTTATCTCTTCTGTTATTCGAAAACCAGGTGTGCCTGTGATTGATAGGGTGTTGAAGCCACGTGTTGCACACTACCATTCTATTGAAGTTTGCAAATGATAGTAGGCGCAGACCGTTGTCATTGAGGCTGCCGCATCCAAAGGGGCCAAGAGTTTTCTCCCATCCATGACGATTTACGCCGGTTTGCGCATTCAGGTCCCCACAAAGAATAATTAAATTATTTCCATCTTGAAATGAATCCAATGTCTGTTGTAGATTTTCATAAAACAAGTCCTTATCAACGTCGTCGCTCATTTCCGTTGGGGGCATAAACTCCAATCAAGAGCAGTCGGAATAGTGCCAGCAAATTCTAAGGTTGCGATTCGATCCGAAATAGGTTGGAAACAGGTAACATATTTCTTCAGACTAGATTTTAACATAAAAGCTACGCCTCGATTAAAGCTTTCGCCGCCGGAATAATAAAGGTTAAAGCTATTTGAATGGCTAGAGGTAAAAAACAGTACGTTCCCCTTGACTAGGGAGTCTGGCTTCGGTAATAGTAGCTAAATCAATATCAAATTTGTTGAGTTTCGTCGGCCGGTAAATCCATTTTACCAGTTTGGCTACCTGAACGTATATTCCAGGTGGCAATGTTCATAATTTTCTTTGCATTGAAAATTTTGTTCGCTGCTGCTGGTAGTTTATTTTTCGAAGGGAGCCCAGATACCCCCAACGCATCGGTTCGGCCGTGTGCGCTAGTTGTTGTTGCGTTATCCATTTGTTGTACTGCCATTGGGTTCTCAGCTCATTTCACGGTTCCGTGGCCACGGGAACCAACACGCCCCATTTATCCGGGCTTGTGACCGGCTACGGTTTCCCATGGGCTGGGTACAAACGTACTACCATCAAGGGAAACAAACTGGCCCGAACCGGAATTTATTTACAGTCAATGGGGCGTTAGGTTCAGATTTTTAAAGTTTACAATGTGGTGGACAGTGGAAAATACGTGTTTGTACATTTTTTGTTCGCCACTTTCTCTGTTCAGAAGTCGGGCGAGGTCGAATAGGATAAAAATAAAGTACTTTCTAAGGGGTACGCGTCACAGCGAATTGCGTTTGTTTACATCAGTAGTTAGCTTTTCCGGGAGGTGTAAAGTCAAAAAATATGGGAGTTAGACGTGTTTCTGTCTTGTTCTTTCTGTCAAGTTCTGGCTTATGAGTCTGGACATAATCTCAAGTCTAAAAATGAAACAGAAACCAAAGGTGATACGCCAGTTTGTTTGCACACAACAGTGGTGTAAAGTGGTTAACATGTGATATTTATTTGTCTTCGGGCCATTGTGGGGACTTAATTTTTTCATAAATGTTAATCGTAATATCAGAGTAATATCAGAATTACGTATCCGACTGAAATTTTCTTTACACCCTGTGGTTGTGTCAAGTTTACACTGCATATTAATTTTAGTTCTAGAGCCTTGTAGAAGCTTGACTTTTTCTAAAGTCTAAAAATCTACCAGGAATCAAATGTGAGTCGCTAGTTGAGCGCGTTTGCTTACACTCAATAGTGGTGTAAAGTAGTTTGCAACTGATGTTTATTTGTTCTCGGGTTATTGTGGAGACTTAATTTTTTCAGTAATCTTTATCGTAATATCTGAGCAATATTAGAATGATGAATCCGACTAAAGTCTTCTTTACACTCTGTGGTTGTGTAAGGTTTACACTTCATATTAACTTTAATTCTAGAGCCTTGCGGAAGCTTAATTTTTGCAAAATGTTCTACGTAAAATCAGAATTAGGAATCTGACTGTTATTTTTCTCTACACCTAGTAGTTGTGTAAGGTTTACTATTCATTTGTTGTTAATATGTAGTTTACACTACAAATTTATTTTACTTCAAATCTGAGCGTTAGTGTTCCTTACACTTGATATTTGCGTAAAGTTTTTGACTTTTTGCTGAGAAACTTGAATCTGTTTAAATAATGTAAGATTGTCTTGTTTTAAAAAGGATAATGCTGATGTTAAGAACAATATTGTTTTCCGCGTTCTTGGACTGTTGTCATTATTGTGGCATACTGTATGTGTTTACTGACTGATGTACTGAAATCACGCTAATTAAAGTAGTGTACTAGCAAAGAGAAATGCTCCGATAAAACAAAAAAGATGAATATACTTGGAATTTATAATTATTAGGGATGCAAAAGGAGGGGACTAGGAAAAATCTACCTAAAGTCGCAAAATCTGCTAAAAATCACACTTTCTCTAAGCAATGCAAAAAATCGAAGTATATTCTGCGGCCTCTAAAAAAGTGTCGTTTTTAAATAATGTTCAAAGTTTCATATAAGAGTGTATAAACGAAATCTGTAATGTTTATTTTTTAAATTGCTGACAAGTAGCAACGCTGACTAGCTTCGTATCCTGATTGATAGAAAACTAAGTGGTATTGTATTTAAAGAAGTTTTATTTTGTTTTGAGCATTAAAGCAAGCAAAGCAGGAGCCGATTGATTAGATTGCACACAATCGTTAAGGGCATGCTAGTGTACCTACATTTAGTCTGTTTCAAGTCAACTTACGCAGTTCCTACTGTTTTAAACCATTCAATCAATTGGCTTAGAAAAGACTGTTACTTTATTCAACATCATTTCCCATAGCTTCTGCACGGCTAATGTGCTGCTTTTTCAATCATTTTATTGTTAAATATTTATTTTAGTCTGTTGGCCGCAGAATACACTTCAATTTTTTGCGTTGCTTAGAGAGAGTGTGATTTTTAGCAGATTTTGCGACTTTAGGTAGATTTTTCTTAGTCCCCTCATTTTACATCCTCAATAATCCACAATTCCAAGTATATTCATCTTTTTAGTTCCATCGGAGCATTTTTCTTTGCTAGTTATAGTCTAGTCGTAAGCAGTGAAAACCCTAAAATCCGCTTTTGTCGTTAATTGTTTGTTTTATCTAATAGATACGGACTATTCCAATGATGCAGAGCCACTACGATTTAGTATTCAAAAATGAAATCATGCTCACAACTTGATGACGAATGTATATGCGAATTTTAAAGACAAAAAATGACCCATTAACTTTAATTTTTCAAAGTCTAATAATTGAACTTGCGCATCCCGCTCTAAAATTGAACCCACCTTTTGCATCTGTCACGAAATTGAAGGTAATGAATGGAACGACGAATAAGAGTAGTAACATTCGAGTGGCCCATATTTTTCTGGAAACTTAATTGAATTTTTTAAACTTTTAAAATTTAATTATATTTTTCCTTGAAAACTCCAACAGTACATACAATATTATTCTGTTCCGCTATGCGACCGTCTCGCGCTCTATGTGAATTAGGGCTTATTTTATTTGGAATTTTAATTTTTATTGAACAGTCTGACGGCAGATTGAGTAAGTCAGGAAATCTTCGGCGATAAGTTTTCTTTTAATAACTATTTGAGAGAGAAGCTTCGTCTTGTTTTATGTATTTATACTAATATGTTTTCATATATTATATGAATGTTATTATTATTATCGCTATTATATATATATATATATATATATATATATATATATATATATATATATATATATATATATATATATATATATATATATATATATATATATCAGGGGCGTAGGCAGGATTTTTTTAAGGGGGGGGGGCGGTCGAAATTGGTGACCCTATATTTAGGGATATGTCGCCGGGGCGCCGAATAAAGTGCATTTTCTGACGTTTGCGAACATGCTCTATCCATTAAGCTCATAAAATTCAAACTATTCAAAAAACTTTATTATCTCTTAATAAGCTATAAAAAATGACGTTTTTCTGGCCGCGCTTGGGCCTAAATTGACGAAAATAATTATTCTACGGCGCGAAGCGCCGAAAATTTTGAGATTATTCGATAAAATGATGCCAATTTTCATGCATTTCCTCACCCTTTCAACATTCTTTTTGGGCTAAGGGGGGGTAAGCTCATAAAATTCAAAATTTTCAAAAAAAAATTCATTTTTTCCTAATAAGCTATAAAAAATGACGTTTTTTTTGGCCGCGCTTGGGCCCAAATTAACGAAAAAATTGATTCTACGGTGCGTAGCGTCGAAAATTTTGAGAATTTTCGATAAAATGATGCCAATTTTCATGCATTTCCTTACCTTTCCAAAATAATTTTTTGGGCTAAGGGGGGGGGGCGGCCGCCCCCCCGCCCCCTCTGCCTACACCCATGTATATATATATATATATATATATATATATATATATATATATATATATATATATATATATATATATATATATATATACAGGGTGGGCCAAAAAGGCTACATTCTGATTCAACAGGTCATAACTTCAGCTGATGTAAACATGAGACGTTAGAACTGGCAACATTAGATAGATTTGTGTAAAAATTTTTTGTCAGATATCAATGCTTCGAGCGCTACGGAAATTAGTTTACACCCTACTTTTATATTGTTTAAAGGCCAATAGCGTCATTGGTCATTCCATCAATTTGCATCCTATTTTCATGATATCCTGAAATTTTGCATTCAATTGGAAGCGTATCTACTGTGGAGGTTTAAAAACTGTGCTACCTAATTTTTGTGAAGGTATTTATTGTCAAACAGGTCAAAAAAAGGATTTCTACATACGCAGTAATTAGATAAAATGCAGAAACTCTGAGGTTAGAAGAATTTCAAAGTAAGGTGTAAACAAATAGCCGTAGTGCACGAAACGCTGGGAGCTGACCAAAATGTTTTACACGATTTAAAAGGAGACACTTTTATCTATCTAATGTTGCCAGTTCTAACGTCTCATGTTCACCTCAGCCGAAGTTATGACCTGTTGAATCGAAATGTAGCCTCTTTTTGGCCCACCCATATATATATATATATATATATATATATATATATATATATATATATATATATATATATATATATATATATATATATATATATATATATATATATATATATATATATATATATATATATATATATATATATATATATATATATATATATATATATATATATATATATATATATATATATATATATATATATATATATATATATATATATATATATATATATATATATATATATATATATATATCCATAGAATAATTTAGGACTTCTTTTTTTTAAAATCGATTTCTTGTTTGAAACTGTGTTGTAATTGAAAGCTTTGAATTTTCGAAAATCTATGTAAGGGAGAAAATGCCTAAAATAATAAAATAGTAAAGCTTAAAATTCAAAGAATCCGAAAAAATATGACGAGTTTTTAACATGCATTAAATTATATTATCTGCGCTAATAGCTTAAAAGCTGTTAATGTATTAAAATTGTCAGAAATCGTTTGAGAAATCTCGTTAATGATTGAACTTAATGAATTCAATTATGAATTAGTTTCGATATCATTTGATATTGAAATCGCGACGCGCTACAGATTTGAAAGGAATCGAAAATCGTTCATCTTATCAAGCGATAATAAAAGTGAGAAATCTTTAATTTTCAATCTACTTTTTAGATTTTCAGCAAATTTCTCTTATTCGTAAGTTCCTAAAAATCGCCTTTAAATGCGTGCTTGTGTCAAAAACCTAGGGGTTGTCGAAAATCTTGACCTATGGAAGGATGGGATCGGTCAATTTTTGAGTTTGAGGGATTCCCTGTATCCTTTTTCGATTTTATTCCATTTTTTCGTCGTAGTTTTATCTTATTTGGTTTTTGATCTTATATCGATCTTCCCACATTTCCTCTAAAAGTTAGGGTTTGTGCGGTTGGACAATGAATATGAACTTTACAGTCTGATGAGGGGCTAATTTTTCATTTAGTTTCTCTGTGACATCCATATTAGGCAAATTATAATACAATTGTATCGTAATAGCAATAATAATACATTATAATAATTTTGTATTTTAAATTATCTTAACAATTATTATAACAGAATAGCAATTACCTAACAAATTACATAACTGGGTCAAATTTTAGCCTCAGCTCAAATCGATATATGCCAGCGGCATCCAAAGTTTTCGGCACTTTGCCAAAAAATCGGCGAACAATCGGAAGACAGTGAACGAGAATCGCCGCCGCCTACGCTGGAGCCGGACGTCGAACGCCGGACGCCTGAGCCGGACACCGGACGCCGGAATCCGGTGCCGCCGACTTCGCCTCCGACTTTGGATCGACAATCGTTGAGCCAATCGGATTATTGTCAAATCTACAGTACGCATTACGCGTATTTTTGTGACGCCGAAAAGGACGGTGACAAAACGATACTGCGGGCCGCCCAATTTTGTTCTCAATATCCAAAATCCTGCCCAAAATTGGAACAAAGTCAGCGCATCAACAATGATACGGACTCAGATGTACTTGCGACGTGTCGTAAAAATTTTAATTTGGCCATACAGTATTGCGACGACGAGGCGGAGAGCCAGAATCGTACAGGTAATCAAACTTAATGGGAAAAAAATGAAAAAATTAAATGAAAGAGAAAAAATAGAAATCCTAAAAAATCGCAAAAAATAAGGAATAAGGAAAAGTGAAACAAAATTGTTGAATGAATGAGTTAAATGAAAAAATGGAAAAAAATGAAAAGTGGAAAAAACCGGTAAAAATGGAAATATGGAGGAATGAAAAAACAGAGAAAGTTAATGAGCGACTATGACTTTGATAAATGAGAAATTATGGAAGACGAAAAAATCATGAGGAGAAACTTGGGAAAATTAAGGCAAAAAAGAAGAAAATCATGAATTTCTCTGCAAAACTGATTAAAATTAACACAAAAACTTAGATATTATGCTATTTAAAACCATTCTGAAATCCTTAAGCGCAAACAACTCTATATCCATAGAAGATATATACGCTTTTTTAATTTAAAAATATGTGTTACTACACGATTAGTCTCGATGAAAATGACGTCAATAATTTTGGCTTTGAATGACTTTTTGAGTAAAATTAAAATAAGCCATTATTTTTCTTTTTATTTTTACTTTATCGTACTGGTCACCATAACGAAAAGGAAAAATATGTTGTAAAATTTTTATCAAATACGCCACTGGCATACGTAGGCTTAGGGATCTTTAGGATCCGGAAACCCCTTCTCATAGTGAAACAGTACTTCTTCCCAGATTTTACATTTTTTATTGTCAGTGAATAGAGCTTGATGAAAAAGGTTGAATAATGGCATTTTGTCTTTCAACATTAATTTTTAACATTTTTTTAAATTTTAATTATTTATGTCTCCAACCTCAGAATTCGGGCTCTGCCATGCACAATTACTCGATTCGTTAATTTTTCCAAAAATTGCTGCTTCTGCACTGTAAGGTATGAGTGCCTGGATAACAATAATAACGATAAAATAAAAATCATGTAAATAAGTACTGAATAAAAGTAAAAAAGGAAAAAAACATAATTGAGAAAATTAATAGCTGTAAACTTTGAAAATGCTTCAACTTATAGCGAGTTTTAAAAAGTGTCCATTTTTTAATTTTTTAAATTGTCTATTTTTCAGGAGAAATGCGATTTATGGCGACTGTACTGCAAAGACAATCCTAATCTTGCGCTATCAGCCACTAATCCGCAAGTTGCGGCCATTTGCCAAAATTATCAGCCAATGGCCGATCAGTATTGTCCGGGCTACGAAACAGTCCATCTCAGAACAGTATTGCAACTATTATCGGTATTATTGTCAAGGCAAAAAGCCGTTTCCGAATCTCGACGGCAATATTGGCATTGTGCCAACAAATTGGGACCTGGCGGGAATTCCGTAATTTAGTCAATTTAGTTTAATTTAGTCAATTTAATTGAATCAGTCAACTAATTGAATTAAATAAAAATAATAAATTCCATAATTTTCTATAAATAATCCCGTTTAATAGTATTTATCATACTTGTACATGGATAATGCCTAAATTGAGGGGTCTAGAGGGCTTCAAATTTGATTTTTTTGACGTTCCTCATATAGCTATCTATCAAGTTAAAAGATCATAAGAAAATGAAATAATATTAATTTAATTCTGGGAGAGGTCCATATGGCCTTTCATTTTGTTATCAGCACTCGAGTTTGTACCGAATCGTTCTTTATTTTGTTTTTGTTGTTAGTTACTCTGTATAATGTTACTTTGTTTTGTTTTCAGGCTGTTTTCCTCCGGACAGTTTTTGCCTTGTCCTTGAAAACATTTAATTTTTCATGATTCTATTTTAGCCGACCAATTCGCAGTCTAATTTTTTCTTTATTTTTATCACTTATTTTTATTTTTTATTTATTTTATTTCCTAATTTTTTATTGTTTTTTTGATTTTTTTTGTAAATTTAGTTGCTTATGTAATTCTTCTACCTTCTAACTCTTTCTAATTTTCGTTTAACTCTTTTATTGCTATTGCTTTAAAGACATTTAATTAAAATTTTTGCGCAATTCTTTCCAGCTATTATCCATTTAATCGTCAAGGGGCAATAACAGGCGGACAACAAGTTAGACGTTGGTTTTGGCGACTGGGGCGCCGATGTGACTGATCGGAGAGGCGTCTCGGATTTCTGGGAGCAAAGCGACCAGGTAAAAGTGAATAAAAGACTCTTTTACAGTTTTAGTGAGTAAGGTAATTAATAAGAAATTAATAATTTAAATTTAAATCAACTTACGTAATTTTAAAATTTAAAATGAAAAAATTTAGTCGACTACAAATAACCTGCATTACCTCCTTGGATATGATAAAAAATATTGCAAAATATGTTAGATGCTCTATACTTATTCGTCCAAACGTCAACGACACAAAATATTTTCGATCGTTTCTTCAAAATGGGCTCTTTTGAGAAAAGTTTTTTTCGATTATTTTTGGCACTTGACTTAGCCTTTTGTGCTGAAAGCGAAAAAATTCGACTTTTGCTAGTTTTTATTGCAGAGTTTCTGTTTAGGGGTCTAAACTTCACACCATGCCTGATCAGTTTGAAGGGATCAGACTAGTCTAAGCCAGTAAGTAAGATCAACTTTACAGTCGCAATTCTGCCGAGCTAAGATTTTCCAGCGCATTTTTACAAAGAAAATTTTACTTTTCTTCATTTTTAGACCCTAATTTTGTTTGCTTTCTCATAAGCTCTTCTAACCCTCTCTAGAGATCTAAACCCTCAAGCTCACTAGGTTCATTTCTAACTGGAAGTCGATAAACAGCTTACGGTTAAACGTGATACCATTTTTAACAAGACAAGCACTCTAGGTAGTGGGTTGGGGTGTAGGTAGACCTCCATAATGTTAAATGGGAAATTTACTGCGTAAAATTCGGCAAATTAAGGACAAAAGAAGATTAAAAACAAAAATACTTTGAATAAGTGTTTGAGATTAGTTAGAAACTGCGGAATAGATGATAAGCAAGTCTAGCCTTTAAACCAGTTTTTGAAGCCCTTCTAGCTTAATCAAATTTTCTGGCTAATTCCCCAGGCCGATTGACCCCTGACCGCACTGGCCATGCTGTGCACCTATGTTCATGACAATTTTTGTTGAGGGTAGGCTTCAGTCTTATAATTATTTCTTACTATTTCTGGTCGTATTTCCGCGCAACATGTATCATGTCTAATTCAGGTTAAATAAATACCCATGTTCAATAATACGAATAAGTAGAAAAAATTCGTTTGAGCACGTATGCAAGTTTCGTCTAATAAGTGCTATTTGTAATATCCAAATTATTTTTACCCCTTAGATTAATTTTTTGTTTCTTTTGCGCATTTTTTAAATTTGATTTAGGTCGACGCTAATTGGCAGCGGGGCACGTTTGGGGGAGGAAAAAGCTGGAACGTTCCCGTCGTGGGCATCGGCGGCTACGATAGAAAAGGCGTTTCAATGGGTGGCATAGCCCAATTTTGCAGATATTTGGAGCGTACTTTCTGGAGGTATCCAGCCAGGTCCGCCGTTGAGCGGATTGGCTCAGATACCTATGTCACAAAGGTCAGTTGAAGAGGCAGGGATTTATGCGATCATAAAATATCAATAAAAAACCGCTAAAACCTAATCAAAGAATCTTGACGTTTGTTTTTGAATCAATTTTAACGTTTTTTAATCATCCGAATAACTTTATACTTCCTACGTATAACAGTCGTATTTTAGAGTATTAGTGTGCACAGCATAGTCGATCTGGGGCTCAGTTAGGTTCTAAGGGATCAAATGGGAAATTTTTCGTGAATTATGATTGTCTAAAAAATTGGTTAGTTGAGAGGAAAAATTAAACATCAGTCAAACCGTCAAAAGATAATCATATAACCTTTTCTAAAGCAGTTTAAAGGATTTTTTATCATTTAAAAACTTTTGGTCATTTTATTTAATTATTTGAGTTGTAGGCTTTGCGCTCAACGTGACCGATCTGCGGGCCATTCAGATTGGTGAGCACAGCGTGGAGCTTTTCCCTGCTCAATTGACCTGAAAAGTTGCTAAATTGCTTAAAGTGGCGCAAAAATACAGTAGCAGGCAGTTCCTATTCGATTACAGAAGTTTTAAAAAGGAAGGAATAATAATTATCCTAAACATGAGGTGAAATTAAGGCTTGAATGAAACGGTGAACGGGGTGTGTGGGTGAGTGTGAGTGAGGGAAGTGAGAATGAAATTAATAATCGAATTAAACTCTAATGATTATTAATCATTAATTAAATAATCAATTGTTAAATAATTATATTAAAATTAATTAATTTAAATAATTGTTAATTATTAATAACCAATTGTTAATTAATACTCAATTATGAATTATTAATAATTAATTAACTTTAGTGCCACAGAAACGCTCTTAACCAGAAAAGAACGTGAAGATTTAGGGATCTAACTACACATTGACACAGAAAGATTAGAAGGCAAAATTCTCGGATGAAAAATAAAACGAGACTTAAGGTCAAAACCTTGGGTTAGCCTCCGTGGCTTAGTGGTTAACGGTTCTAACTACAAGTTGCGGGCACGAGGTTTCCGAAACCACGCACTGTAGGTTCTTTCTTCGTGCAGTCGGCTAATTTTTCCAGCGGGACACTTACGTGATACCGCTGGTATCCATCCAGCAGGGCTCTTAAAGAGGTACTGCTGGGTATAACTCGGTGAGATGATAAATCTATTCCGCGGAGCACAATGGGCTTGTAGCACTGCGTGCTTGGGTCTCATAGGAGGTACCACCGCTACATCACCTATCACCACCTAAGGTCAAAACGGACATGATTCATACCATTTTGTGATTAAAATCAAACAGAAAATTTGACTTATGGCAATTTTTATGCTATCTGTAAATTTATTGCCATTTACAAAGCCATTTTACGTAGCTCGACAACTCTCGTTACCGTTTCTGGGCTACACTCTAAGCTGATTGCAACGTGCTTTTATGCTCCTGAGTCCTGACCAGACTTCTCGGCGAGTGAAAAAGGGAGAAGTTGTTAAGAAAAAGTGAAAAGATTTGGCTTTTGGCCAATTAATAATTGATTTTCATTAACGTTCCTGAAATATTTATAAAAATAGTGTATTGGGACAAGTTTTCAAGTCATTTTTACATTCAACTGTTTTTCGTGGTCTTATTGTTTAATAATCACAAAATTTTGAATTGTCCGCCTAACGTACTGTGCCAGACCGACTCCCAGACCGGCCACACTAAGCGCCAATGGTCGTACCAACTATTCTAAAGTCCAGTTACCTGGCAGGTCAAAATTCCGGTTTAAGAAACAGTCGGGTGTTTGGGGTAGGGATAAATGACCCATTGCTTCCAACAACTTCATAAAAAACATCTAAAATGGTCAAAAAAACGCAGATTTTTCTGCTAGCTTAACTTTTGTTGGATGCATCAGCCTGGCATGGGGATCCCAAATCCCTCTGCTGCATGTATGCTTATGATTCAAGGACGTCCAAGTGGGAATGATTGGTTCATCGAATGCCGATCGGGTAAACACGTTGAATATCCCGGTGGGCGCGGGCGACCTGGGCCTCTTGGGTCTTTTGGCGCGCAACGCCCCGAACAGTGCGGGTCCTGGCGAATTGCCAGATCTGGCTGGCAACAGTGCAGAGCAGCAGGTGCCGGGTCTAGGATTCGGATCTGGTTCGGAAAGTCGGCGACACAAGCGGAATTTAGGTCCGCAATGACCTATCCGCGTTTATTATAATTCCAAATTGATTTGATTTCGATAAATATAGTTCAGGAACTTATTCCGAGATTTATTTATCCGATATTTTAGGCCAAAATCTACAACCTTGTTTAGGCCAGTAGATAAGTTGGTCATTATAAATTATCTCGAAGGTGGCCGGGGTTGCACCCTTCATACCTCAGGATTTCACACTCCTTCTCCCCAGATATTTTATCACTTTCCCAAAATCCGCTAGGATTCCAAAAAAATTCGTAGAAAAGGTGATATCCTAAACGTTTTAAGCTATCTGCGTGCACAAAAAGTGTCAGTTTTTCAACGAGAATCGTTCGAACACCATGAAAAGCGTTGTTGACGTACATTGTCCGTTGAAAGGAAAGGCACTTTTTTAAAATTTATCGGAGCTAAAATCATAGAATTCCTATGCTGTACCTATATATGGCGGTCACTTTCTGTACGCCTTAAATCCAGATTTGGCGTACGTGGCTTTTCGCTCTGGTTTTCTCCTAAAAATGACACCTACATATATCGGGAAAACAGGGAAAACAGATTTGCATAAAATGATGGTTCATGAATATTGAAAATTACAGATGACAAATCTTTAGGAGAACATTCTTAATTTTTTTGTCTTCTAGCCAGCTTTCTGTCCCAATTTGCAAATTTAAGTTTTATCGCGAAAAATGATGAAATAAAAACCGGGTTTTGGGGAAATGTAGAGAGCTGCGGTTACTCATTTACATGTTAATGTCATATGACGTGTAGCCATCAAAAGATGTTCAGCTGGCTTGCTTCTCTTTTCATAAGCAAATGTTATGCTAAATCCTTGCATGACTAGTAAGAAAACTCTCCCATTAATAATTCAATCCTTTCCGAGCAAATGACAGTGGCACTTGACACTTTTCATCGTCGATTTTCTCGCTTCAATGGTAGGTATCGGATTAAAGCTTGGAGTAACAATATTTCTAACGATATAAAAATAGATATAATAATGTAAATTTGAGTATAATAAAAGGCAAAAAAGTCAAATGAATAACTAGAATGATAATCGTACAAACAAATAGTCTTCTTCATATTCGAATTTTAGTGGAATATTAATTTCTTTTGCACTTGATTTTTTAATGAAAATTAATTAAATGAAATTCGGTCAATCAGAGTCTTGGTTTTTTTCTCATTCCCGAGAATAGCAGCTGTTATTTTTGGCACTCATTGTGGTCGTTTGTCACGCCAGGTAGTCTATTATTCGATCATTTGACTTTAAACATTTTTTGTGAACATTTTACTTTATGTTTTAAAAGAAGGAAAACAATAGAAACATTAAAAAATATTTTACGCGAAAACATAAATATCGAGCGCAAATGATAAAATTTTTGTGACTTATTCCTTCATTTTCCCGAATTTTACGAGATGTAGCATTTTTGTAGGAAAATTTTGACTTTTTGTCCGTTTTTAGTCTGATTTTACCCTGTTTCTAGCCAAAAAAATTTCCTCAACTTTACTGCGTGCGTTTTTTGGCTCACAAGTTAGTAGTTAAGTGGCTTAAAACATGTTCCAAAAATGACCATCGCTCACTCAGTTGTTTGATTAACTCACCAAAATTAAGTATGGACTTTGACCCTAAGAATCAATCAATACTAAATATGCATTTATCTGTAATTTTCAGCGTGTCATTATTCCAAACGAGCGATTCTGCCGAGTAAATAATTTTTCTTTCATTTTTTGTAAGCACTTCTAAATAAAAACATGTACAATATCAACAGACTAAATGTTTTCGCGAAATGAAAAGCCCTACTATTGTGTAAGTTTTTGTTACTATGTTCCACTTTGTGCGAAATCCTCGAGCGTTTATGTACACGAGTCGTTTTAGCTAATTGTTAAATATGATAGCAACTAGTTTTGAATGCGTGTGTGCAACTACGGCATGCTTAAATGTAATCCGCATATTGCAAAAAAGTACAGTTTTGACTTTGTCGAAAATAAACTTGATGGGGCCTTCGGATTTCAAAGACAAAAGGTCGAAAAAAGTTTAAAATGGAAAGATACGACGAGCAAAACCATCGAACGATGTAAGTGAAAATTCCGTGAAAAGATTAATATATAAAAGTTATGAAATAATTTTTTGTCCTTATAATTTTCATATAAATTTCGATCCAATTGAATCTGCTTAAAATTTAGTGAGCAATAATTCAAAATTAAAATTATAACTTAGCATTAAACAATCTAAATAAAAATAATAAATTCAATTAAATGGTAATCTTTTCAAGGATTATTGGAGCGTAAAACTTATAGAATCTGGAATGTCGGCTTTTAGTAACCCTTTTACTTTTTCATTGACTGGTTCAAACGTGGAATTATTTCATTATTCAATTAATACTGATATTATTCATTTCGCTCTATAATACAATAGCCGCTTTAGACTTAGATAGGAATTTTCAGTCGAAGTCAACCGTTCCTTAAAGCTAAAAATTTATAAAGCTTTCTGCTGTTTAG
>JAVLUZ010000340.1:7864924-8197325 GCA_036768485.1 Mermis nigrescens
TAATAATCATAATATAATAAATGAAATAAAATCTTAAAAATATTAGCCAAAAAGTGAAATAATTAGGTATTATGTGGCGCAAAGCGTCCGGAAAAATTCGAGAAATCACGACAATGGCTGATGGTCGAAAGTCATTGTAAAATACTTATCCATCCCTTATTTCGATAATTATTTTGGGCTAATGGGGTGGATGGGGGGCAGCCGCCCATCTTAACTTTGCCTTAAGTCTATACAACTAATTTTTTAATCAATTTCAGCAAGCTGAAATATAATGGGAGAACTTAGCAAGGCTTTCGAGCTGCAGCTTTTAAGAGTCCTTTGGAAAATTTGATTTTTCTACCTCGATTGTTGTTTAATTGAGTTCTATTATTTCTGACCGTATGAAACAAAAGTTTATGAATATGGCGCGCAGCGCATTGCAATTTTCGCATCCGCATATTGTTGCAGATCTAGGATTTTTTATGTCTCAACTTTCCCAAAACAGTCATAAATAGGTCCTAAAATTTGCCCGTCGTATGCGAAATGGCTTTTAAAATCGCTTTTGGCGAAACATTTTTTAAAATTTTCAAAATTTTAGGCAATTTTGCTCTGAAAAAAATTTTTTTTAATTTAGCTGAAATCTGGCGTGAAGCGCCGGAAAATTTGTGAAATCGAAGCGAAAAACCTTTTAAAAACCTTTAAAACTGAGTTGAAAAAATAGCCTGGAACTCTTGAAATCGTCTGAAACCCATTTTATGAGCAAAATATGGATTCCGGACTGTTAAGGTTATCATTGAAGCCAAAATTCATTGCAAATTATATATCTTCTCCTTATCTCCTCAATTATTTTAGATTTTAGGAAGGAGGCAGTCACCCACGCCCCTTAAATTCGTCTATGCGTCTATTCTGTTGCAAGAAACGTGATCCAGTAGCTCTTACAAAAAGTTAGCGGATATTTTGCACGGTCATTGCTGTTTTTCATGTGATCATGCATTTTTAAGATAAAGTTAGGTTTTGTGGAAATTTGCTCGTAAAGCTTGACTGTTATGGCAGTCTCACAAGGCTTCAGGAGTTTACGGAATTGGATTAAAATTAATAAGAATTAATAGATCAGTTAAAATCAATGCGGTATGTATATAGATCAAACTAGAGTTCACCATTACAGTCTCTTATGTAACCGTGTTTTTTAAAAATTCTCCTGTAGTATGCTGACACTCTGTAACAAATTAAATCAAGAATATCATTTTTCTGTCATTTACTTTTCTGTCAAGTTTTTAAGGCAAGGAATAGTGACGCATTGAATTTTAGGACAGTCGAAAAATGTTTATTTCAAATTTTGTAAATTTGCAAACGGGCCACTATCGGACTCACCTGAGACGCGCGCGCCTCGATCGCCTCGCTCAAGTAGCCTATTTTTGAAATTTTTCAATTTATGTTATTTGATCTTATTTATTTTTATTCATTACATTTTTTACTCTTCATTCTATCTAATCTATTTTAATATTTTTTTAATAAAAGTGATTTACTTAAAAACGCCGTCGGCGAACGTGTATTCGCTGGCCGGATTTAAAGCCCAAAAGTTGTCCTTGCCCCACGGCCGCGCCGGATCTCTCAATATTTTTACGAAACATTCGTTCAAAGACAAATTGTGCCTAATGGAATTTCGCCAACCTTGGTACTCGCCTCGAAAAACGCGTATTTCCTACTCAAATAATCGTTTATTTCGGCCAAAGTCAATTTGTGGTCGGGCGAATCGCGGATGGCCGTGGCGATCAGGGCGATGTAGGACAGTGGCGGCTTGGGGTGCCTTTGATATCCGGTGCCTGTGCCCGATCCGGTGCCGACGCCGGATCCGGCGCCGGACCCCGGCGAAGTGACTGGCCCGATTTGATCCTTCTTCATAATATTATAATCCTAGTCGGGCGAGTTAACTTACTCTATCCTTCTGAATGACTGTAGTATAAAGTCGGCTTTAGTGACCGTAAATATTGTTATTACTGTAACTATTAATTTAAAGGGTATACTGTAATGACCGAATTGTGACGAAATTCGGGCCCCTATATCGGAAAATTTTGGGCAAATAGGTTCCAGGCTAAAATGAACTTTTTCAAATTTTTTTAAATTCGTCCACCTAACTAATCCTCAAATTTTCGTGTAATAACGTAATCTAATAAACGAAATACTGTAATTTACACCGTAATTTGTGCGAGCGTACGAATTTTGAGACTGAAAGAGAATGAAGGAGCCAGTTAGGACCAGCTTCGAGTAAACACGAAACGATTTAGCCCGACTAATTCGACTTATTGTAAAACTAGCTCGAAAAACTTTTAGTACACTCTTATACAAACATACTTATTTTCGTCACTTTGTTTATTTAGGCGTACTGTACATATGTGCATACACATACAGAGTACTAAGAAATTAACCGATTTTGATGTCGTCTACGATAACAGATTACTGTAAACAGTAATTTTGTACGATTTTGTTTGTGTTCGGGCGAATTTGAAGCTAAATATACATACACAATGTTTTGAACGCGTATTGTACCCGTTGAAGTGGACACTGTTCCTCGAATTTGGGGCTGTTTGTATACAAAATGCAATTTGGTCTTTCTCGACTTACACGAAAATTGATTCGGGGATTAGTAATTTGATTCGCAAGTTGTCGTATAGTTTACCGGCAGCTTGTAAACAAGTCACTTTTTGCATCGAGTCACAAGAATTTTATACGTGTTGCAACGAATTATCTTTACTGTAACGCTCACAGGCTTCCTTAAGTTATTTTTCGGTTATTTCTAAATTCATTGACTCCATCGGACACGATTATTCTATACAGAAACATTTAAGTAATCGTTTTCTCAAGACTATTTTCAAATAAATTTTTTTTATATATTACCGAGAAAACTATGCCAAATTAAAAACACGACTTTTTTTACTAAGGTAGCTAATTTTATTTGTTACTGCTCAAGTTCAGGATCAGATAAGCCCATTAGGGGGATCGGGCATTCTATACATTACAGAGGGAAAGGATCAAAAGTTTTCGGCTAAAATCAAGCGGAATATAAAGGTCAAAACGGATAAAAATCACAATTTTTTTGCAAAATAAAATTGAAAATGATCAGAAATGATCAATTATGGTTATTCATACGATTACATATATTCAAGGACTTTTAGCTCAAAAAAACTTATGTGACTAGATATCAGATGCTAGAAAGAGGACCAAAAGCTAGATTTATGGAAGTGTTGAAAAAAATCTAATTCCAAAAATTGTATTAATAGACGACAAATTTCCCTAAATCGCCAGTCCTCGAAGGTACTGAAATATTACAACGCGTACCTTTTGCTTTATACGATGTAAGTAGTTATTCTTGGAGAATTTCCGAATTTAAACAAATTCGATATAAATCATACAGAATACAAAAAATAAAAATGTATTATAACTTTCGAAATATACAAAAGATATGAAAAATTATGAAAAAATCCATAATTGAAATTTAAGTTTTTTAGTATTGTAAATTTCTTGAAAATACACTCATGTTATTTTTCAGACTATTCCTGGTTTGTTTTTGACGGATTTACTTGTAAATATTCAGCAAAAACGATGTCGGCGACTTCAAAGGTAGAAGTTATATCGAAACATTCTACACTAAATAAATATAATAATACATATCAGGATATACTCCATCAAATAAATAATGTGAAATTCACAAATAAATGCACCTCTGAAAATAACATATAGTAACACATGAAAGACGTGTAGCCGCAAATAATCGATTTTTAGCTCACAAAAATATCTATTTATAAAAATATCGATTGATAAAATATTTTGGTCAACGCCTATTTTTGGATTTGTAACCCGGGCTGGTTCTCGGCGGTGGACAATGATCGCACGAGCCAGGCTTTCCCGGCGGTCCTCTTGGCCCTTAAAGAATATCATTTTATTAATTGACGAATTAAATATCTAAAAACAAAGGAAATACTAAAAAAGATAAAATAGAATGAAAAGTAAAAAGTTTACGAATGCTAGTAGAAAAAATTCAGGAACAAATTATTGAAAAGATGAAAGTATAAAACAAGTAAAGAAGAAAGAAAGGATATTATTAAACTAATAAAGGATAAGTAATTATTTAAAAGAGCAAACTTGAAATAAATTTTTGATAAGTTTACGGTTTTTTCGCAAATTTTTTTGCCAATAACTCAATGAAGAAACGTCGAACGAGTGGTTTTTATCCCTTAATTAATTCTCCGGCACTAATTCGACCCTTAAAATTTTTTGAACCTCAGGCTTACCCTACAGAATTTATACGCTACCCTTTGAACTGATGTGAATCACTAAAGACGATATTAAATCATTTAAAATTTAGGATAAAACGTGAAATTTAAATTCAGCCGTACTTTCTTTCAAAATAAATGTTTGTTTTGACAGATTTATTTAATAATAATGAATTAATAATTTTATTGAGACATCATCTTTTTATTTATGACATTTACTTCCGTCACTTTGTCATTTTTATGTCTCAGCAGTAATATGTGCTTCTAGTATGCATAATATCTTTCGATAGATTCAAACTTTTTGATAATTTAATCACTTTTATAGCTAATTTTACGTCACATTAAAGATCAGACCGGATCTCTGGCTGAACTCATAGGTCGGACTGACCCATCAGGTCCGCCATGCTTTATATATTGACAGCATGAAAAATCTGAGGGTTGGCCCCGAAAATTTTATGAAAAGTGCTTTTTTGCGCTAAAACACGAAGGGTACACGTCAGAGACTCTGATTTTCGACGTTTTGCTTAATACTTGTTCTTTCAAAAAATATAAAAGCATTAAAAAAATTCAAAAAAATTCAAAAAAAATTTAAAGTTAATCGATCACGAAGCATAGTCGAAGATTTTACTTCTGTTAATCAATCGCTTAAAAAACACACTTTCTACGATTTTTTTGGAAAATCGACGATTCTGAGGTATTTCCACCATTCAGCGAAGTCAGTAGCCATTCTGAGAGGTCGACCACCTTCCCAAAGATCACATGCTGTGCATCTATGTCGCCGAATACTCACCCGGTGGCCCAGGTTGTCCGGGCAATCCATCGGCTCCCTTGTCGCCCGCATCGCCGGGAGGCCCCTTAAACGTCATAGTCAAATAATGACTTCGTTGACTAGATACAAAATTTTAATCTGAAAAAATACCGCTGGTCCTGATGCGCCCGCTTTGCCGTCTTTGCCTGGTGGCCCAGGCGGTCCTTGAGGACCCGGTGGGCCCGGTGGACCAGGAGGTCCTGAAAAAAACTGCATGTTTAATCCCCTTAATTGACTATGTACGTAGTTCGAAGGAATTAAATTTTGTGTATTTTTATGTTTGTTTTTTATTTATTCATCTTTAATCTTTATCGACTTTTTATTTTATTCTTTATTTATCTACTCTTATTTTATCTTTAACATGACTTTTATTTGATTTTTACCGGGAGGAGCGCCGTTCAAAAATTTTGCCCGGTTCGCCAGGCGGTCCTTTGTCGCCGGATTCGCCCGGCAGTCCAGGAGGACCTTGGGGGCCCGGAGGACCCGGGCGTCCCGGCAGGCCATCGGCACCCGGCTGTCCTAGATCACCTTGAGGACCCGGCAAACCCTTAGGACCCGGTGGTCCCGGCGGACCCGCTGGTCCTGGCTATAATAGCAAAGACTAAATTAGTTAATTAAAAATTGCCAAAAGATAATTAAAACTTAGTTAAAAATCTAATTCTACGTCGACGAACACGTAAATGAAAATTATTTCTTGCTCGAAAATATAAATATGCAAGATTCCCTGTAAAAATTAAAACGGAAAATAAGCTTGAAGATCGGCTTCTTAATACGATTTGATACTATGGAACGGTTAATCTAAACGATTTACAGAATGCGAAAAGCTGGAAAGAAGTAGTTTCGAATCTGATTCATAAACGTGTAAGAGCTTGTTCGCGCCGGTTCAAAGAAATGAGATACAAATATCAATAGTTTTAATCCTCTGGAACACGATAAGCCGAAATAATGAACCAATTTGATAATCATTGAAATCGATCGCTCATTAAGCACCTAAGAGATATCAGTATACTGCTACTTGATTCTAAAAAAATCTGCCCCTTATCCGCAAAACAAAAATAACTTTTATTATAATAAATAAAAATAGTAATAATCATTATAAGTACAATTATATTAATATTTAAGAATTGCAAAACGTGCCTGTCTTCTTAAAAAACCTCACCGGACACTTCTGGCACGGTGGCTTAGGTGGTGGGGCCGGCAGCAAGGAACCGTCGCGCCCCGGCGACCCGGGATTGCCCGGCCGTCCGGGAGCTCCCGGACGACCATCGCGATCCCGGTGGGCCCGGCGGTCCGGGAGGTCCCACTTGGCAAGAGCAGCAACTGCCCCCGCCGGGCGCCGGTGGATTGACCGGCGGCAACGGAGGCGGAGAGCCGGCGGGGGTCCGTAAGCCTGCCGTCGAACCGGACCCTTCGCTGTACCGGGAGGACCAACGACGGCTTGCAGCTGAACCATTTCTTTCCACATATCGCGAGAGCGAGTCTGCAAGGTAAAGCCGGATTAAAAATTCGAGAAAAGAAAATTAAAAATTTATACTTGAAGCCTGTAAATGACGTTGTAAGTACTGCATTATCAATTTTTGGAAATAATAGCAGACGAGAGTGTATAAGTATTAATAAATTTTTATAACTTGCACTATTTGAAGGCAGTTTTCGGTTTCTTATGACAGAATACGTTAAATCGATCGATAATAACAACATTATGTCGCTCTCGCAATGACATATCTAACAAAAACGCTTATGTAAAAATAGAACTGTTATGAAGAAAAGATGACTTAGACGGCTTCAGTGAAACAACACAAAAATTGAAAACTAATTTTTGAAGCCGCTAACGACAAACGCCGGTAATATATGTACATAGAGCGAATAATAAATTTGGAGTCGGAATTTATAAATTTGTAAATTACGTTATAAATTTTATTTTTAATTATTTTAAATTTCAATTTTATAAACTTTAAATTTTATTAAATTTTAATTGTATTCAAAAATGAAGTTTACATTCATAAAAACTCAAAAATAGCAAAGAATTAGGTTGAATCGAAATTCATTTTTAAATATAACGTGCAGCGAAGAATAAAATCAGGCAACAGATATTCACAAGGACTAATCTTTCTATTAGAATATTAATTTTATAAAGCAAACGAAAAGAAAAATCGTCGCTAGGAAATTTATTTGTATTATTATTATTATTGTAAAAACCTGCTAATTGTCATTTACGAAATATACAAAATCAAGACTAATGAGTCAAAGCCAACCGAAAAAAGCGAAAATTGGTATTTTTCAGAAAACGTTGCTAACCTTGCAAAAGTCAACTTCGCTCTGCATAAAGGATTGCACGCTTTGAACGTAATTATAGACCATGGGCAAAGTTATTACGCACGCTACCACAGCAACGGTGCTGAAAGCCACGGCGCAAAAAGCCACGTTTCTCAGAGATTTTTTGCGTTTCAGAGGCTCAGAATCCATTTTTTTGCTCGAAAATTCGGTAAACAATTGCTGAGAAAATTCAGGCAAAATGTTCGGGAAATTCGACTGAATGTTTTGGAAAATTCGACTACAAATAGCCTAAATTTGGAATAAAAATGAGTCGCGAAATAGTTCGAATTTTTTAACCTGCAAACTTTGGGCTTCCGAGCGACAATTTATACGACAATCTAAATACGTATTTCGCGAATTATCAATTTGTATCGGAAACGTGACCCAATAAACTATTTCGTCCTCGCGTTCGCGCGTAGTGGGCCACGAATTTTTACCCGAATTTTAAAGTACACTATGGCATGCGAAATTACTTCTTTACATTTATTTCGCGTATTTCAAATATATCATTATTACTTTGGCCCAATTTCCTGCAGCATGTAATAAAATGCGTTCGATTCCGCATTTTGTGCTGTCGCAGGGCATACAAAATTCGGCGTTAAATTAAACAAAAAGTCGAATTCGTTTTCGAATTCGTGCCAGGTCTATTCGACCAACATTCTTCGATTTTATGCAAAAAACATTATTTGCTTAATTTTTATCCCGATTCTCCGCGCACGATGACGAATGATGACAAATATTTGATTAAAATAATATTAATAATACTAATAATAATTATTATTATAATAATGATAATGAAAATCATAATAATAACGACAACAACAACAACAACAACAACAACAACAACAACAACAACGATAATAATAATAATAATAATAATAATAATAATAATAATAATAATAATAATAATAATAATATCAATAATAATAATACTAATAATAAAAATAATAATTATAATAATAATAATAATAATAATAATAATAATAATAATAATAATAATAATAATAATAATAATAATAATAATAATAATAATAATAATAATCATAATAATCATAATAATCATAATAATAATAATAATAAAATAATAATAATAATAATAATAATAATAATAATAATAATAATAATAATAATAATAATAATAATAATAATCATAATAATAATAATAATAATAATAATAATCATAATAATAATAATTAACAGCTGCATTTTCATGAGAAATACCCTGCTTTTACCATACAAAGCAGATTGTGATTAATAATTCAGTTGAAAATTTCATGTTGTATGAAGTAAGACGGTCTCATTGTAATTAAATGATGTCTCCAATAATTATCAGACTTAATTTTATTCATGATTACGTTAAAGAAAAACAGAAGCTTATACCCGACCTAAAATTGCTTATTAAAATTCAAAATTACTAGTCAATTTTATGCCTTTTTCCCTTTTCATGTAATCAATCCAGTTGCTTTTTTTGCTCGCGAAGCCAATTTTTTGTTTTTCAAAGGAAGCTTCATATTGAGAGTCTTTTCAACCTGCTATTAACGTCCATAAACCGTCCTTATACCGCAAAAACTATATTTTTTAAATAACCGTGGCTTTGCATTGATTATATCGATATTTATTTTAGGTTTGACTCTTCTTTTATTGATCTTGAAAGAAACCTGGCTCAAGATTGGCGCGAAAAATTAGAACCCAAGTTTAGTAGTTTAGGTTTATGCTAGGCTTTAACTTACCTTTGTGCATACGAAGACGGATTTAAGTCTGAGCCGATCGGTTTCAATATAATCAGGTTTAATAAAAAATGATACACACAAGTTTCGTCTTCGAATTTACCCAGATTGACGCAAGAGGATATGGAAAGCAGCTAGAATTTTTTAAAAATTAGTCTGCAAATTTATGTTTTATATTATGAATTTCTGTTGTCAAAATGCCGTTTGGACTAAAAAAGAGAGAAATTTGGAACCAGATATGCACGAGCAGGAGGGACCTCAGACGACGCAATATGGAAAAATTGGAAGTTTTCAGCGAAAAAGTAAGGCAAAAAGAAGACCATAATTCATGAAAATCGAAAATTTCCTACAACAGTGCTCGGAAATAATTGGAAACCGTGAATTAACACTATTTTCACGCTATTTTTGCATTTATATTGATTTTGAGGCCATTTTGGCTAAGAAAAGCTCTCTAGCTGACCCCTTCAGACCGGCTGTGCTGTACTTGTTGGAACTCAGAACATGCGTAATTCATGGTGTCTACGACAAAACGACCCTCACCAAAAAGTCCCCAGGACAAAACAATCCCAATAAAACGTCCCCGGACAAAACGTCCCCAACAAAACGTCCTCAATAAAACGTCCCCCATGAAAAAACGTCTAACTTAAACGTCACTGTAACGAAATGTTTTATATAATGCCACTCAGGTGCGCTCTCAAATTAACAATTATCTTTTAGAATCTATCGAAATATTGTGAATCACGATCATTTTATGATGTTAAGAGAAACAAACAATGTCACACACTAAGCAAAAAAATGGAAAGTAAGTACATACTTGATCAAAAATTGAAAAAAACATATTGGAAAAAAATTAAAAATATAAAGAGAAACATATAAAATACGAGTTAGATAAATAAACAGTATAAACAATAAGTAATCAAGAGACAAAACTTGTAATAAATCAAATTAAAAGAAGCATTATGATATCGAAACAAGGTTCGCCGAGAGGAATTTACGCTTATCTCGTCAGTATAGCTACAATACCAACTGTACTGCAAAGAGGCTTAAAACAAGGACAAAGTGAATATTACCTGGTTTACGAAAATCATTGTAATTAATGCATAAACGACGCGAATGATCAACGAAAAATAAAAATTTCATTATTAGTTGATCGGGCAGGAATGATATGCGACGCGGTACTAATGCACTCAATTAGCATAATTTGGAGAGTAAAAATAGCCCGAAAAAGTTTTTAGTGTTGCTGGGAAAGTAAAATATCAAGCGAATAAAGATAAACATGGCCAATATTTCGCCATTTAAGCTTGAATTATCCCTATTATTTTATGAAAAAAGTAACATGTGAGGCAATATTGTCATGGGTACGTTTTTCTGGGGACGTTTTGTTGGGGATGTTTGTCCGGGGACGTTTTGACGTTGGATGTTTTGTCTTAGGGACGTTTTGTTGGGAATGTTTTGTTCGGGGACGTTTTGTTAGTGACGTTTTGTCGTGGGGAAGTTTTGCTGGGGACGTTTTGTTGGGGACGTTTTGTCTGGGGACGTTTTGTTGGGGACGTTTTGTTGGGGATGTTTTGTCAAGAGACGTTTTTACCTGGGACGTTTTGCCGTAAGGACGTTTTGTTGTGGATGTTTTGTTCGGGGTAGTTGGTAGTTTTGTTGGGGACGTTTTGTCGTGACATTAATTTATAATACCTAATTTTGGAGTAAAATGCATATTGAAACTCGATTAATCTCTCAAGTCCATTGATGATTTTAGCGCTTATTGTGAAACATACACAAAAACGCGCACAGCATGGCCAATCTAGGGGTCAGCCGATCTGGGGAGGTCAGTTAGAGAGTTTTTCTGAGTCAAGTTGACCTCAAAAAAATCAATATACTCGTAAACGCTCGTCATAGATCGTATTTTACGTTCATTATATATGTAAATGTGCCCTAGCCGTTAACGACGTGTGGGATTCTTCCCTGCATTTTTCCAAAAATATTTTTCGCCTCGATCCCGTTAAAATTTTTGTGCTCATTTTAGTTTCTACTTCGAATGCGCAATATAATTCTAAAAAATTTCGACGGGCTGAATTATTCAGGAATTTTATTCTGCTTTACTCCTCGGTATACATATATTGTGGCAACGTTACATGTGCCACATTTTCTGATCATTTCAAATATTTTTAAAAAAATTATAGATTTTCATCCCATTTCGGCCTTTATTTTGTTTAAATTTCTGCGACAAATTTTTCATTTATTGCTCTGGTGGTCTAGAACCCCGGACTCCAACCTCTCCATAGGCATGTCTGATTATACCTGCAGTGGCAATACGTCGACTATTTCTATTGTATGAGTCCAATAATTCATTATCTTTGAGAAAAATTAGCCAGCGATGTCAAGAAGAAGATCTGAAATGTTATCAACAAACAAAGAATCACGTTACAAATTTGTGAATCAAAGTATGCAGTTGTTTTAGATTTTTCGGCAGATAGTGAACAAACTTTTAACACGCATCGGCTGCTTCAAAAATTTTTCTAGATCGTCTCTTCTATAGTTTGCTACTTTTGCCCTAAGTGCATTAGCTTTAATTACCTTCAATTTGATTGTAATGATAACATTCGTATTTTTTCAGCTTTTTGAATTTTTTATCATTTATATTTCGATTTTTTTTATTTTTAGTACATTCATGTTGATCCCTCTTTGTATGGCATTAATTTTGACTTGCTTATTAATTTTCTTTTTTTATAAATGAAAGTTCGCAAATTTGTAAAAAATTATCGAATTTCTTGTAGCAATCCTTTCCGGGTCTCCTTAAATTTTACTTATTACCGTAACATCCTTCTCATTTTGACGAGAGTCGAGATTATGAGGTAATGTAGCATTTTGGCTTTTGGGCAATTTGAAAATATAAAATATATAATTAAAATATAAGAATTGATTATATAATTAAAATCTAAAATATCTAAAGAATGAAATTTTGTCTATCAATGAATTTATTCTTATTAAATTTTATTTATAAAATTAATGGAGAATTTTCGGTTCCTGTAATCTATTTCACAGAAGTTTGGGCACAAATTTTAAGAATTTTTCCGAAAGTAAGCCGACGGATTTCGATAATTATATATCAAATCAATGCTAAATCGCTATCTGTCGGCTTCTTGTCGGACATGGTTTTTAAAATTTATGCCTAAACTTGTGTGAAGTAGACTATAATTTGACTTTCAGGTTGATTCCGTCAATAACGTATTATTTGTGGATATTCTGCCAAGCATACCTATGCAGCCATTAATTTAAGTGTGTTCATGCCTTCCATATAAAACAATTTATTGTCAAAAAATTACGACATTTTATTGAAAATAGAAAAAATCAATTTTTCCTATGCAACATGACGTTTACGGGCGGAAAATACGCGGCGACTAATTTTTCTTTACTTTTCGCCTTCTCTTTTGCCCTTCGACGAAAAAAACGCCCCCATCCGAAGCGCAATACGTCGGACAAATGCCTTTTTCGCCCATTCGACCCGGGGGTCCGGGGATGCCAGGAGGACCCGCGGTGCCGTCATTGCCTTTGGCACCGGGAGCCCCTTTCGGACCCTTGGGACCCGCGGGACCGGACGAGCTGAAATGATTAAATTTTAAAAAATGATTAGATTTCTAAAATAATTAATAAAATTTATTGATTAAATAAAATCAATTATATAAATGTATTCGAGAAAAACTTAAAAAATGAAAATGTTTTTATGGCAATGCTTGCGTCATCCTAACTATCGCCGAGTTTCAAAGCCCGTAGAAATAATGAGTCGCGGAATGCGTTTTTAAGAATTGTGTTTATTTTATCATATTGTTATTGAAGACGCACATTCAATACTTTACATTTAATCAGGCTGTAATCGTAATTATAATTATTAACATAAAAAAATTAAATTTTTACCACTTTTCCCACGATTTTGCCAAATCAGACCCATAGAACTTGGTTGCTTCCAAACTAGACATCAAAATGTAATTAGCCAAACATATTATCACACTTTTTTCGTTGATAGTTCAGCAGTAGTTCCCGATTTCGTTCGTATATTAAGCTTTTATTTATACCACGCTTCACATTTATGTTCACGTTTTCTATTTATATTTGTTGTTGTTTTTATTTGTTTATATCCCAACTCTTATTTCGTATTCGTGTCAGATTGATTTGGTATTTCGCACGAAACAGATTTTGTTGCATTCGTAAGAATTTTTTCGGAACTCTATTTTTCAGTTACAAAAATGAATTTGTTGTAGACTCGCGAATCATAAGGCGCCAAAAATGACAATAAAAAGGATGACTGAGGACGACTGATGATAATAAAAAATAAATAATAAATATTATGATAAATAAGTGGTAAATAATAAAAATTAAATATTCAATAATGAACAATAAATAATAAAAATAGTACTGATAACTGATGCCACGATGACTCGACATACTTAAGCATGCACATATTCGCGTATTTTGTATTCTTACATCTATCGTCGGGTCTTCCTAAATATTGTTTTAAATACATTTATTTACGTTAGATACGGAATATTTGAAAAAACGGTTCTGCAACTAAAAAGGTATACTGTAGCTGTGCGTACATAAAATTAATACTTAAAATTTTGCGAGAGTGTAGTAAATTGCTTTTTGCTAGTTTTGTAAGATTTTGTATTATGGAAATGATTTCTCCTATTCCAGGACTTTTCTCCTAAAACGGATTGGTTCGAGTTATGGCGACAAAATTTGTTTTGAATATTTGCTAAATTAGTGATAATCGCTGATAATTTAGTAAACAATGCACGCAGGCTGCTGAAACTTTCAGCGTTTAGAGAAAAAAACATTTAAAAAAACAACGGTCAAAATTTTCATTCAACAAAATTGAAAAAAGGATGCTGTGTTGCGTTCGGTTTTTATTTTGAATATTTTTCATTTTTATTGATTTTTGGCCTCTATCACCTTGATAGTCAGTTTTAAACGGTAATTGAATTGATGTATAAATGTCTCTGTTTTTGTAGGCGTTTGCAGGCTACGTTTTTAAGTGCGAAGAATTTTTAATCTGCATTATTTACGCGAAATTGTTTCAGATTCTTCAACGAATTGCCGAATATCATAATTTGGGTAAAAATTTTTATAAATTTTTCTCGCCAAAACTCGAATCATGTTTGTTTAAGAGAAAAGCCCTGGATTTAGGAGAAATCCTTGTCATGTTATAAAATTTTACCACACAAAGAATGAGCACCACTCTTGCAATGTTTCAATTACATAATTTATGTGTACTCTGCAGTGAACCTTCTTTAAGTGCATTATTGTTTTATTGAAATACCCTTATGTATCTATTTTTTATGTTTTATCTAATAAAGGAGATATTTGTCAAATTTTTTTCAGGAAATTTTTAATAACAATGCTTTATTTATTATTTTTAATGAGCAGCATCTTACGCGTCCGTTCCGTCGAGACCCGATGGCCCGGGTGGACCCGAGGGACCTGGATCTCCCGAATCTCCCGGTTCGCCCGGTATTAATGGCGTAGCTTTGGCGTCCGGACCTAAAACGCACTCAATTTTCTGAAAAACTCTGAAAAAAGTCTAAAAAATTACGTAGTTAAATAATATATATTAATACAATTTAAAGTATAAAATAATTTATTATTATAAAATAGAAGAATATAAAAAATAGATAATGTATGATTCTAGCAACGGTTTTGTATCCTTCAAACAATTTGCCAATTTTTTCATGCTTTCAGTCTTTGTCGACTTTTAATCTTCTGCTGAATGCATCCGAAATCTCGATGCTTAATTAAATAATTTGTTGTTATTATATTTCATGCTTGTAAATCGATTACTGCGATTTTATTACATACTTTTCTTTATCTCAATTTGTTCTAATTTGTCTTGCTCCAGCCGTAATTCGAACGGAACAAAATTTAAAAAGTCCACATATTTCAAATAATAAATTTCGCGCTATTTCGACAAAAATTAAAATAATTTCACTGTAAGTAGATATTAGAATTCATCTTATTTAATTTCTTTCCATTCATAAAAATACGAATGCCGTCGCAGAGGAGCTAAACACCTGATAGAAATATTTAATTACGAATTTTTATCGTAATTTAAATGTTTTAGCACACGTATATTTTTCTATTATTTGTATTTTCATTATTTTCATTCATTTATCAATTTAAATTTTATCAAGTATCTCAGTTCATTCTATTTCAGCCATAAAATAATTAATGAAACGGCTAAGTTTATAGGTACATGATAAAAAATTAAATTAAATAACAAAATAAAAATTAAAAAATAAAAATAAAACAAAAAGATAAAAGACCATAAAAAATATTTTAAAGAGTAAAACATACCTGGATCTCCGTTGGCTCCGTCCATTCCCAGCATACCCGGAGTACCAGGGGTCCCTTGGGTCCAGCTGCGCCGGTGCTGCCGCCCTTTCCCGATGCACCCGGCGGACCCGGTGGACCCGAATCGCCAACCATACCGGCTGGTCCTTTGAATCAGAAATTTTAAATTTAATTTTTGTAAATGAGTAGTACAGGAATTCTAAGGGAGAGTATGGTAAGTCTAAAGTCGCAACAAAGTTGAGAAAAAATGTCCAAAAATTAATCTCGAAGGACTGTGGGGTAATTTGATCCGTAAGTAGTCCAAACCCCACATAAGCGTGGGGGTCTGAAGGGAATACACCCTCCGCAGAACCTAAAAACCCTTGCAGATTATTGTAGACCCCCAGAATTCTATTTCTAGTAACATTTTTGGTGATTTTCGACAATTTTTGGCGGTTGTATTCCCCTTAAAATTTTACGGCTGCCCATTTATAGTCCAAGCCCACCTTACACACGTTGAATTGCATTAGAAAACGATAGCGAACAAAAGCAAATTCAAAATTTTAGTAATAAATTCCATCGCAACTTTTTCTTATAGTTTGCGCGAAAAACTTAACTTACGGCGGAGTAAAATTTGACGAATTTATGCTGAGAAGGATGCTAAGCTTACTTAAATTAATTGTTTCTATTCGTTGCTATCAAGCGCTCTAATGAAAGTATTTATTACAAAATGTGAAAAAATTCAGCGTTTCTGCTTACAAGTCGGGAAAACTGAGTTGAAATTGTTTTTGAGACTGTTGAAAGTGTTGAAGCATCGGTAAAATAAAAAATGTTGAAATTAATTTTAATTTTGGAAACTGTTGAACATTAAATAGTTGAAATTCATGAGAATGTTGATATTGAAAGTGTTAAAATTCTCGAAATTGTTATATATCCGCCCAATATAGCCGCCCCCAGTGCCCGTCAAGCTCATCTGTTACAGTAAATATGAAAAACAGCCAAAGGTCAGTAGCTTTAATACGTTGGAATTGATTAACTTTCTGAGATTATTCTGATTTTTTTCAAATAATGCGAGAACTTATTTAAGGAGACTTTTCGTAATTTTCAAAACATGGAACTCATTTTATTACTTAAAGAAAGGTCGGCTAAATACCTGGTTGTCCCGGAGTACCAGGTGGACACCTGGGGCACATGCTCATGATAGTGGATTCACAGTAGGCCGCCGGTCTTCCACTTGTTCCCATTGGCTAAAACCGAAGAAAATCAATAAACGTAAAATTTTTGACTATTACTGCTGTTCAAATTAAAATTTTGAACCTACTCCATCCGGTCCCTGGGCGCCAGTAGCCCCTGTACGTCCCGAAGCACCTAAAATCAGCATAAATTATTAATAGTTAGACTTTTTCAACTCTATCATGCCTAGTATATAATTTTTTATATTAAATCAATTAATTATCAATTATTTTTTAACTAATCAATAATAATTAATAATTAAGTAATCGGTCAATTAAATTTTGAGTGAAGATTAGTTGGCCCTATTCAGGTTGCTCCTTCCTCTCAAGTGTGTATGCACATGCGTAAAATGGATTGCATTGTGATCTGAGATGGCCCGAGGAAAAGTTTTTATTAAGAAAATAAGGCAAAATTACTTTTAGAAATCAAAATCTAATTTTCCTAAACGTTTGAAGCATTGTAATATGAATATTTTTAAGCAAACTTAAAAATAAGACGGTTTCTTTGCTTCGCCGGGTGAGCTATCATAATCTCTAAATACGTTTGAAACATCAAAAGCTTACGACTCAGAGACGGATCTTAGATGTTGATAAAATCTTGCCGTTTTTTTATTCTACGATAAGGCCCTCACATGATCTTGGGGATGGGAGGTTCGGAGCTTTCACCCCGCCAGAAATTTTTCAATTTCTCCCAAAATTTGCGACTTTCGAAAAGTTTACAAAACTTTCCAAAAATTCGTAGAAAACGTGCTGTTTTAAGCGTTTTTAGCTATTTACTTGCCCAAAAGTGTCAATTTTTCGGCGCATTTGCGCCATATACTCATTTCCTGGCTATATGTTGTTCAATTCATTTAAATTTTTATAATTTTTTGACTCTTATGCTCTAGACCGATAGAAAATCATCACAAACGCCCAGATGCCATGTTTTTAACGTGTATCTACCATTTTTTGGGTCCAAAAAGACTTCAAAAGTTCACTCCCTCCAGAATTCCGCTGCTGTGCATGTCTGATTAGGACCTGAGTTGAAAACGTACATTCATGAACACACGGTTAAGCATAAGTTTAGATATGTACGTTAGAGTCGCCCCTTTATCCGTCCTAGAATCAACATCTTTATCTCGGCCCAAATTTTGGGCAAAAAATTGCTTCTTCAATGTTTTGTTATGAACTTTTGAAGTTTTGACCCGTAATTTAAAGGCCAGGTCAATTATTCCCCCGAAATGATGCAATCAGTCCACTTATATAAATTTTCTGACTGAGAGCTGACTCACCTTCAGATTTAATTAAAAGAATTGTATATTAAATATTCATAATTCGCATTGTCAAATTCATCAACTATATATTGTGATTGTTAATGGAGCTGGCGATTGCAAAATAGAGTAATTTTTACCTGATGGTCCTGGCGAACCCGGCTTACAACAAGCTAAAAAGTTTTGGAAAATATTTTAATTCATAAAATATTCGACATAATACTAAGTACTACGTTTGCATCCTTGTTGACCGGCTGGTTCAGACAATCCATAATTTTGCCTCACTGATCTATTACGCGACTCGATAGTAATAAGATCATCCGTAAATTTAATGTTTTTGACAGAATCGAGCTCGCCTCGAATATCCACGGCACTTTCCTACAAAAGAATGGAAATTTGGTTGCACCGTCGACGAAATAATAGCTCTAAAGTGTCGTTATTATGTAAAAATATTTATTATCTAACGATAATTAGGCTATAATATGTTATTTAGCTTGAAAACGATTGTCCAAAATTTTCCCTGTAAGAATTTAAAAAATGAATAAAACCGAAAAGGCTCCGTTTAGAATGGAGAACCACGAAAAAAGGCTGGCTTGAAGCCAATAGCTTTATGACAGATCAACGAAACTTCCCGTTATCGCAGCAACCGAATTTTTAGTGGATCACTGATAGTTCAAAATCGCGAAACAGCACCAACTGGAGGTTATAGATTTTGGAGTTCTAAACCGTTTCAAAATTCAAAGGAGCTCCACGCCCTTGTGTGATTCGCACTTTTTCCGGAAAATTCAGGAAGTCTACCTACAGCTTTAATCACAATCTAGAACTACACATAGACATGGAGATCAGGGGGGTCTGGACTCCCCGAGGATTCGGCAGACTTCCTCGCTAAAAAAGTGGATAGACCCCAGAATTGAATTTTTGTTGCTATTTTTGGCTATTTGGCCCGATCGCATCACTACCCCGAAAATTTCGTTGCTGCTCACCTATGGTTTCAATTGATTTAATAAACTTATATTTTAAAAGCAAACTGAAATATAACTAATAAATTAAACGTAGATAACAAAACTTATATTTTGAAATCAAATAAACCAAACTGAAACCACTTCGCAAGCAATACGGAAATGATAATGAAAACTTTCATCTTTATAAGTTTAAGTCAATTCAAAACTTCAAACTTTTTTACTTTGTTATTTAAACTTTTTCATAGATACAAGTCATATCGAAAATCGCGTAAGGGGTAGAACGTAGTTCAGACTAGATAGAAATATCCACGACTGGTGAGTTGAGTAAAAATTTAATATAAGTTATAGCTTAAATTAATAAACTTTCGAATACCTTATTAAAGTTCAATCAAATTATAAACTTCTTAAAATATTCCTATTATTATTAAATTATCAATTTATTATTTAATTATCAAGTAGTTGTATTTGTTCAGATTTTTTATCTTGTCTTCTTAAAAGTGTTTCGCAGATTAAGAAAAATCATGAATTGCTCATTATGCAAAATATTAAAAACTAGTTTTATTTGTTTAATTTGGGTATATTCAAAATATTAGTATGCAAATATCAGGATCGACTTGCGTTTCACTTAATTTCTCAATTAGATAGGTACAGCTGTTATCATCACAGGCAAATTTCCGTCCTTGTTTGAAGTCCCCATGACATTTCTGCAATTTGCATTTTTTGTTGATTCAAGAAATTCAAAATTCAACATATGTAATTAAGGCAAAACTAGCATAGCACATAATTATAACAGCCCTTTTTCGGGAGAGAAGGAAGCTAAAAAAGGTTCCTCGAAAATTTGAAGGAATTTTCGGTAGACTGAAAACATTGAAGAGTTTCTCACCGACCCCTCAATCAGACGTTCTAAACTAATATTTTCACAAATAAACTTTCGGAACTAGATTAAATACGAAAACATTGAAATAAAAAATTAATATATATAATAAAATAAAATTGGAACAATCGCAAAGAAAATTTACGTCTTAAAAATCGCTTAAATTTACTTGGCAGTATGCCAATTCGCTTTATATCAATTTTCGCACGTGAGTGATGAATTTGTTCAAAAAAGTGATAAGACTAAAGTAAATACAATTTTAATTCAAAATATAAAAGCAATATAAAGTGATATAAATTTATAAAAAATTCGTGTAAAAAATCCCTTAAATTTACTTGGCAGTATGCCAATTCGCTTTGCATCAATTGTTGAACGTGAGTGACGTAGTTGTAAGATAAGGGAATGGTAACCGTAACGGCCAGGATTGCTGCAAAACCGAACGCGATCGAACTGTACGCTACGATGGCGTAAGCCGCTTCCCGTTTATCCTGATCCATTTTACACTCACGCAGTACTTTACACAGTAAGCCGGTATAATGTGAGAGCTAGCCGAAAGCCATTTTTGCCAAAAATTTGCATTCACGTAATATATCGAGCACTCTATCCTGAAAATATAGTAACGAAATAGTTTCTTAGATATGTATCGATGCCACTATGTATATCGAGTTCGTACGAAGATCGTATAACGTGAAAATTAGGGATTCGTACAGATGAATTCCGGGCGAATGACCCTGTAACCGTTACGCATTTTTTTTCTGAAAAAATGTTGAGTAATATTTCCATAGGAATATAGGATGCGACGTTGTCCCCTGCACTTAATATTTGTGGTGCATACTATGCGTTTCACCGCATGACAATCGACTTCTGGAATTATCTGGCCTAAAATGGTGATAAAACTATGTTTTTAACGTTTTAATCGCCTAAAATGCTACCTGGAGGGAAATCAGTCAAGTAATCGCTTTTGAATTTGTCGAATTTAGCGGAAAGCCATTTTTTTGGTCCAAATATTTAGAATATAAGTGGCAATATAAAAACGGATAATTAGGAACTAATGCTAGTAGAAAGAAGCTCGATAAATATTAAAATAGCTTTTAGCTATCGGAAAGCCGAAATTTTAAGTTTTCAACGCCATTTTTGTAATTTCGTGTGTTCGAAAAAAGGTTGCATCGAAAGAAGTTCTGTAGCAAGCTAGATGCCAGAAATTAAATTCTGGGGGACTGTTAGGGGAAAAATCCCGAAAAATGCCAAAATTCCATTCTGAAATTCTGGATTGTATCGAATTCTAAAAGGTTCTTCCTTTTACTGAAATCTGCACCCTACCCAAGTCCATGTGTGCCGAATAACAAAATTTTGTAAATTGATCAATTTATTAAAGAATAAATTCAATTATTATCGAAATATTTTTTTCGGAAAAATATAATTTTAAGCTCATTTTTGAACTTTCTGGAATAACTTCTTGTTAAACCGAATAATACATGCATCAACGCCTAGGAAATCTGCGAAATTGAGAAATGCTGGTTTGGTCGAGGGTAGAGAAATCAGCGTAATACATTTGCAATCAAATTACGGACACAAACATAAAAGTGATGGATCGTCCAATTATTTCAGGTAAAATTTAGGATAAGTCGCGAAAAATGAGTAATGCGTGATTAAAATGACGAAAATTTGACAAGAAAATGCAATCCACCCGAATTCGGCCGTCACTCTAGGCGAATTATTTACGGAAATTTTTACACTCCCAAACCACTGTCCTAATTGAAAATACGAACTCGTCGCCAAAAAACGCGAATAAATTGCCAAAAAAGAGGTAAAACAGTCACATTTTTTCCGAACCACATTTAGACGCGGATTGGCTGGTTCCTATTATTTGGCAATGGTGAACCGCAAAAATAGATTAAATGATAATTGCCCTATCATAAACCGCTGTTATTTTCGCCACTAACCCAGATTAAGTCAAAAGTTTGCCCAAAATCAATTAGTGGATCATTAATTTGGGAACAGAGACCAAAAAATCGTAAAATCTGCCCTGAAATCAATACGCCTCTTTTACCACTTATGCGTAATTTTTGGCACAAAATGCGTAATATTTTCATACGAGCTAGTTTTTTTCGACGGTTACTGTAGGTCAAACGGGCACATCGTGAAAAATATGGGCCATAGGTAAAGAATAGACGCGATTGTTTCAGTCGCGTAGGTTCGAAAAGTCGGATGATACAAACGTTCGATAGGCGCATCTTTTTTGGGCGATATTTTTATTTCGACGAAAATTTTGGCAATTTCGTATTTGTCTGTACGCGCTTATTTGGCAACGAATTGACCTGGTATTTTGACGATGCACTAACTTTTGTTCGCGCCATCTTCCGCCATGCTATCCGATATGGATAACTTGGACGACACAAGGGAAAAAGCGTACGGTAAGCTCTAAGTTGTATGGTCGAGTGGAAAAAACTTCAAATAAAAATGTTTTTAACACCCATTTATTTAAAGTGATTTATTTATTTGTTTGTTTGTGTGTTTATTTATTTTTTAAATTTTAATTTTGTTTAATTTGTTTATTTTGTTTTATTGTGTTTTTTATTTAATTTGATACTCGTTACTTTTTTCACATATGTGCTTGATGTATCAGATTAATTTTTTATTTTTAGATTCACTGCTTAATTAATATTTCTAATTATTTCATTCACGTATTTGCTTCTTATTTGATTTTGCATATTTCTTTAATTATTCATCAATTTATCGTTCACGAATTAGATATTAACAGTGCGATGCGAGTTAATTTTTCTTGAATAGAAAAACAGAAAAGTAGTGAAGTTTTATCGATTGAAACATTGAGAATTATCGACATGTGGCAATTTAAAATAAGTTTTTATTATCACTTTACACTCTTTCAATTAAACCTAAAGATTTCTTGAGTTTAATTTCTTTACTATTTATCTACTCATCATTTTTTATTAGTCTAAAAATTGGCTCTAATCAATCAATTTCAAAGAATAATTGAAAGGTTTATTAACTTTGACGGATAAACTTTCTAAATTATTGATTAATGGGGCTAAGCAGTAAATTTCCAGGACATAATTTTGAGTGGGCCCACGAGCTAATAAGGTTTATTTCGAATATCCGACTTCGTTAAAACTAGCAAAAAGTCAGTCGATTGAATAAAATTAATCGTAAAAATTAATGAAATTTTGAATTTCATTAACAATTAATCCTTTTTAATTTTTATTATTTTTCGAAATTGTTTTAGCCTTCGTGGCGTATTCGGCCATCGGGTTTTGCATTTTAACCGCCTCGTGTCTTTGCATAACTGCACCAGTAGCATACCGGTACGTTAATTACATAGAAGATCGGATGAAAAATGCAACTCTCGTTTTGCGCGGTAAGCAAAAATTTTAAATTTGAAAATTTTAAATTCAGGAATTTTAAATTCAAAAAATTTATTTAAGTCAAATATACACGCAGCAGGGCGAATGGGTAAGCCCACCCAAAAGTGGGCGGTTCCCCATCCCCGAAAGGCTGAAGTCTTTACCCCTTTCGACTTCTTTTATCAAAGAAATGGTTCTAGGCTACTTTAAGTTACTTTTTCGTCATTTTTGGTCATTACTTGAAGTCAATTACTCTCCGCCACACGTGGGCGTGTGGGAAGGGTTAAGGAAGGGTGACCCAGACCCTCCCCCAGAATTGAATTTTTTGCATGTTTTTTTTGAAATTTTTGCCACTCTTACCCCATCAAGACCCGCCATATTTTGGCTGTTGTCCGTGTATGCTCCCTTACTCGAAAATAATGATTACTACTCCGACCTAAAATTTTTAGCCCTTACATTTTATAAAATATACTAATAATTTTTTGGCTATTGTCCGATGCAGGAAAATGCCAACGACTTATTGATGAAATCTGTGGAGATAGAATATGAAGAATTGAAACTTAACAATCGAACTGAAAGGCAAGCGTACGAAAAACCATCGTCGCAGCCAAGTTCAGCTGAATCCTGCAAAGGTTTTTTTAATTTATTAAAATTTGAAGCCAAAGGGCGGATATTCCATTTCTCAAAAAGTAAGATTGCTTAAAAAATTGATCATTCCCGGAGAGGCACGTCTCTCGATGTCTCAAAATGGAAAATAATCAATCACTACGATTCTTTTCCCACTCGGGTCGTGAATTATTTCGAATTATTTCGTCCTCTTTAAAACGACGCGTTTTAAAATTGAATTTTTTTCAAGGATGTTGCACGCCCGGGCCACCGGGACCGACTGGACCTACCGGAAAATCGGGAGATGCAGGAAAATCGGGAATGCCTGGTTTACCAGGAATGCCTGGCATGGTGCCTCAAATACCGTGCGTGGAGCCCATGGTCCCACCATGCGAAGTGATTAGTTTGCATGGAAGATGATTGAAAAAATAGAGTTTATACGTAGATAGGCTATGCAGGAGAATATTCTGGCCAAAACCAGACATGCACGCGGGTTGGGGTTCAAGACTTTCGACCGCCAGAATGGAGAAATGGAAAATTTTCTGTGTAGAAATGAGGCAAAATGAAGGCAAAAACTGATGAAAAAATTGAAAATTTTCTTCAAAAGTGCTCTAAATTGACCAGAAACTGGGAAATAACGTAATTTTAACGCTAAATTAGCGCTTATACCAGTTTTTGAGGTCATTTTTGCCCAAAAAGCTCGATTTTTAACACCCCCAGACCGGCTGACCTCCTAGATCGGCCACGCTGTGCTTCTATGGTCACAACCAGACATGCATGTGAGGCGTTTAGAGGGTCTAAACCCCAGAATGGAAAAATAGAAACTTCTCAGGGGAAAATGAGGCCAAATGAAGGCCAAAAACGTATGAAAAACGAATATTTCCTTGAAAAGTGCTGTTGACCAGAAACTGTGCAAAACATACTTTTAACGGTATTTTAACGCTTTTTGATGTCATTTCGACCATAAAAGCTCAACTATTGACCCTCCCCAGACCGGCTGACTCCCCCAGATCGGCTACGCTGTGCGTCTATCTATGGTCATAACGCGTAAGCAGCAATTAAATTCTAGGGGGATCTGATGCAGCGAAAATTGCAGAAATCGCTAAAAATACCAAAAATTCTATTTAAAAATAGGGGTATGTGAGATATTTTAATTTAAGCGGGCACCCTCTCCGAACCTTTTCCCCACGTTTGTCTGACTTCGCTTTATATTGCGTACATATATAAATTGAAGTGTAAAATGAAGATAAATTCTATTTGAGATGTTCAAAACCTTTTTATAGATAAATATTTAACAAAAATATTCAAAGTATTCATTTTGCAACGACCGAGCAGCCTCTTTATTTTCGCAGAAATGCCCTCCGGGCCCACCTGGCGTTACGGGTCCTGCCGGAACCTTAGGCGACCCGGGACCGCGAGGCTCAACCGGCAAACAGGGCCAAAATGGAAAAATGGGTCCTCCAGGTAAGCATTTGATCCTATTTCGGTACCTTCAGATACATTTAAAAGTTTTATTTATATGTTTAGGTCCGAAAGGTTCGCTCGGACCAATGGGAGAAGCCGGAACGGACGGACCCAAGGGTGATTCTGGAATGCCTGCGGATGCTCCTCCACCTGTGCAAGGTGAGTGCTCCTCCACCTGTCATGCGAATGCTACTCCACCTGTACATGCAACGGCTCAAAATTTTTGGAGTGCGTCTCCGGCTATTTGGGTGGGGGCGAGAGGGAATGACTTTAAATTTTTGGCCAAAAATAGCAAAAAACACTTCGAAATGGTCAAGAAACGCAAGTTGTCGTTAAATATATGGGGGTCAAAAATTTTCTGACTTTTTGGCGAATTGAGAGCGACCGGCCTTGTGTGTAGGATCACCCTATGCCCAGTTGCATATATGCATACAAATGTAAATAAAAATATAAATATGCATTGAAATGCAAATCATGAATCATAATTCATTTTGAATGTCAATAGATCATAAAATATTCAAAATAAATTGGCTTTTTAGGCGACCCTGGCGAATCTGGCGACTCCGGATCGCCCGGACCACCGGGCCCACCCGGCTTAGATGGACGTGACGGCGTCAGCGGCACGGTTGGAGTCAAGGTAGATTATAAATTATGTAGTTTCTATTCATAATTCAAATTTTACTCTTATTACCGCAATTTTAATAGAAAATCTAGTAATTGAGTAAATATAATGACGGATGCAGGATTTTTGTCAAGGGGCCTTATCCCAAGTATCAATCGAATAGCTCCAAATATTTGCTGCTGTTAAAATTTTCTCGAGCTAAATTCGCTATATTTAGGTAAGTAGAAGGATGGATTGTGATGAGCACAAACTCTAATTCCTATATGCGTAGTATAGGTCTAAAAAATTCCAATCGAAGCATCAAAAGGTTTTGAATTTTTTATTAAATCATAGGGTAAATTCTGCTAGAATGGCTAGGCGTTTGCTAGAAATATATCTGCAAGGGGCATGAAATCTCCTCTGCTTACAAAAAGTATCTATAGCACAAAAAATGCCTCCAGGCTATTATGAAAGTCATTATATAAATTTATCTGAGATTTTTCGACGAATCACTGCCAACAATGGCCAAAAATTATCAGAAATATTTAATTACTTTAAAAATACCTAATTTATTAAAATTAATTTTGCCAACTCCTTCGAATTTTTTAATAAATTATTTGATTTTAAGGTTTAAAATCTAGATTTGATTATATCCATTTGACACAAATCCGTTTTGAGGTGTTATCTCGGTAGGAAAAATTATCTTGGTATGGATACCCTGATTTTTTAGCTTGCATATGTTTTCTTCTCACGAGATACTTAAAAAGCGGTTTACTTTCGTTGTAGCAATTTAAAGCATTAAACTAGAACATTTTTTATCAAGTTTATTGCGAAAAATATTAATTGTTCAAAATTGATTATATTTGATAAATATAATATTAAATTTATATTTTGAAAAATTTATCACAATAACAGATTGATTGGTGGAATAAATTCGTAGCGAATTCAGCATGAGACTAAAACATTCTCTTATCACCTTTGTATTGAAAAATGATAAATGTTTAAAATTAATCATATCTGATATATAATATTAAATGCATATTCTGTGAAATTTAATATAGGTAGTAACATATTATTTTTTGTCTAATATGTATTTACATAATTATTCATAATTAAATATTAACCGTAAAAGTATATGTAATATAGAGGTCTTTTCATTTCTGAACTGAGATTTTCTGAATTTTCCGCCTTTTCGGCGACTATTCTTAGCAAACATTAAGCTTTATTGTCGATTACGGTTAAATTTTAGAAAATTATAGATTTTTCCCAATTTTTCGACTTATCAATTTTTTCGTAGGGTCCAAAAGGAAATTCGGGAGCTCCCGGCCAACCAGGAGCAGATGGCAAACCCGGCCAACCTGGCCTGGCGGGCAAAGAGGGCGAAAAAGGCATATGCCCGACGTATTGTTCAAAAGATGGCGGATTATTTTTCGAGGGGTCGCAGCGAAGGATCAAAAAATTGTGATATAAATTTTTTTCCGATCATTCTTGTGTAATAAATTGTTGGTTTTTATAAGAATTTCGCCGTATGGTACGCAATATCTACAGGACCTCTAATTACTTTTTACATTTAGTTCAACTTTAAATAATCGCAATTTTGATTTGTCTCGACCAAAATTTTTAAATTGAATACAATTCATTGATAACGTGTTTTGGTGAATACAGAACTTTAACTCGCAATAAAGTTTTACTATACAACGTCGCGCGGTAAAGGAAAACGTCAAAAACTGGTAAAAAGTTGAAAAATTTTATGCCACTGTCAATAAACACGTTTTGGGATTTCGCGATTTCACAGAGCGGCGTAGGGGAGATGAGGGTTCGGGCTCTCCAGAATTTAAATGACCTTAGAATTCAATTTTTAGCGTTTTTTGCGATTTTGGCCCATATACCACAGAGTTCTGGGTTGCCCTTGATAAAACTGCGCTTTTACACCATATTGAAGCTGGTAGTGCAGTACATTTTTAAAATGTATCGGGACATATCCAACAAATCGCACGGTGATAAAAAATGAAGATTCACTTTCTGATTATTAAACTTACGTAACAGAGGATTAGATGTTGTACAAAATAAAGCAATCTGACAAAATAAAGTGAAACAATATAGGCAAAAGGCAGATATACATAAGCGTATTTGACACTTAAATACGATTATAGAATCGAATATTCACAAGCAGCAAAAATATAAATTCCTGTTACAAATTTTTATCCGAGAAAAATTTTTTCGCTCAATTTTTATATTCATTATTCCCAAGAACTTCGCTAATTTTGTTCTAAGTGTTAGACCAGATATTATTTATCCAGCCTATTGTTGTAAAAAGGCAAAATTGATGCTATAAACGGAATAATGAACAAAATATGTGATAAAAAGACCAATAAATAAATTAATTTAATTAGAATTCTTCTATTTGCTACCCCTTTTAAGTGCATCAATTTAAAATAAGATTCCTCCTTTACGATCTAATTTTAAATTAATATTGTGGAGATATAAAAAATACGAAAAATATCAAATAAATTTAAATAATCGTTATGATTTCCTATTTTTTCGAAAGGGTTTATTAATGCTCCTCATCTATATGTAGATAAAGACGCAGCATGAAGCACGTTAAGCTTAGTTTGCCATGAATAATTTCAAGACTTGCGCTTTGTTTTGACAGTTTTACGACATTGAAATGATGGTCAAAAACGTTTTAACTAATCCGCGGGATTAGCGAAGTACCTTTCGAGCGATGCAGAGTGAGAAGCTGGATTGAAATTCTTTCGGCATTTCGAGCTTAGGACGGCATTAAGCTAGCGTGATGCTTACATGCTAAATTTGTGATTTTTATTTTCTCAGCCCATCTTTCTATCCTCAGAGTGCTTTTCTAGTCCCATCTTTCTTTTTTTGGTTTCTAGCGTCCTTCTCCTTTAATGAAATAATGGCTTCGATAATGCTTCCCGCGTTTTCTTGCTCTATTAGCTAACAATAGTGTATTTGTGAGCTTTTTTAGTTAATATCTGCGAGATTTCGCTAGCGCGACTTATATTGTGATTCGATAAATTGAACGAAAACCGGCTGTTTTGGACTATATTTTGTCTTTCTTCATCTGCAATATAATACTGCGACTATATGACTCATTTTACTGCTATATGTTGGTGTTTTCATTGATAATTTTATCGCTAAGCCTAAATGAGTTTATAATTAAATTCTTTTAATTAAATTTTTTTCTAGATATTTTCCGATTAATTTTTTAATTAAAATTTCCCATCATTTCCGATTTTACTCAATGAAAGGTGAAACTTTAATCTCAAGTAACTTCAAGAATTTTTTATATAAATTTTGATTTTAGCAATGGTTTAGTATTACTTCCGAAATATCCGAGGAGAACCTTAAATTTGTTTGTGGAAATCGACAGCTTTTGAACAACGAATTAATCATGAATTTTCAGTCAATAACTAAAAGTAGCTCTTATTTTAAAATTTTAAAGGGCATCTTTTTGGCTAAATGTATCTAATTTTCGAATTGTTTTCCAACAAACGCAGTGCTGTTTGACCAAAATTTGTTTTGACCTCAGTTGTTGGTCTAATGTCTCAAAAAATATTAGTTTTGAAAAAATAGGCGTATGCTACGAATCATACATACGCACTCCTTTGTTTAATCAATGATTAAGCTAAAGAACTCGATGTTACCGTGTAGAAAAGTTATCATAGAGCCAGGGGGAATAACTTAAGCTCATAGTCGATATATAAGCTAGCCGAAACTCGGATAAAGCCTCCCCAATCAATATCTATCAGCTTACACGGTATAAGGGAAGCCTATATATTCCATACAACGTACAAAAGAGAAAAGCGTCGATATTATGCTACGCGAGCCTCGCGGCAATTAAATCCTCCTATTACGTACTCTCATATGCGTAAGAGATGCAGGTATATAGACCAGAATATGATGAAGAAGCTAGGTGGGACTCATGGCCCACACCAAAATGAAACCTATCATTTCGTCATCCTACGTTAGACGGTATTTTCAAGTTTTTTCCCAGCTTAATTTACATATTGCTCCGGCTCTCCACACATATGCTAAGCTAAGCATGCTTATACCTCGACGAGGGTTCTACTAGCTAAGCTGATTACGCCAATTGAATTGTTGATAACGAGCCGCTTATGATCTTTGACGGGAGATTGCTTGATAATGTTTTTTCTCCAGAAAAATCGTAAAAAATTATTAACCTGCTTATAGTTTTTCCGCTGTTACAGTACGCCGCTTTATTGATCCGCAAGATGGGAATCGTACGCTTTAAACATTTCTCGCCATTTCCCCATCGCCACCTGTTGTCGAACCCGAGGGCGGATTATTAGCATTATTACTATTATTATCTCTGTTATTCGACGAATTTTCGCCCTTTTTCTCCTCAAATCCTTTTAGCCGAAACGCGTCGTCGCGGGGACTAAATTTTCCCATTCAACAAAATATTAAACATTCCGGTTTTTTTCAAATAGACTACTGATTCCGGACGGATTTTAACAATATTGATTAAGTCGCCGTCGTCGTGGTCATCGCAACGCAACAATAACGAAGAATGCCCAAGGCTGCCCGGGCAATCAATGCTCTGATATTGGTGAGTACGAGTATAAAAAATTGTACCTCGGGATGTATTTTCGCGTAAGCAACGAAAAAAGCGCATATTTTAACATATTGCGGAACGTATTTAAGGGGCGAGAGACGCGAAAATTTACAGAATCAAAATATAAACCGAGCGACATTTGATGGACTTGTGATTTGGACTGTTTCTAAACGAGCGCGACGATCGGGGGTCCGGTCTAGGATAATTAGGCAATAAGATAGGCATCTCGACCAAATTCTGGGGGTTTGATGGGGCAAATTGCTAAAAGAGTATCAAAAGGTCTATTTTGGGGGTCGTTTGGATTCTGAGGGTCCAGGTCAGACATGCACGGGGAATGGGTTATGATTCAATCTGGGGAGGGATTCAACCGGTCTGAGGGTATCACAAATTAAGTTTTTTGGGCCAAGATGACATCAAAAACTAGAACAAGCGCTAAAATAGCGTTTAAACTACGTTATTACACGTTTTCTAGTCAATTTAAAGCGCATTAAAGAAAATTTTTAATTTTCACCCATAGTAGCCGTTGACCTTACCAAGAAAATTTCCTATTTTTCCATTCCGAGGTATCTAGCCCCGAACCCCCTTGCCCACGTGCATTTAGACCCCAGAATGGAAAAGTGGGAAAGTTTTTGAGGAAAATGAGGCAAGATAAAGGCTAAGAACAGATGAAAATCGAAAATTTTTATTTAAATTGCTTGAAATTAGCCAAAAATTATGGAACGACGCAGTTTTAAAATTATTATACCCGTTTTGAGGTCATTTTTTGCCAAAGAAATCAATTTTTGACCACCTAGATCGGCTTACCCCCTCCCCTAGATCGGTCATGCTGTGCACCTACGGCTCAGACTCCTCTCTCACGCCTTTCTGGCTTAGATCAGTTTAGTTAGAGAGTTTTCTAATCGTAAACAAACCTTAAAATTCTTATAAACGAGAAAATATCATAAAACGCATCAATTAATCATATCTGTCCCATTCCATGCACTTTTGCAAGGAAGCTGCAAATTATTTCCGTTTTTGCTTCAATTTGTCTTTTTTGCATATACTTTTCCATTTTATCCTTGAGTGCTTTACAAACATTAGAATAAAAAAGTTCAAAAAATAAAGAAACCAAAGTAGCACAAGACGACGTTTATTCTCAATTCGTCATCAAATTAGCATTTTGTGCAAGAAATTTTTGATTTCATCCATCGTGATCTTTATTTTGATTTATTATTTCCTGAAATCTTTCCCTCCTTTGCTCATTAATCAGATTATATATAGTTAGATGCGAGCACGACCGGTCTGTAGGTGGGTCAGCCAGCCTCGGGGTTAGCCAGAGAGCTTCTTAGAGCCAGTCTACCCTCAGAAAGTGATATAAATGCTAAAATAAAGCGAAAGCTTTTGTCAATCTTAAGCACTTTCACAGAAAATCTTAGATTTTCATTTATTTTGACGCATTTATTTTGCCCTATATCCCGGAAAAAAATTTTTAAATAGTCCACTGGGCTAAGAATGTCGTCGAATCGTCCGAAAATATTTATCGTTCTCGATCTAGCCGCGATAGCCGTTCCATTAAAAATAATTGAAATTATGCCAACAAGCATCTTACTCTTTCCGTCTTCCTTACGATAATTATACATGCATCTAGAATTTACAATTTAAATCACTTTATCGTTATCGTTATCGTCGACGGAAATTAATTTTCGTCCTATTGACTGCAACTGAGATCATCGTAAAATTTTTGAAATTTTCAAGACAAATGAAAAAAAAATAAAAAATAAAAAGTTAGGATAAATTATAAATTTCAAGTAAATTCTAAAACTTTTTAAAATATAAAATCGTCTTAAAATCGTTCTAAAGTTCTAAAAGTCAATATTCGTGATCTCTGGTTATGTTACAATCTGCAGATTGTATGTTACGATCACTACAGTAATTGCCCTGGCTTCATCTTCGGCGCTTAACACGCGAATTGCAAAAGTAGTGATTGTCGACGATTAATATCGTTCCAAGCACTTATCGTTCTCGTTCTCGTTAACGGGAACAAATATTGATGTCCTAGAAGTATTATTTTCATCGGGTTTTTACCGAATCAATAAAACATGATTCAGGATTCCCTAAAATTCCGATATTCCCATCTACGCGACTTATTCATTCTAAAATTTCGCGTCATACAAAAAACTTGTGGATTTGGTGCAAGGCGTGTTAAAAAATGATAGTTTGATTCAGAAATATTGGAAATTCTGAATTTCGAAACAATATTTTATTCTAACAACTTTGGTATTGATTCTATTATATTTCTATTTTTACTCGCTATGTGGTTCTGGCAATAGAAATTGGACTTTAGCTGGCTTTTAAGTTTCATAAAGCGGTTCAGACGTGTAAATTAGCACAAAAGCTAATTGAAATCATGGCTATTCAGTGATAAACTATTTTTGCATACCATTTCGATTTTACTCCCATAAATTTCTTAAATTTTGACACTTTTTGAATTTTACTCCATCTTGCGTTGATTCTAAACTTACTCGTATATATGCATATTTGATTATGACCTCAGATGCATATTAGGGCCCGTCTGGAGTTCACCTATGTCTAGATGAGTCAGCCAGGTAGTTTATTGAGCCAAAGTAACTCAAACTGTATCAAATGTTAAAATAGCATATTAATATTTTATTTCTCAGATTATGATCAATGCCACGCTTTTTTTGCAAAAATACCTCCTTTTCATCCATTTTTGGCAGTACTACATTTTCCTCAAAATTTTTCCCCTTTATCGTGTGCGACGCAAATGTCTGACATAGGGACCCATAACGAGGAAAATATCTGTTGAAGAAAAGACAAAAACTGGACCAAAGCAACTAATTAAAATCAAAATTTTCCTACCATGATAATCCGCTCAATTTGTATTTTTTTTCAACGGGTTAAGGAGCATTTTCATCTTTGCAAATAAGTGGGAATTGAGGATTAGTATTGTTTAAGATTATTAAATTTTTTGGAAATGATTTGATTGTTCGAGTCTAACACGTTGTGAACCAGCTGTGCTTCTGGCCCAGCATTATCAATCATCCTATGGATTGATTAATTTTAGGGATTGACATTCATTATTGCCCTTCATCTTGGGGATTGAATGAGAGAAGAATCCCAAACTTCTTTTTGTTTTATCGGAAAATATAAGTGTAAACTATATTTCAGTTTAGTTCGAGTGATAGAGAGAAAACAATCGGTCCTATATTTTCTTTTCTAGCTGGTCTAGTGCAAGAATATTAGAAAAAAATTAAAAATAAAATTACAATTTAAAGACTAAAGTTTATTTTTCATTGAAATTAAAATTAAAATACAAAAAATGCATTCGGTTTCCGCGATCAAGATTATAGAGCCCCCATACAATACAGATAGATCTCTGGTTTGTTATGAGAGAAAAGAGAAAGTTTTCTCTATAAAATATTGCAGAAATCGAAAAAAGCATAAACACATTCGATTTTTCTACGGAATTTTCATGAAACTTTCTCAAATAGCTGGTTCAGGTCATTTAACGAGTATTAGGATGGATGTGTACATCACTTATATTTTGCTTGTTAAAGGCAGAATAATTTGCTTTTCATCAGAGAAAAGAAAGCAAATTTCTTCGAAGCGTAACTTAGGACTAATTGAAGCAAGAGGAATAGATACATTATCTTTCATGAGATACCTGGTTGTTCGAGTTTCAGTAGTGAATTTCGATTGTCTGATTTAATTATTTAGACTGCCTATTTTTGGGAATACTTTTAGATAGAAAAAGCCGAAGGCCCGCTGGAGCCTAAAATCTAGTGTTGACGATAGGTGCACAGCATGGCCGATCTGGAAGGGGGTTCGGCTGGTCTGGGGGAGTCAAAACTTGAGCTGTTTTGGGCCAAAATGACCTCGAAATCTAAATGACCTCGAAATATAAGCGCTAAAATAGCGTCAAAACTACGTTATTACACAGTTTCCGGTTAATTTGAAGCACTTTCGAAAAAAAATTTTTATTTTTCATCCGTTTTTGGCCGTCATTTTGCCACTTTTTTAACGAAAAATGCTATTTTTCCATTCTAGAGGAGAGCTCAGGTCAGGATCATAGGTGCACAGCATAGTCGTTCTTCGGGAATCGGGGACTCGCCGTTCTGGGAAGGGGGAGGTTCAAAAATTGAGCTTTTTTGAGCCGAAAATGTCCTCAACTGGTATACGTGCTAAAATAGCGTTTAAACTACGTTATTTCACAGTTTCTGGTCATTTTCAAGCATTTTTGAAGAAAATTTTCGATTTTAATTCATTTTTGGCCTTCATTTTGCCTCATTTCCCCACAAAATTTTCCATTTTACCATTCTAGGGGAAAGGGTCACGACTATAGGTGGGCGGCTCTAAAGCTCTGGGGGGAGGCATGATTATTTCAAAGGTCAAAAAATGACCTTAAAAATGGTGGTATGAGCGAAAAAACACCATTTTTCAACGTTTCTCATCGAGCACTATCCAATGGCATAAAAAATTGCGAAAAAAAACAAAAGAAATTTTCAAAAATTGAATTCTGGGGGGCGGGGTATTTTAGTTTCTGGGGGGTGTGCATACCCTCAAACCCCCCACGCCCAGGTATAGTCAGGACCCCTAACCCCTTCACCCACGTGCATGTCTGGTCAGGATCCCCAAACAAACCTGGGAGTACGGGGTTCGAGGGGTATGCACCCCGAGAAAACAAAATATCCCCCAGAAACCGAAAATAATACCCCCCAGAATTAAATTTTTAATTTTTTGTTTTTTTTTTCGCAATTTTTTGATGCCAATGGATAGTGCTCGATGAGAAACGTTGAAAAATGGTGTTTTTCGCTATACCACTATTTTTAAAGGCTATTTTTTTACCTTTGAAAAATATTGCATCCCCTTAGAATTTTGGTGCCGCCCACCTATGCCCCCAACCCTCCTCCCCCCACGTGCATGTCTGGTGTTGACTAATATCGAAAATAAAAAACGTATTATTTTGAATAAATGAATTTCGCTTCCTAATTAAAATAGTTATTGCCAATATTTCCAGTCTTAGCTGCTTGTTGTTATGGTTTCAAGAGAATATAATACAGTATTGAGGAATTTACAAAAAGGTGAGCATTCTGACAGAAACCCGGAGGAAATTAAAAATGTATTAAAAAAATAAATTACTATTATTTTTTTGATTGATGTCTTTACTGTTGATCATAGGCAATTTGACTTGATATAAATACTTGCTACACACAACTTTACGGCTCCCTAGAATGCATTCAACTTAGAGTTTTTATGAGCATTGGCAATCTCAGGTATCCTGAGCATATAAATTTCTGGCACTCTCACAGTTTTGAATCGAATCAGGTCCAGTTTTAGGTATTTAGAGGCGCTGTGCGAAGAATCTATTTGGGGGCCCCTATCTAAGTAGCGGTACAAAAAGTCTGAATCTGGAAATTGGAGACAAAAGTATCTCCTTTTTGCAAGCACGCTCAAAGCAGCACACAAGATTATTATATGAAACCTATTTCATCCGATTAATTCTGAATCCAAGGTTCATGATGGGAGATGGTTTCCTATTTTTACATAAACAGTCAAATGTAATAGGTGCAAACGTCCGCTTTTCTCGTGAAAAATTGCGTTTTTCACCGTTTTATATTCTCTACCTTTGTTTAAAATCACTTCTGGTACAGGATCTTTTGAATAAATCCTAAAATTTTTAACAAATTTTTGAGAAAAATGCTTGAATTTTATTAATTTTAGCAAAAGTGCGGCGAAAATTCGTAAGGTTTAGGTAGAAAACGTTTAGAGCATTGAATCAATACTTTTATTTGCGCAATTAGCAATGATTACGCGATTGTTGAAACGGGAAAATTTTTAGTATTTGTGCTAAAAAATTCAAAAAAATTGCGCAATCAGTTGTTATGCTCCAAAAATCGTTCCAAAAATCACGTAATTAATAGGTATTGAAGCGCGGGAAACATTGAAAATTATGAAAGACGACTACCAGAATTAACGACAAGATCTGTTCTTCCGCCAACTGAATCAATGGGGACAGCCTCCAAGCATAAGTTCGCTCCTACACCCCAGAGTGTCTGGTTTTCATTAATTTTCGACCATTACAACTAATGTTTTCCTTATAACGCATTTTGCTGGTACTAAATACCGCATCACTTATTACAAACATAAATTGCAAAAAGTAAATAATAGACAATCTAAAACAGACTTTAAGAAAAATCCAGCGCGAAATTTAGAAAATTTATAGGTAAGCCATTTAATTCATACTTCACTACACACTTTTATTGCAAGTTTATAGCCTGCTGCAATGAAAGTCGTTAAAATGCAAACTCAGAGAAATATCCAATTTATCGTTGCTCAGCTTGACAGTGGCCCTCGAGAGCCCCGGAGCTCCTGTGCGGCCGCACACTGTGCACATGCCTACGACCGGGCCTGAATCGAATTCACCTATGAATGTATCGATCCCGTTATATTTCAGAACTTTCTGAATAATTTTTTGCCCGACTTGTTAAATTTTAATTTTATGGAAAAAAATTGTTTAAAGCCTAGGAACCAAGTTCACATGTGGTCTCCGATATTATATTTTCGAACCTTGATGAAAACTCTTGAAACTATGTAAAATTTGGCAAGGTGATGATCACGCATGTGCATCACGGGAATTTTGGGATGGGGGCAGGCCCGAAAAATTCGAAAATTACTTTTTCAAGCTAAAAAACCAAAACTTCGTCATAGTACATAAAAACACAACAAAAAAATCTCTAAAAATTTCCAAAAAATTGACTAAAAGATAATGATGTGTAAATGGCGCGAATCTTTACAAATCTGACACTTTTGAGCCAAAATAAACTAAAAACGCTTAAAAAGCACAATTTGTACGATTTTTATGGAAAATGGGCAATTTCACGGGTCGTAGCCATTTTGAGTGGAGAATGAGGTCAGTTGAAATTATGGGGGTTAAATAACCCCCTCCCTAAGAACATGGTGATGATTAAAGAGTACGCGTAAATTACAAATAGATTTGATGCAAAGATACCCTGAAAACATCAATGCACCGGAAATTGATTAAAAATACATTGTTGACGTCATAAACATATTTCGCTCATTCATTCCGGATTTTCAAACTCGCTCGTCCCCTTAGATTTCGAACATCGCTTATTTTCTGATTAGCTTTTTGGGTGATAAATTTGACTCATTATAGCTAAAAGCCCAATGCGAGCCACGGCTTATTGCGCTCAAAACTTGCTTTTTTGAGGATCGATGCAGAAAAGTTTAAATTACATTTGGGTGGATACCGGACTATGCAGGCGCTGACGTAATCGAGAGGAAGACAGTAAATCGTGTTCCAAGCTAATTTGGCCCCCTGATAAATTTCAAAACTTTTCACCATATTCCAAATTGGAAAAATTTAATTTAGCATCGTTTCTACATTCCCGTTTTTTTTTTGAATTCCCATTCCTGCCGAAACGTGTCTAAGATGCCGAAGCTAATGAGACCCGAGATCGATAGGAAACCCACGTATTGTAATAGCCATATATCATTTGCTCTACTTTTAGCTTCGTAAAGCGTTTTTAGTCCCCTTTACTTCCGATTTTATTATATCCGGTCGTAGTCGTTCGCTTAATAAAGCACCTAATATAAAAAATTACCATGGAAATTTTCAGACATTAAGGGCCGTTATTTATTGTATATTTTCGCGCTGCTTAGATACCGAATTTAAGGCTATTATGTAAGTAGTTGGCTTTTTGTGGCCGAAAAATCCGGCTTTTTTCCCAGCCAATAGGAATGATGCGCGTTTAATGCACTGTCCGTACTTGCGAATCGAATCAATCTTACGGTAAATACGGCGGATTTGACCTGAAAAAACTATGGAGCGATTTTTCAAAGGCCGATTGCCGATTATGTAGTCGACTAATTCGTCGAGATCTAAAATTTTTTTCGGCTATTTTTCCCAGCTTCTTTGCCAAAATAACCAGCGCTAATTATCCGGCCTGTAATTCTACTTTTTTCCGGTCGAATGAAGTCAATTTTTCCCGTTTTTTTACCCCAAAAAACGCTATATTTTTCTTTCTCGAACGAGTCATATTTCGCGCAATCGTCATTAAAAGCCATTGTTGCGTTTTTTGCCCAAAATTCTTAATTCATTCCCGCCGCATTTACGCCATCAGCCGACAAATTTTGGAATCATTCTGATAGATTACTGTCGTACATGTACGCAATTAGCATTAGCTGGTCGTATTTTCGTCTTATTTTTCGCTTAAATAATTAAACAGAGCCCATTCCGCCCGAGCTCGATCGCGTTCAATTGAGCTACTGCAATGGGAACTTCTTTACAGTACTAAAAAATTTGCTAATTATTCACTAATCGGTTTACATTCCCGCTAATGGAGTCGACATTAAAAATTAAACGATATTGAGTAGGTACAGTAAGCTTATTTTCTATTATGGGTCGACATAACGATAGCAAGAAAAGCGTGCGATTCAGACGTCAACATTCTCTGACTACTAACGACGAGAAAAGATTGTTGACAGAAGTGAGGAATTTTAGCTTTAGTAAAAAATTTACCACAATACTACGAGGTTACACTACCACAACATTGACTCAATTCAAACTTTGCGCCTATGAACCCAAAAATGCGCGATTGTTGCCAAAAAATGCACATTGATTTGAAGAACGCGTCTGCAGATTGAAAAATTCTTCTAAGTGCTTAAAATCGTATCTTTTGTAAATTGTGGGATGTTTTTCCGCGAAAATTTTGGATAATTATTTTATTCTTCTATCTTTTTTGTCATTTAATTGTTTTTACTTTATTTTATCTTATTTGCTTTATTATATTTCAGTCTCTTTTCTAATGATTTATTGATCATTGTTTAAGTACTTACTGCTTCAACAGGAATGACTGAAGAATTTTCATGACCATGACGCCAACTTCTTGTTTAATTCCTCAACTTTTCCAAATTGCCAGATTTTTCTCGAAATTTTAGCGCCATTCATATGTGGTTTTCATGTTTATTAACCTTTGATCCTCACAGAATACAAGATCTGGCTGTATAAGCTTGAAAAAGTTTCGAATGCATTCTCTTATAAGCCATATTCACAATTGCTTTCAATTTAAATATTTAAAAAAATTGTATTAAAAGCATCTATTCACTGAATTTTAATGCATAAACTTTTTTGACACTGAGTGATTTCGAACAAAATACGACAAAAATTAGAACGTCATTTTTTAATACCTAATGATTCCCATGCTTTCCTTCGATTGCGCTTGTTTATTTTGTTTATTTATTCGTTTATCTTTCTATTTATTTATTTATTTATTTATTTATTTATTTATTTATTTATTTATTTATTTACTTATTTATTTATTTATTTATTTGTCTATTTATTTATTATTTTTTTATTTACATATTTATTTATTTAATTATTTTTTATTTATTTATTTATTTATTTATTCATTTTTTTATTTAATTATTTATGTATTCATTTATTTATTTAATTATTCTTTTTTTATATTTTCTGTTTATTTATATCCTATTTTATTTATTTTAGGGCTCGGCCGAATCGGGAGCTTCCGAGGCCTTTAATGAAGCGCTGAAACGAGAAACGGAAGAGCAGGCCAAGAATCAGCTAGAAAGCGCAAAAGTGTTTAATTTTCCTAATTTCTACTACCACTAGCGTAAACTTTTACTTTTTATACGAAAATTTCGCATTTTTTGCCAGTGTCCAAATGATATAAACTTTTGACGCTGCTTACGTAATTGTTGATCCTATTAGCGTTGCTGTGCATTATTTAATTTAATTTTTTTGTTGAAACTTTTTACCGTTATGTCTAGAATTTGATCTTCTCCCTACGTTTTAAATTTCTTTAGTTTGTTTTATTCATTTGTATTGATTTTATAGTATAAGCCAGTTGCATTTGCCGTTCGAACTAATGTGTCTTACGACGGAAGTATCGACGACGATGCTCCTATTCCGGGAAAAGCATTGAGTTTCGGAATGAAATTTTATCTGCATATAAAGGAGGTAAATCGGAGGATTAAGCATGCGCTATATATTTAAATTTATTTTCTGAAGACCACAAAAATCATAGTAAGTTCATCCTTTTTTTGCGAAATTCATCAATTTCTAAATGTGTGGTGCTGTATTCGACTCCACCCCTAAATCCTATTTCTCTGCTTAAATGTTGTTGTTGTTGTTGTCGTTGTTGTTGTATTGTTGTTGTTGTTGTTGTTGTTGTTGTTGTTTCTGCTGTTGTTGTTGTTGCTTATAATGTCTGATTATATTTATACGTAGAAATACAATAACGATTGGTGGATAGGCCGCTTGGTGAGAGAGGGCGCCGATTTGGGGTTTATACCGTCGCCGGCTAAATTAGACAATATGAGGGCGGCGAGTCATGGAAAACCGGGTCGTCATTTGTACGTTATCGAGAAAAATACTTGACAAGATGAATTTCTTGGAAAAATTAATTTTCTTTCAGCCAACATGTTCCTAATGTCGTTTCGTCTGCGGAAAGCAATATGCCGACGACCAGGAGCTCTTCTCCGACGACCCCCGGTAAAATAGAGTAAATTGGTCGATATTCCTCAATTACACGACGATTATCTTTTCAAATCTTACGCATATATCACAGATGGGCACATCAAAATAAATACGGGATCTTGGAGGGGGTTGAATTCATCGTACTTTGGCAGCGAAAATTGAGGGGTACGATGGGGCTTATTTGTCGAAAATAGCGCCAGAAATTCAATTCTGAGGATTTGTCGCTTTCAAGGGGGTCCGCCAGATTCTGGGGTCCAGTCCCACAGAACTCCCTACATCCATGTGTGGTTTTCATTTCCCCAGAAAAACTTTCACCCATCCCCAGAGATTTTTTAACTCCCCTTCCAGAATTCGCGATTCTTTATAAGCTTCTAACAATTTCCTAAATATTCGTAGAAAAGGTGCTTTTCAAGCTCAAAAAAGTTAAATTTTCGGCGCGTCACGCCATCTCATGTCTTAATTATATTTGTCCGATTTGCTCGACTTTTTTTGATTTTTTTCGGGATTTTCCTAATGTTTTCATGCTCTAGGCAGAGCATCGTCAGAAACACCTAAAAACGATGTTTTTGAGGCGAACCTATCATTTTTGGACCGAAAAAGGCACCATCGATACATAAGCAGAAAAATTATAGCTTTAAATCCAAAAGACCCTCAGCAAAACCCAGAATTAGATTTTTTAAAAACTTTCAGCCTTTTTTCGCGATTTTTTTTCGTAAGAAATGTCGGAAAAGGGTGCAACTGTATTCAGTGTACAATTTTAGGTAATAACTGGAAGCACATTTGATATCAGCGTGGATTTGTTCGTCCCATTTTACTTAATAAACTGTCAGCTGACAAAGTTCAGCGCTCAACTGCACTTTTGGGCCACGAAAAATTAGAAAACTAATCATTCGTTATCAAGTGGTCCTTTATAGCATGGAGCGAAAGTAAAAGAATGAATACCAAAAATAAAAATCAGTAAAATGTAGTATAATACACTTTGCACACTCTGATCATCCGATTTCTACCAAGTGCCTTCATTTGAGTAATTTTTGTTTTCTATGTATAATTTTAGTATTTTCAAATTCGTTAGATCGAAATAGCTTCGACGCTCCGGGCTTAGGCGACGACTTGGATATTCACAATCAATTGAGATCGAGTGCTCAACCGCTCAGTCACCAAAGACAAGAAAAGAATAAATTAAAATTTTTTAAGAAGGTATTTCTGAGGACTTTGGCTTCACACGTGGGCAGCAGCCGAATTCAAGGGGGGCAGGGTTATGGCAAAAATCCTAACAAATCTGCCAAAAATTTAAATCTGAATGTGGATCTATCGATTTCAGGAGCCTACCGGATTCTCGCGGAAATCTAGTCTCTGAATGGGCATGTAGGGATCCGGGGAGTGGGGTCTAGAGATCACCCAACCGAGAATATGGCGGCCCCACCAAAAAAGCCGATAGACCACCAGAATTGAATTCTTGGTGCCCTTTTTGATGATTAAGCCTCATCGAACCTCCCAGAATTTAGTCGCTGCCCATGTATGATCTACTAGACCACCAAAACCCCCTCCCATGCCCACGTATTCTCGGCTTATGCATGTGTGTAAACGGCAAAAGCTGAAGTTTTTGGGAAATTTTGTTGCTGTCAATGCCATTAAATCAAACTTAATCGGACACTTAAGCAGTTTTGCATAACGCATATTGAAAAACTAAACTTAATATACTTCATAAATTATGTATTGGACAATGGATGTCTTTCTGATCAATCAAAATCGAATAAACTATTTTCCGACCAATCAAAATAAAGTGATAATTATTGAATTTGCTCAAGTTTTTCAGACAGGTACTCATTATTGCTTATTTAATTTTTCGAAGAAAGTCATAAGCTTTCAATGTAAAAGAGGTTGAAACATTCAAATAAAAAGCCGAAAAGTACGCTGCTTACTTCGACTATTTTTTATCCTCTCCATCCACGAAAATTTACTCGGACTTACTGCCAGACATGCACAGCGTACTGTTTACTAATGGATGTGAAATTTAAAAGTGTCTTTTTCAAGCTTAGAAACGATGGATACGCGTCGAAAATTATTTTTTTTATTTTCTGACGATGTTCTCTATCTTTCTAGAGCGCAAAAACGTGAAAAAATGTCAAAAAGGTACAGAAATAAATTGAGTAAATTGAGCATATATGGCAAATCAAATGTAAAAGTAGAAAAATAAATTATAAAGTAGAAAATTTCTATTATAAAAATTATAAATGTAACATAATATTTAAAAAATTATAAAATTTATAACGAATTTTCTAATAAAAAAGTAATAAAACATAAAGTGAAAAATTTCGGTAATGATCCCCCTCCAATATCCCCCTCTCATCGAGATCATATAATAGCATCCTTTAATAACTTTCAGCCAGAAACCACCCCTCCTTACGACGTCGTCCCGTCGATGAGACCTGTTGTAATGGTCGGGCCATCGCTGAAGGGCTACGAAGTGACAGATATGATGCAAAAAGCGGTATTCGACTTTCTAAAGCATCGATTTGAAGGAAGGTGACAAGCGATAAACATGAGTAGTAAAATAATAAATAAATAAACAAATAAATGAATAAACAAATAAATAAATTAATAAATAAATAAGTAAATAAATAAATAAATAAATAAAATTAATTGCTTAATGAATAAATAAATTGATAAATAAAAAAAAATAAATAAATAAATAAATAAATAAATAAATAAATAAATAAATAAATAAATAAATAAATAAATAAATAAATAAATGGATAAATAAATAAATAAATAAATAAATAAATAAATAAATAAATAAATAAATAAATAAATGGATAAATAAATAAATAAATAAATAAATAAATAAATAAATAAATAAATAAATAAATAAATAAATAAATGAATGAAAATAAATAAATAAATAAATAAATAAATAAATAAATAAATAAATAAATAAATAAATAAATAATTAATATATAAATAAACAAATAATAAATAATAAATAATAATTAATTAATAAATAAATAATCAATAAATAAATAAAATAGTATTAGAACAAATATTTAGATAAATATTTATGAAATTATTGTAATATAAATAAAAGATTATACAAAACAATGCAAGACGACTAAAAGTGTAGAACTGTATTAAACGTAGAATAAATTGGCTACAGTAAGCTTACAGCTTACTGTGAGACGCCTTAGATCTTTGGTCAAGATGCTTAAGTAGGCTGTCAGCTCAGTCATTAGTGAGTTGGAACGAAGCAGTAAATCTTGTGATTGTTTTAATTTACATTGCGAGCAAATAATACGCAGATCGTTGAAAAATTGCAACTATAAATGAAATATCACATATTGAATTATAAATTACATCATTTGACGTTTTAAAATTTTTCAAATAATTTTTAAAGGAATATTTCGTATTTAGATTGCTACTTGTTCAGTATTTATGCATTTAAACGATTAGTCTTACTTTATGCGCAGATACATAGAGTTTTACAGAATAATTATAACGAGGGTTTCGGCCGACATATCATTAGCCAAGAAAGCGACGCTCAGTAATCCAATGTTCAAGCGGACTTTGGTAGAAAGGACCAATTCAAAAGCCACGTACAGCTTAGGTATAAAAAATTAATATAGTGCGAAGATAAATCCAAAGAACTTAAAAATAATAGAAAAAAAGAATTACTAAAAAATAGATGCAGTAGAATAATGGTAAGGAAAAACACAATGGTGGAATAAAATAAGTAGTAAAATAAAAAGGGAAACCGAGGGGAAATGAAAGAGAGACAAGCGAAAATGGAAGAGGATTTATTAAATTTAACTGAAGAAAATTATGGAAAAAATTTGAAAACGAAGAAAAAGGCAAAAAATGTAGAAAAATTAATATGAAAAAGAATAAAACACAAAAGGAAGTAAAAAATCTAAAATTGTCGCCGCGATGTACTATTTGCCCAATCTTTATGGATTGAAATTACCTAACTTATCGAAATTTTTTCATTAATAAATCATTGACTTGCACATCAATTCGGCTCGCATAAATTAGCTAACATAAAACAAACAAATAGTAGAATAGAATTACGCTGAAAAGTTATAGGACGAAAATTTCAACAAAAAAATTCTAAAAAATTTTTGAAACTGCCGTTCGAAACTCGACATACAATTCATTCGATTTTGCCCAGTTTTGAGAAATGAAGAGATTATCAAATTTAAAATACAGATTACTCTATCGCTAAATTTACATTATAAATGACATTAAAATGTTTTACTTTTGTTCATACGAGTATACGAGAAGATTTTGATATTACGCGTAAATTCTCTAATTATCATAATTTGAATTTCTGCACTGACACTAAAATCTCGCGCAAATTTGAAAAGAATCAAAAAAGTATGAAGTCTAATATTTCTTGCTTGCTTTACCATAAAGTCGCTGAATCGAAATGAAATTGATCCTGCTGAATCCGAACTAAATTCCTCATTCTAATAAATTTTGCGCTCGTTATTGCAGATTAGATCGAGAGACCACTGAGAAACAGTTTTCCAAATATTTGTTCGCCTATTTATCTAAAATACTTTTCATTTGTACGGGGAAATCGAATATTTTTCATGTTGTTTTTGCTTATTAAGGGAAAGGTATTATCGAATTTTCGGGTGAAAAAATTAAATAAAATCCAAAAAAAAATTTGATGAAGGTATGGAAAAATTTGAAAATTACCCTTTCTTTCAAAGCCGAAGTCCAATCGGAAATTGAAAGAATTTTCGAACTGGCCCGGTCGATGCAGCTCGTCGTTTTGGATTGCGACACGGTCAATCACCCGTCACAAATCCTCAAAACTTCGCTGGCCCCTATTCTCGTGTACATAAAAATACAACAGGCCAAGGTGTTGCAGCGTTTGATCAAATCGAGAGGCAAGGCTCAAGCCCGCAACATGAACGTGCAAATGGTAGCCGCCGAAAAACTGAGCATGTGCTCGACCGTAAGCAAACATCTACAGGGAAGGGGTCCAGGAGAACCCCGCCTAAATTTGGTCGTGGGCCATCCATTTACTATGTACAGTATGGAACTCAGGGGGGCGTCGAAAATTTGAAGGAAAAAACGTTTCTGGGGCCGAAAACAATGAATACTCGTCAAAAATATAATAGAAAGGTTGAAAAATAATTTCGGAAATACAAAAATTTAGCGAGTCCGAAAATTAGAGTCAAATAAATGAGTATCCGAAAATTTGCTTTGTGCCAAAAGTTAGCTGAAAGGCTTAAAAACCGTAATTTCTACGATTTTTCCACAAAACATCGATTATCCTAGGGGTCAGCAGTCATTTTCTTGGGTCAAAACCCCTTGAAGCCCCATCAAGATCACGTATACCCCGTCGATTGGGATGCGCAACCGCCGCATAATTCACAACTGCCGCATAGTACAGAACCGCAGTAATCGCTTCACTAAACGAATGTGTCTTAGATCAGGCTGATGTACATGTAAAATATGTAAATTATGCACGGTTCTCATTTAATTAAATGGAATTGATTAAAAGTCGTTTTTGGAAATATAAAATAGCGACTGGGACCATATTTGCAAACCCTAAATTTTTCAGCTATTAACGATAACCGAGTTCATTGGAACATTCAAGCGCCGAAAATTTGGCACTTTTGAGCTAAACAATGAGCTAAAACAGGCACACTTTCTACAGTTTTTCTAAGAATCAACAATTCTGGGATTCTGAGGGGCTGAAGCTACAATGTGGGGATTCAGAAGCCATTATTGGGGGAGGGGGTTAGAAAATTCCGGGGGTCAAATCCGAATACACGTACAGGATGAGACTTCTGGGGGTGGTAAAATTATAAAGTGCCTGTTTTGGGTCCAAAAATGGTAGATAGGCGTCAAAAACATCGTTTTTCAGCGTTTCTGACGATGCTTTATTATTCTAGAGCATTAAAACATAAAAAAATTTCGGAAAAAGTCAGAACAAATTGAACAAAATATGGTTAAAACATGAGTATAATGGCGCGAAGCGCCGAAAATCTGGCACTTTCGAGCAAAGAGGTGGCTAAAAACGCTTAAAAAAGCATCTTTTCTACAAATTTTTAGAAACATGTCGGTAACTTTAAAAAATCCCTATTCTGGGGGATGATGAAAAAATTTTCTGCGGGGGGGGTGTGAAAATTTTTCTGGGGGTTGAAGCACCCAAGATCATTTATGGCCAAATCCTCTCCCTTAGCAACCGCATGTATACAGCGTATTCAGCGATTTATGAACTATGCGCCGGTTCTGTACTATGCGGCGGTCGTGAACTATGCCGCGGTTGTGCATCCGACGCGTCCCCATCCCCCTTCTGAAGACAGAATTTTACCCCCACCCTGCCTTGTTTTGAGTAAAAACATACGTATGTAAGTCATTTTTATGTGCTTTTTGAAATTTTGGCCAAAACTTCAATGTCATTCACCCCATCTCCACTCTCCTAAAAATGGCCGACTACCTTCCTCCGAAAATTTTGAAGCTGTTGCCGGCTAAAAATATTTTTGAATTTTCGCTTCGACTATACGTGAGCAGCAAACAAATTTAGGGGGTCTGATCATACTGAAATCGCGAAAATCCCGAAAAATTCTCAAATTCAATTCTGATGATCTGTCGTATTCTGAGGGCAATGCATATCCTTTTCATAATTTGAATTCAAACTTACTGGAAAGGGGCAAAGTTAAGGAATTCAAAGGGTAAAGCAGTAATCGATTTATTTTTGCTCTACCAGATTGTTTTTTGTCTACAATTTTCTGTTAAGTGCCTTCAAATCTTTGGGTGTGCTGCTGCGTATGAAAACAAATGTCTTTCTATTCGTAAAAATCCAGTACCTTATTCCATCTAAACATTAATTGAAAAAGTGGACGAAAGCTAGACGAGCAATTTACGGAATGATTAAATTGAAGACACAGGCGTGGGGCTTTAGACTCTTTAATTTGACGGACCTTAAAAAATTAAATTTGGAGTTTTTCGCGATTTTATGCTTAAAAGAAGTGTCAATGATTTACTGTTGTTTTATGAAACTAAATTAATTTTTTTGTTTTAGGATATGTTTGACGTCATTCTGGACGAAGTGAGTCCTGTTGTTCTTCCATCATGATTAATATCTAAATTATCAAGATTTGTTAGAGCAAAGTTTGAAGAAAGTGACCACAAGCAATGAAATAAGCGTGAAATTGAAAAAGAAAAATAAAAATAAAAGAAAAAATATAAAAATAAATAATCAAAGAGAAATTAAAAATGAAATAAGCAAAATTAAAGCAGCGATCTAATGCGCGAATTTAGCGCCAAAAAATACCTACTAGTTTTTGATGTCGAAAAATATACTTCAACGATTTATCGCGCTTACTTGCTAATAAAAATAAATAGAAAATATTCGCAATACGCTTAAAGGAATTGAAAAAAAGTACAATAAGCGTGTAATTGTATCAAAAGCATCAAAAAATCACAAAATCGAAGAATCAAACAGAGAATTGAAAAATTTAACGTTAGAAAATAAATGGAAGACCAGCTTTCCAAAAATCGGAAAAAGAATTGATAAAAATATTAATATTTTCTCGCTAAATCGGAAATATAAATCGTCAAATATTAGTCAAATTTGTCTTAGAATCAATTGGACGATGCTTGCGAGCGATTAGCCGACTATTTGGAGGTTTATTGGCGGGCGACGCATCCGCCGGTAAAAAGTCCACCCCAAATTCGCAAACACCGAACGGTTCCAAATCACAACGCCGCCGCGGGACTTGGCGGCGTCGCGCCCGCCGCCGCGCCTTTCGCGCCCATCAATTCCGCCGCGTCGATCGGCGCTATGGCCTACGGCAACGTCAACGATTCGCCGATGATGTATGACGAACCGATGCGAAAATCTAGTCATACGGACTTATGACCGCTTATGGACTTGAGGGGTCTGGGGATCTGGACCCCCGAGAATCCGGTAGACCCAAAAATCGATAGACCTCCAGAAGTGAATTTTCAATGCAATATTTGGAAATTTCGCTCCATCGAACCCTAGAATTTGGCTGCTGCCCAACTTATGACCAGACGCGTTTTGGGACGATTTAATGGGAAAGTTTTAGCCCCACTGTATGACCGCTGCCCTCCCTACCTCCGCTAAATTCCGCCGACCCCTAAATTTTGATATTTCCGATAAAAAACCCTAAAAATGTGCTTTTTTTGTTTTTTTTCCAATCGATTTTCAGGCATAATACTGAATAACAAAATTTTAAAAAGACTTTAAAAATTTGGTGTTGGCATTTTTATCGACCATTGGGCTGAAAATTATATTTTTTCTTCGGGTATTCTTGCTTCAAATAGCCATTTCTGAATATTTCTTCGATAATTTACGAGTATATTATAATGTTTTATGCTTTCTACGCTGTGGAAGGAACAGATGTCGTTTGGAACGTCTATTATTATTGTTTGTGACACGTATTCAATGTTTTTAAGACCAAAAAATTATGATAATTACTTTTGAATCATTGAATAGATCATTATAAATTAATTGAAAATCTGAATAAAACGACGTTTTCTAGCCCTTGAAGGTACTTTTAAATATTTTTGGAACCTGGTCCCATCCTTGGAATTCTCTTGCCTGTGTTCAACGTATAAATTTTATATCGATCTGATGTAAATTAAACATTTGTCGGCGTGATAAACACTAATTATCTTGATCAGGTTAAGAAAAAATCGTTCCTCAAAGTATATTCTAATTTCGCTTCGATTCAGAAACAAATTAGATGTATAACTGACAATAATCAAAGACATTTTGGGACTGTGGCGCAGGACATTAAAAATTAAAAACGATCACATAAGAGCAGCGGTCACATATGGGCATGGGGGTCTGAGGAAGGGAAGTCTGGATCACCCGAATCAATAGACCCCAAAATTAAATTTTGGTACTATTTTTGGAAATTTTTGCCCCAATCGAACCCCCAGAATTCGATTGTTGCCCAATAGTGGCAGCGGCTGAATTCTGGGGGAGTCTGGATATCTAAAATGTTAATAAAGTGCAGAAAAACTTATAATAGAAGTAGATCAACCGTTTTCAATGTTTTTTATCGAACTCAATTTACTGACATCCAAAAATTGAGAGAAAATTGAACAATTTCTAGGGGTTGGGATCAAACGTGGGCGAGGGGCGGGGATTGGTTGATGGGGGTATGCAATTACTTCCCCAGAAGGCCGAATACCCTCTTCCCCCAAGAATTTAACTTTTAAAATTTTTTTGTTTCGATGCCAATGGATAGTGCATGAAGATAAACAATGAAAAATGGTGTTTTTACGCCATCCCACCATTTTCAGACCATTTTTTACCTCTAAAAATCTTGCACACCTCCTCCAGAATTTCGGTGCTGCTCACCTATGGTTGGGATCATTTAAATTTTCAGCAAACACCCAGCCCTTCGTGCCCATATTCCATTATGATCTCAGAAAAATCGGAAATGATCCAAATTGTTTGCCTAATTTAATAAAACGATAATGATTTTAAAAAATGACAAAGAGGAAATAATAACAAAATAAAAAATTTTTAGCCCTTAACTAAGTTATAATTAAATAAGATTTTTAAAAATTCCTTTAATTATTGTCCAGTGTCAGTTCATCGTCAATTGGTAATCGTTAATTAATCAATTAATTATTCAGTTAATAAATTAATTTATCGTTAACGAAAACTAAAATCTTTATACATTTACTGCAGTGTCGTTTTGTCTATGTAAGCAGCCGTCAAAAAATACATAAATATCGCATATTTTGAAATTACTTTCTAAGCTAATCAATGTTTTTCAGGAATAATTTGTCAGAAAAAGGCTTCACAACTATTATGCTGAATGAGCTTAAAATGTAAGAATTCATGAATAGCCTTGAAATGTTATTTCCTTAACTTTTAAAGCAATACCATAAAAGTATCCTAAAAATTATTTTTTAGCACGCTTTATCGAAAGCTGAATATTAAAAAAAGAGTGCAGTACCATTCTCGTTATAATTTTTGTAAAAAAGTAAGTTAATTGCAATTATAAATAAAAATTTCATCGCATTTCGGTATTTCCCGTAAGTTGTGTTGTTTCGAAGAAGTGCTATTAAGCATACTTTATGCGTGCTTATCGAATAAATTTGTGTTTTACGAAATTACAAGTGTGGGACTTAAATTATTGGAATTGAAACAGATACGGTAGTTTTCAGGTGTCAAAATGTCCCAAAATTAGTGTTGAGGCCAAAAAATTACATTTGCTGGCGTTTTTAACCATATATTTCTCTTTAAAAAATCGTGAAAAAACTAAAAACTTTAAAAAATGATTTCCGGGGATTTTTGATATTATGAGTGTCCAAATCCTTCCCTGACGAGCATGTGTGGTCAAGACTACGGCCTAACTTAGTCAGTTTTTGGAGTCATGCGAAAATTTTCGACTCCTAAATTAGCGACTATTAACATTACAAAGCATGATAAGTGGCAACTGACCGGTTTTAATCCATTTTAAGCACATTCGGAAGAAAATTATGATGTTTTCTTTCGCTTTTGTTTTCAAAAAAGTTTCCATTCTGTTCTCCTGGTCTCAATTTTTGCAACCCCTACGTGCGTGCTTGCTTTAAGCATTCTTAACCCCAACATGCATGTCCTGTCCTTATAGATGCACATCAGGCAGATCTGGGGGGTAACTGATTTGGGGAATCAAAATTAAGCTTTTTGGGCTAACTGATCAACTCCAAACATTTTGTGATTAATTTTTGATTTTCATCCATGTCGGCCTTCAATTAAGCTCGCGCTCCCCCCCGAAAATTTCTTATTTATTCATTCAGGGGGTACAATAGAGCATAGATGCATAGCATGACTGATCGGGTGGGGGGGGGTCAGCCGGTTTGAAATTGGGTTAAAACTAGAGCTTTTTTGAGCCAAAATGACCTCGAAAACTAGTGTAAGCGCTAAAATAGCCTTAAAACCGCTTCATTATACAGTTTGTTGTCAATTTTAAGCACTTTTGAAGAAAATTATTAATTTTCATTCATTTTTAGACTTTACTTTACCTTATTTTCATCACAAAATTTTCCATTTTTTCATTCTGAGGGTATAGACCCCAAACCCCCACATGCATGTCTAGCTCCCAACAACCCACGCGCACATGTCTGATCAAAACTTTCAATTACCTATATAAAAGGATTATTTTTACAGTAGGAAAGACGTACACGAAAGCTAAAAATTTGTACCTATGGCGATATGACGAATAATCTGACATGCAGCCAATGAAAAATAAATTTTATAAATCGATAAATTTCGGTATATTTTTAAAGTCCATTTCCCAGCGATAAGTCGGTGGTCCTCCCGATCGACACGTCGATTGCTCTAGCGTTTGCGTGCCATTCACCCAATACATCAGATAAAAATTGCACATTTCGTCGCTAGCTCTTGGTCTGAGAAATACGTTCGAAAAACTTGTATGACAGATTGATAAAAATTCTACCTTTAAAAATATGCCTTTTCCAGAAAAAAAGGCAAAATGTCATTTTCGTAATAATTTTTACGGAAATAATTGATTGCTAATTTAAATTATTGGAAAAATTGTTCGAATGAGATCAAAAGGTAATCGACCAAATTATAGGGAATTATGAAAACATCACCCAGGCCAGTCAACTGCGTATTTAAAAATGCCTTTAATAGTTTGGGTAATCAACATTACATAGATTAAAATTTTCATCTTTAAACCTAAAATCGTGGTTTTTTGTCTTTTCGTCTGCTTTTCTCATTTTTCATTATTAAGCCAGATGAGCTTATAATTTTAAATACGTATTTAATGCATATTTCGGCTACATTCATGCATGAGACGATAAAATCAGTAGATCAATTTCAAAAAAATACGTTTAAACATAATGAAAATGAGAAAAAGACTCAAAAATTCATACATAAATATCAGCATGTGGGCAATAGGGAACTGCTAGTACGCACACATGGACGTGGGTGTCTGGCATTCTGCCCTCCCTAAAACCTGATAGACCACCCACTGCGTTTTCAGCGTATAACAATGGTTCTTTAAGTTAATCTAACAAAGTACAAGGAACAAAACCTTAAAGCCAATCTCATTAAGAAGAGTATAAAATGTCGATAAAAACATTCCAAACTACATTAATTTTCCAATAAAATGAAAAATGCGAATTCTTTATCAAATTGGACGAGTGAGCATTCATTCGAAAGCTCACTTCACGCTCTTTTCATATTGCGCTCAAACATTCGAATAACATACAACATTTTGCGCAAAATAAGCACAGCTTACGGGGGCAGCCATATTAGGAAAAATTTAAAATGCGTTTGTCGAGCGAACGACAGGCTTAGAAAAAAAAACAAAAAATGATTATTTTAGAGGATGCTAGAACGCAGCTATTTTGCCAGTTTTCAGCATAATGTAACAAGTTAGTAAAGAATGCGGCCATGTTGAAATTTAAGCTATTTTTGCTATATGGTATACTGCATTCATAACAAATTGGAAGTTTTTTTGGCAAAATAGTTTCATTTTTTGCTTTGTATTTAGAAAACTTCACTTTTTTGAAATCGCTTTGGTGGTTCTTGAGATTAACTCAGAAAACTGTATCTGACCACTTTAGCTTCATTAGTGATTTTGTGTAGTTTCAGATTACACTATGTTTATTAAGTGATAGATTACTGTAGGAGCAAATGTGTGAAACAAAATATACATCACTTGAGAGGAAAGTTAATTTTCTTCCTCATATGGGCTAAATTATTTTACCACGATAAAATTATGAAAAAGCTGCATTCCAAAATGTAATAAATTTATGAAAATCAGTGAAAATGCAGTGCGCCAAAATGGACAGACCCCAAAATTGTATTTTTGGTGCTATTTTTCGTGATTTTGCCTCATCGAACCCCCAAAATTTGGCTGCTGCCCATGTATGTATACTGAGGAGAGGTTGAGTCGAGCATGGACAGTGGAACTCAACTTTTTAGTGGGTCTAAATTGGGTCTTTAAAATTTTCAAAGACCAATAAACGGGTTGTAAAATTGGCGCTAAAGCGAAGAACACACCATTTTTCGACGTTTTTAGTCAGTTTCTGATTGTTGGCATAAGAAAACGTGAAAAATTGAAATAATTTCAAAAATTGAATTTTGGGGTCTATTGAACTTCGCTCAGAGCCTTTCATATTCTATGCGTCAGACTTCCCTAAAAATCACGTGTTCAAATTCCTAAAATCCTAAAATTCCCCACTCGCAGACCCCGAAATTTTTAAAATTTTCTTGTTTATTTGCGATTTTCTGACGCTTAGGGACAGAGCTCAATAGGAAAGGTCAAAACATGGTATTTTAGCCTATACTCTAAATTTTTCGGCGGTTTTTAAACTATCTGAAAATTTTTGAAAGCCCTCGTCCCAGACCTCTCTATATTTCGACTCCCTTGATTACAAGTAAAAACAATTTAAATTATTCCTATATGACAGAGGATTTTTAAAATCGTTCAACTAACCCGACGTAAATATCTCTGTTTTCTTTATTATTCATGCGGCACCTGGCATTCTAAAAATTTTGATAATAAATAACACAAAGCATTGACGAAACATCAAAATCGGCTTATTGCTTAGATATAAGATAGATATTTGTTTCTTGAAGTAAAAAGCTGAAATTTACCTTAGATTTACAAAATAATAAAACATACTAAATTAACGATTTTAGATTGGATTATCAAAACATAAATTGAAGTGATTCGTAAAAATAAAAAATAGATGTCCGAAAGATTCAAATTCAGAAATTGACGCACTTCATTTAAATTTAGCTTCCTTATATATTTTCGAAAATGACTAACAAATTAAAAATTTTGATTAAAGAAAATTAATAGATCCGACTTTGCGCTTAATATGTATTTTTGCCCTTCTTCAGAACGTCGTACGAGTATATATGCATGTATAATGAAAAAATTAGAACACAGATTCACATCATGGCCAATCTGGAGGGGGTCAGCCGGACTGGAAGGGTCAGTTAGCTAGCTTTTTTCAGGCCAAAATGACCTCAAAAATTAGTAAAAGTTCTAGAACAAACTTAAAACTACATCATTATTTCAAGTTTTGGTAAATTTCGAGGCACTAATTTTCGAATTTTTTTCCATGTTAGCATTGTGTTTGTCTCATTTTCCGCAAAAAATTTATTTTGTCCATTCAGGGAGGGGAACGGGGTTAGAATATAGATCATGCATGAGCGTGAGATTGGTGTGCGGGGTCTGAGTCCCCAACCCGCTCTTGGAGAATCTGGCAGAGCTGCGAAATCGGTAGACCCCAGGGTTAAATTTTCGTTGCAGTTTTTAGCGATTTTGGCCCGACGGACCTCCAGAATTTGGTTGCTGCCAAATAGTAGTCTAGACCGCAAATCCCTCACGTGCATTTCTGGTCTAGGCCACAAGTGGGTGCAAGTAGTAGGATATTAAGGATTTAGATTTTGTAATACAAAATACAATCGGCAGATCATAGTCGACTCTCAGAATTGTAGTTTTGGCGTTTTTTCGATTTTTGGCCATTTTTGCCCTATCCAGACGCCCTAGATTTAGTTGATACTCATAAAAAGTATGGATGGACCCTAAAATCCAAAGGACTCCCGAAATTCGGTACACCACTTATACCTGGGGTATAACTACTACCATATCACAAAAAATTAAATTTTGAAATAACTTTTTTTCTCGTTTTTTATCGATTTAGATCATAACGGATCGATTAGAAGTGTCGTTAAAATAATGTTTTTTTTGCCTCAACCAAAACTTTTTTGGCGCTTTTACGACCTCGTAAATTTTAGGAGCATCAGAATTTGGTCACCGTTCACGTGTGGCCGTAAATATTGTGCTTGTTACAATGACTGAAAAACGAATAGATTACTAAAGAATGAAATAAATAAGAATAATTATAATTTACGTTTCATAATGCAATCACATATAACAAATCCTATTGATTTGTATTCTATAAATATTGTAACCCTACAACGAAGTCCTTGTTCGTAATCACCATTCGATTGCCGTCGACTGGATAAAACATCTAAAATACAACCTTGAAAATAAATTTTAAAAACATCGTTTTACTCTAAATTCGAGACAAATTCGTGTATCAAGAATTACTTGATTGAATAGGAAGAAATATTGAGAATAATAAACTGAAATTCAGTTAAATGAAAAACAACTTCGAAAAAAACGATTAGATAAGAAATATGAATGATAATTTGATAATTCTACAAATTGAAGATAAAATAAAAGTACAACAAGTAACACAGCTGCGATTCTTCGACGTTACAGATTAGAAGAATTGAAATTCGAGAGAAAAATCCAAGTAAAAAAATTCTGATTAATGATTACTTGAGGAGCTTGTGGACTTCTTTTTCCAATTAGAATCCATTCGTCATTATGCATCAAATATCCATAAACCATCTCTCCTTCAAGAATGGAAAGAAAATTACCAAAAATGTCATCCTTTTTGAGTTGGTGGTTTTCGCACTCTTTCTAGGTAAGTAATAAGAGGTTTAGGCTTTTGTTCACCTCAATTTCAAGTTTCTCAGCTCGAAATAATTTAAGCTTTTTATATCGGGGAACTTTTGCGGATTTCAAACAATTGATATAAATGCTGAAATTGCGTGGAGACTATACGTGCATTTGTATTATTGAAGAAAGGGTTTGGCGTTTTTGACTTCCCTCACCACACTTAAGCGTTGGGATTAGGGAAAAAGTTTATACCTTCAAGATTCTGACAGACCCCCCTAAAATTGAAAAACCCATAGAATTTAATTTTTATGTTTATTTTTGAATTTTAGCTTACTTTTACACCAACCAGACCCAGAGAATTTAGCTGCTATCCATGTGTGTCCCTCACTCCCCCTAATTTAGCTATTCACCTCCGAATTTTCAGATTTTCAGAAAATTCTAGAAAATAAAGTCTTAAGCGTTTTTAGCGACTAAATGCTGCAAACGTTTCTTGACTATATTTTGTTAAAATTATATCACACGTTTTAAAATTTTTGTGTATTTTTATCTTCTAAAAAATAGAGGATGGTCAAAAAGCTCTAAATACGGCATTTTGTGACATGTACATGTGGTTTTGAGCCCAAAAAGGAACTTAAGAACAAAGTTTTGGGACGTATTCCTCCCCTCTAGAAGAATGACTTTTAGTGTCTTATTTCCGTTGATGATCAAACAATTTCATTGCAGATAATTTTTCACAATGACTAAATCTGCAAATTTTCTCTCAGAGAGCTTCCCCTTTTTGACTTCTGTTTTTTTGTGCCATAAGATTGGTCAGAATCAAAATCGAAATATTGTTAAAAGATACGAAATACTTTGGCACATACAGACAGTAAAAAATTAGGGAAACACTTTGATGATTTTCGATGTCATCTATTTTGATTCCAGGTAATAGCAGTCATATTCCTAATTTTTTGCCAACGCAAATTACCATTTGAAAATGTGAATAGAAACGCGATAAAACTTTTAGAATACTCAGGCAAAGTGTCGAAAGAATTTTTTATTGTTTTGGTGAAATTTGACGAGAATTTTCCATCGTTAAGAGTAGTCACAAATAACTAAGCGGTCACTAAAACTTTTATTTAAATGAGTTTAGCACTAAATTAATGTTTTTGACTTTTCAGAAAATGCGCAGAACTGCGAATTAAGTTAAAATTTAAAGAATGGTCAGAAGGTTGATGACGTGGCCAAAACTTATTTCTATGAACATAACCTATCTTATCTCTTAAATCTTATCTTATCTTATCATCCCTTATCTCTTTTGTCTTTTTTCTCAATTTAAGCCGCATAAACAGTAGACTACAGTGAGTAAAGTGCGCATTAGTCACCTCTATCATGAGTATGGACACGAAAGGCGAACGGATGCAGCACCAAATTTTCCCTTATTTCGCACGTTATGTCGAAAGTTTCTATGAAAAACATTACTTTTTTACAAAAAAATTGTTATGAGCAATATTTTTAAATGAATCATACCACTTGACTTTGCTCTAATAACGCCAGAGGACACTAAGAATAGAACGCCCGCTGTTTTAGGCTGCCTAAAAATCCGATGAAAAACTATTTTCAATACCAACCAAATCTAACAGTTTTATTAATTTTTGTAAATTTTACGCAGTTTCCGACGTCACCAATTTCAGGCCAGAATAGTCAGGTTCTGAAATAAATCACGAAAATAATATCTAACTACTAAGTTCTGCGTGTTACACAAATTTCGTTTAAAGATTTTTATCAATGAAAGAGAAAGAAGAATAATGATAAAGTCATTGGCCAAATAAACATTGTAATCAAGCTAACCTGGCGGAAATTAGATGGAAAATAAATAAAACTATTGCGACACGAAAAAATAAGATAATGTAAAATAAGTTAATATAAATGATTGTTTTAAAAACACTAATGTAAAAGTAAGTAAAAATACAAATCAAACTTAGCAAAAAGTCAATTGAGAACAAGTTAAAATTATTTAGTTGTCAAGAAGCCCCTAATGTCGATATGAAAGCAGCTTTTTTATGCCATGAATTTTTTCTAGCCATATTGCTCTGTGTGCTTGATTTTGATTACTCCAAAAATCGTTTTTAGGCGATAATTTAGTTTCTATTGAAAAGGACAAAACGGCGTTCGTCTATTAAAAATTATCAACTTAAAGTATTCCAGATATATCTATTGACATTTCAGTCAGACAAGGTTGCTATCAGTATTCCATATTTCAAATTTTTGTTTCATTTCTGGAGAGCCGGACACTAAAAAATAATTTCAATATGAGTAAACACTACCTTCTACCGGGTTTCTGCCTATTGTTATTAACAATATTGATTAAGCGACATTAAATACATTATATTTGTAGGAATTTTTAATTCACTCAACTTCTAACAAACTGTTATTTGCTTTTTTCCACGTTTGAATTATTAGGCTATCACTCTGAAATAAAACTCGCAAAGTTAAGAAATTACATAATACTCGTATATCTCTATGACAGAATATTCTTCCACTTAAAAATTAGAATAAAAATTAATTTGAAGAAAACCTTTATAAACAGATTTAAAACCGATGTTTTACTACATTTACCTTTAAGTCAATCACTTATTTCGTGCTGCTGCGATAATTTTACATTTCTCACACACCTTGCACCCTGTTGTTATAATGAACTTGCAAAACGAGGTGATTCAGACCAGTCGACCCTCCAACTTTGAAGCCGATTCCTGTGTAGAAAAAGTTATAGAAAAATTTATTAAAAATTAAAAATTTATAAAATTTAGAAGTCGTATCTAGCGAAGTGGTAAATAGATGTATAATCATAAAGCTATATATTTTCAATGAGGAAATCAACAAAAATATTCTATAAATCACACATTAAGGCAATTCAATCCTTCTTTCAAAATTCAAGAATTACCTAAAATTTAGCATTTTTTGTTCGAGACTAACTTGTAGTGTGTGTGTGTGTGTGTGTGTGTGTGTGTGTGTGTGTGTGTGTGTGTGTGTGTGTGTGTGTGTGTGTGTGTGTGTGTGTGTGTGTGTGTGTGTGTGTGTGTGTGTGTGTGTGTGTGTGTGTGTGTGTGTGTGTGTGTGTGTGTGTGTGTGTGTGTGTGGTGTGTGTGTGTGTGTGTAATTGTGTGTCTGTGTGTATGAGTGTGCTAGCGTGTGTGTATCTGTGTGACTGATTTTCCGATATTTTTAGATAGAAATTCTATCTATAGTCCATCGTTTTATTAATGTTCCTTCATTGCCCTCATGATACAACGTATATATTCAAAAGAAAAAATTAAAGTGCAATAATACATACAACAACGTTTCGCTGAGAAACTCTCAAAAGTTTTCCAAATTTTCGTTTTTAAATAAAAAAATCTTGAAAACAAAATTTTTTCTTGGTAAAACTTCACTAATTTTTAATAATTTTATGTTTAATGCATGCGGACCTTGAGGAAGATTCAATTGGGGAGCGTGCATGGCCCACGCGTAAATAATCTGACGCCTTCCTGCCCCGCAAACTGGCCCACTTTCGAATTTACCATTAGTCGTTTCGTCGCTGTACATTTCGTGACAATCCCTAAAATTACGAAAAAATGACGATTTTAAGAACTTCGGATGTTACAAATTTAGTAGCGTCACGAAGTTTGACCCAGCACGACCCAAACAAAAAAATTTACATCTTGTCGCGAAACATCCAATCTGCACCTTTTTTGTTTATGTTTGGTTTGTGTACATAAAATTCATGTGTGAATAAGTTAAGATAGATTAAAGATTTATGAAATACGAAGAAATGTCAAAAAACGGGAATACTGTGTGATGAAGACTGATTTCAAGCGTTTCTTATCAAACTGAACGGTTATCAAACAGAAAGCTGAAATTTTTTCTTAAAAAATCCGGTTATCAATCAAAAAACTAAGAAATTTTTAAAAAATAGAATATCAAACAATCTGAAGAGTGTGTTTCGAAAATAAAAAACAAAAATAAAAAATTCTAAAAAATGCGATTATTAAACAAAAACCGAAAAATTTTCAAAACATCGATTGTCAAACAATCTGAAGAGTGTGATGCTAGAATTCAAGAAGATAACGGCTCTGAACAGGAATGCGTAAGCTGTTGCTACTCTACGGGTACTCATCGAGTTATCAATGAGAGTGAGAAAATTTTCCACTCTGTCAAATCCGAAATTTCACGTGAGATGCGTTTTTACTGTTAGATAGTCTTAAATGCAACACTCGTTTAATTATTTATTTGGCAGTCTTAACAAGCAATAAGAAACCTGTTTTTTCCGTTTTGGCTTCTGCTATATCCTTTCGTCTTTTTGTATGCATCTGTTTAAACCTATTCAGTCTCGTTTTTAGCTTTCTGTTCTGTTTCATTTTTTAACATTTTCTTTATTTAAATTTTATTACTTCTTTTTCCATTCTTGCTTGTCGTCCATTCCTTTTTTCTTTCTTTACTTTCAATTTGTCGTATTATTGACTTCCTACTTTTTATTTTGTCGCATTATTGACTTCGTATTATTCATTTTCTCTTTCACATTAGCCATTTTCACTTTTTATGGATCTACGCCTAAAATTCCCGCCCTTTCGGCTTCTTATGCTAATGTAAGATTACCACACAGCTGCTTCTGATCCTGGCGTCGAACAGGCGAATAGAAGCATATGATGAACAACATGATTTGTCGCGTTAGGCGAAAAGCCAACTGTATTATTTTTAAAATATAAAAAATGACATAACTTTTTTTCTAATTACTGAGCATACTTATATTGGTTTCCTTGCTAAGTCGAGTTCGATAGAACCGCATAAATATTGCTCGCCTGCAAAAGTTAAGTAAATTGCAGTGCTAAAAAATAAAGAAATAAATTAATAGAGAAAAACATAAAAATATGTAGAAATAAAATAAATAAATGAATTTAAAAGAACTTTCATAAAGCAGCACATGAGCTTAGGAGTGCTGCATATATATCCATATCATAGGTAGCGCGATAGCGCTACCTAAAATATACTTGGCCATCCTTTTTCTTATATGATATCACAGCGAGTGCGAAATTTGTGTCCCCCCCTCACAGCAACAACGGCACACACCTGGGAGGTGCGGTTTTTTTTAAAATGTAGATAATAAAAAGCTTAGATACCTCTTTGTTTACACTCAATACCGAGCTAGTCGTGAGTGTGTAAAGTTTGCACCAAAAATTCGAATGATCGGCGGAGGGCAAATTTTTTTAAAAATGTTTTCCCTGATTAGTAGTTTACGAATCTGGTCTTAAAACTTCTTTACGCTCATTAGTTGTTGCACAGGAGTGTAAATTAAACGGTTTTTTACTGTTCCATGTACACAAGCATATCTAACTCAGTTTTACATTCTATGCAGTCTGATTAGTTCCAAAAGGCAGACGGTTATAAAATCTAGAGCAGCTGTTTTTATTATTTTTTTTATTTTTTTTAAATAATATTTTCAAATTTAGAGGCGGTTTATTGTAGAGAGTCTGGGACAAAAAAATATATTTTTCCTGCCATATTCTCCACTTAGTAGACAGAACGTGGTAATTATCTATATATATATATATATATATATATATATATATATATATATATATATATATATATATATATATATATATATATATATATATATATATATATATATATATATATATATATATATATATATATATATATATATATATATATATATATATATATATATATATATATATATAGCATACTCACTTTCAAAGTTGTTATTGCTGGTAGCAGGATCGATAATTCATTTCCGGCGCACTGGGTCAAAACTAAACAAATTCCTAAAAAAATTATTGCTACAGACTGCATATTATTAATTTGAAATTCTTTCGTATTATGTCGAAAAATGTCCAGTCACGTTGAATAATATCCGACTAAACTATGTACACGAAGAAAAATATTCAGACCCAAAATAGACATAGATGATGGATGAACACTACACGCATTTATTACGCCCTAAATAAGGACGCACGAATCTGTTTAAGTTATGAATTCTTAAAAAATCCAAGCTTTTTTCGTCTTTTACGGATACACAGTTATTAAGACAAATTATGTCACACTATGCTCCCCTGATCATGGAAGTTTCGTGTTTTTACTCAAACATTAATCGAAATGTGGCATTTAATTCGTCGTGAATTCACAGCTTTAAAATGGGTGAACCGAGTAGAAGAAAGTTGAACAAAGTTTAACACAGAAAATATTCAAATTTCTTTCATCATAAAAGAAAGCCGATGGTATAAAAATGCAAAAATAAAAAATACACAGAGCTGGCAGAGGCGAATTTAAGGCATGCGGAGGGGCGGACGATCCCCACCCTTTCCTTTGGCCCAAACATAGTTGGCGAAACAAAGAATGGATACATATGTACATAATTTGCAATGATTTTTGGCCGTCATTGATTATAATTTCCTAAGTTTTTCCGAAATACTTCTTAATGACATTTATTTACTTTCATTGCTTTGAAAGCCATATTTTCATGGAATGGGTTAAAACGATCTCAAGAGCAGGAACAGCTATTTAAGCATACTTTCCTTCTATTTTTAAGCATAAATTTTAACAATTTTCAACGTTCCGAGTCAAATGCCACAAATACAGGAAATCGAGCAGTAATTCAAGCTTCTAAACGTCCATCCGGCGTTTCATGCAGGATTTTCAGTAAAATCAAAGAAATATAATGATTTTTTGCACGAAATTGTCTACAATTTTAAACTTTTTCACAGAAAGAGATTTTAAATAAAAGCAGACAACGTAAAACGTCGAAAAACGCCATTACGCACGCGAAGGGCAAATTGGGTCTGTATTTTCGACTATTGCTGGAATAGTTGGGATACAGCCCTACCTCCTTTACAACAATCCCAGGTCCGCAAATGGCAAATATAGGTTTATCTTTGTGATGCGATTTTATTCTCGATTAGTAAAAAAGTTTGTATCAATTCCTCCTCGTCAAATGGCAAAAGCACATAAAAAGTTTTCCTCCAAGAAACAAGCTTAGTAGCTTCTATGTACATAATGGGGCGAAAAACATCCATCGTATCTGTGACAATAACTTTCGTTCTGTAACAGCTCTAGGTTTGCGTTCTTTTGCAGATTATTAAAAATTTATGTGGTTATGAGTTTGCGAAGTTTCGTTGAATAAACTCACTTAGCTGAATCACAACATTAGTTTTACTTTATTTTCACGTTCTTAAATTTTAAAACAGTCATAAAAACAAAGGTCATTTTTCAAACAATGAAAACGAGATTCGACAAAAGAATTTTTATTCACCGTCATTAGATGGAAAATGGTTCAAAACGGTATCAAATTATAACGGTAGGGACAAAAGTGATTGAAGCAAATTAATTTTGCAACATAATGATTTTTGCATGATCTCTATTTTCTGAATTCGCTGCTAGAATCCTTATATTTTGTTCGCAACTAATGTTTCAAGTTAGCTGGCGAAGCCTAAATTTAAAACAACGTTTTCACTGAAGTCATTAGCTCGCAAAAATGCTCGTAAATTTTTGACAAATCGTCAAAGTAGTTCATGACCTTAAGGTCCTTGTGCTTCAAATCAAGGAAAAACAGAGCGTAATCACAAGCAAAGAATTTGATGAAAATGATTAACTTAGTGCTATAAATTTGCTTCTCCTTCCATTCCTACATTTACTGATAAAATCTGGTCTTTTCTGCTAGAAACTGATTAAGTAGATTTGATCGTTTGAACTGTAGCTATCAGCCTGGCTAATGAAACATTATATTTTAATAGAGTGGTAAAACTCTATGGCGCAGCGCTCAATAAATCGTAAGGACGTAGCTTAGCATGGCTGATCTGAGGGTCAGTCGATCTGAAAAAGGGTAAAGAATTCGCCTTTTTGAGCCATTCTTACGAGAGAAAATCCCATTTTTCCATTCTTGGGGGTCTACACACCCCACAACTCCCACTCACATGCATATTTGGTGCAGACTCGTGGATGCCTTTTTTGCGCCATCCTATAAATTTCGCATTTTTCCTCTCTGTGATAAAAATCAGTGATAATTTTGGATAGTGTACCACAGATCAGTTTGCGCACGATCGATTTACGAAACCATGTTTGATAATTTCAATTATATGTATATTATGAAACTCCTATCAGCGAAATCTCCACAAAGCCTTTATCGATCCGATCATTTACTTATAGTCTGTTTCACACAAGTTTGGGCATAAATTGTAAAATTATGTCCGACAATAAGCCGACAGATTGCGATTATAGCATTAATTTGTATAATTATCGTGATTAGCCGGCTTACTTTCGAAAAAATTCTCAAAATTCATGCCCAAACTTATGTGAAATATAGACTATATGTAGGGACGGCCGGCGGCCGTCTAAATGTCAGCAAATTCTTAAATTCAACAATTTCTAAAAAATGGGCATAAATGCAGGCTAGTGATCGTAATCTAATGTGAAATATGACTTTTCTTAATCGAACTCGACTGCGGAATGATTTTTAGATTCAAATTTGTGCACGATTCGGATAGGAAAACTGGATAAAGAAAACTGGGCCAATTATTTCAGCTTTGCAGTTACATAGAGAGCCGAAATTTGGAAAAAAGAGTCAAAAACAGATGAATCAAAACGGACTTCTCATGACCATACCTGGGCGTGGGGGGTTTGAGGTATGCAACCCCCCCCCGAGAAATCAAACTACCCCATCAGATTTCAATTTTTGAATTTTTTTGTTTATTTCGCAATTTTTCGATGCCAATGGATAATGCTCGATGAGAAACGTTGAAAAATGGTGTTGTTCGCCATACCACAATTTTTAAGGTCATTTTTTTGACTTTTTTAAAATCTTGCACCCCTCCCCCCAGACTTTCGGCGCCGCCCACCTATACATGACTCTTCGTATGCAATGATGATTGGTTCGGACGAGCGCCTATATGTTCTTCAGAGTCTCTACGGAAGATGAGAAAATTTTCTTAGGAAAACAGGCAAAATAAAGGGTAATAATGAAATGAAAATGGACATTTATCAGCAAGATTATATAGAAATTGTAGTAGTTTTGATTTAATTTAACTTTAGTTTTATAATGCCCGTTTTGCACGATTTTAGTATCCGCTAAGCCAATTTTCAAACTTATTTTAGTTTTGAAAACGCTCTCCGATTCAGTACCTTCCTAGACCGACTGACCCAGCCACACTGTGCATCTATTCCTTAAACTGCTGAGCCATAAAGTAGGGATATTCAGGCGCTTACCGCCCTCCACCATCGCCATGAAAGCGCTTCGCACCTTTATATTCCCCTTATCTAAAGTAACATAAGATAAAACAGGTATCTATCTATTTACATAACAATAAATTTACATGATGTACAACAACAACGTGAGAATAGTCCATGTTCAGGTCCGGCCTCCAGCTCTGGCTCCGGCCGGCGTCGGAGGTGAGGATGGCCGGCGCTCCGGCTCCGGAGGAAGTAAATAGACCCATAGTTATGACGTTACGTAAAAACTTTACATTTACACACTGATCAAAAGCTTGAGTGTAAATGAAAGCAAAAAGACCAGGGCAGCAAATTTTTTATTAACTATCTTCTAAAAAAACGGCACCTCCCAGATGTAAGCCGTTATATTTGTAAGGGCGGGGGCGCACGGAATTTAGGGTTAGCCAAGTATGTTATAGGTGGCGCTAACGCGCTATACCTATGATTTATTTGTTGAGATCGTTTATTGTTTGAATGTATCGTTTAAAATATATATCATATATTTTGAATTACGTCGTTGAAATAGTCGTTTTAAGAACGTATTAATACTAGTGCTTGTACAAAATTTAAACGAGGACGGCCTTTTATTGAAAAACAAGAAACAATCCGACTTAAATCATTAACAACAGCGTACCAAATAAGAAAAGACAACGACTATTTTCACGAAAACGGCTATTAAACGATCACATCTCGAGCTTCATTATCAGAATTTTGCCCAAATCAATTTCGATGGGAGATAAAGCAGGCAAATTCGTTTCTTTCATCCTAACGTCCAGCTGGCAGCTTAGACAGTCCTTTGAAAAATAATACGAAAATTAAATTTGAGTTTGCGAATTAAATTTCGCAAACCACGAATAAACCACAAAATTCACTTTATATCTCTGCAAGTGTTTTATCAGGAGTCTGACGCTTATTTTCAACCCGTCGTCTTCACTTTCCTCGCACACTACAGGCTCATTGGTTTCAATATGCTGCAAAGTAATAAAATTAAATAACATTAACTTAAAAGCAATAAAATTAATTTAATATAAAATTAAATAATCAAATACACACCAACAAGAAAAGAAAAAAGAATGCAATGAAAGGAAATCAATTATTCTTAAGTGAATGGAGTCTTTTAAAATTATTGAAAATAAGTTAAAATTTTGGTAAAAACGTCACCTTTTCTAGCATTTCCGATACCTAGTTACAGGGTGGCCAGCGATTCGTCCAAATGGAATTCCCGGGTTAATCCGGGTGATTTGCTAAAAATTTCCCGGTTTTAAACAGTGAATTCAGTGCGGTGTAGTAATGGTGTAAAGACGTGCGTGTTTACCTATATGTCTTTGCACATTTTTTACTTAGCAAATCTTAGCTTACTGTAATACAGTTAATTCAAAGCACGGCTAAAAATAAACGGTTTAGAAAGTTCGCGAGGGAACTAGACAGAAAATTATCAACTTTGTAGAAAACAATTTCGACATATGTATTCAACGTAGATTTACGTCATATTATGTCTTTACAAATTATTAATCTAGTATAAAAAACAGTAGAATATTTCGGCTGATTTAAACTTTTGAATTTAAAAAAGAGAAATGTGTAAACCTTGTTTGTAGCGTTATGTATAGCATAGCGTTGTAACGCATTCCGAACTTAAGCGTGGTAAAACCGGGTTTCTTTATCTTTAATAGTATAGTGTAGTTTAGTCAATTTTTGAATTTTGGCGATGACAAATATGAACACAACGCTAAGCGCCGAATTTTTACTTAATATTTTTAAGCAAAATTTGCGGCCTTTTTATTGATAAATAGCCGAGAAATCCTATTGGCGCGAAAAGCCAAGACATTTAGTAATCGTCATCACCTTGAACTCAAGTTTAAAGCTAGTGCGAAGCAGAGTTTTCTGTTTAAGATCCTTTCGTACATGTACAAATATAGTCTTTAAAGTCTTTGTACATTTCGTACATGCAAATTTGGTACTATAACATGGTACAGTAGCGCTTACAAAGTGGCAAAACAGCCTTTTTCGACCTTCGGGAGAGCATTCTAGCCAATTCGTGGGTTGAAGTCAAAAATAGTAAAAATTTTCTCAAAACGGCGCGAAGCGCCGACAAATTGGACATTTTTTCTAAATGTCAACTCTGCCATTATAAATATAAATACAACAAGCCATTAAAATTCTAGGAATTTCAGACCTTTTTACAGTTTTTGCCTTCCTAAAAAATCTTTTAAAAGTGAAAATTGCCAAATTGTACAAGAAATGCTGACGGTATAAGTTTTCACTGTACGTTCATGTCAACTTAAGTTCAGGCTAAGAGATAACAGTGCGAATAACTAAATTAGTATGAAGCATTTGAATCTTATGACCGTTTCAAGATTTTGAACTTAATGTTAGAGCTCTAGTGAATAAATAAATAATTTTGCATATACCAAAGGCAATAAATAACATTGAAAGCGACGCGAAGCGCCGAAAAATTTCGATCTTTTTGCCACGAGTCTTTTATATTCGGCAAAGATTTTTCCCGATGTACAAAAACTTTTAGGAACCGTCTTTGTACATGTACAAAGATTTTTGGGAGGATAAAAACTGCGAAAAAGATTTGAAATTCGCAAAAATTTCTGGCGCTTCGCGCCGAAATGAGTAAGTGTGTGTTCTATATATGTTTATAATATCGGAAATTACATTTTAGAAGGAAATATGTCGAATTTTTCGGCACTTCGCGTCGTTTTGAGACGATTATCAGTAATTTTCGCACTCAGAAACTCAGAAATTAACTAAAATACACTACCAAAGGTCCAGGGGCGGATTTAAGGGGGCGGCCGCCCCCCCATTGGCCCAAAATAGTGCGCAAATTTTTAGCGATTCTTGGGTCAAAACGGCTAATTTTTCCGCCCAAGTCATGGTTCCGCCCCCTTAGGGGTACCGCCCCCTTAGGGGTACCGCCCCTCTTAGGAAACTCCTGGATCCGACACTGCAAAGGTCGAACAACTTTGTTTTTGCGACATTAAAATCGCTACTGTACCATATTATAGTACCCAGAAATTTGTGTGCACAAAATATACAAAGACTTTTAGGAACCATTTTTGTGCATGTACAAACTTGTACAAAAAGACGCTGGTTTCTACTCTTCTAACTGAATATTTACCAATATGAATAATTACTAATTTTAGCGCGAAGCGTCAAAAATTTCTAAAAATTTTTGATATTTGCAAGGTTTTTATGTTCCTAAAAATGTACATGAGCAAAGCAGAGCCCGAAGTTTTTGTACTTCAGGAAAAATCTCTGCTGAATGTAAAACATAAAATTAAATATACGTTTGTTAAGAAAACTTGATACAAGCTTCCAACTCGCGGTTCGATCGCTCTTAAACAGTGCTGCATAATACTATATTAAAGCAAATTCTTACGTCGGCTCGAAGCACCGGGAATCACATAGGGTTTGGATCATAGGTGGGCAGCATCAAAATTCTGGGGAGATGCAAGATTTTTCGAAAGTCAAAAATGGTCTTAAAAATGAAAAATGGTGGTAGGGCGAAAAAAACCGTTCTCCAACATTTCTCATCGAGAACTATTTATTGGCATCGAAAAATTGCGGAAAAAACAAAAAAAATTCAAAAATTGAATTGTGGGGGTATTTCGATTTCTAGAGGGTATTTGGCCTTCTAGGGGTGCATTACCCCCACGTGTGGTTGGGATCGTGTAATGATTAATTGTACCGTATCAAAAGCGCGCACAGAGACAAACGGACAATACATATGATAATTTAGCGCGATGTGCCGAAAATTTTTCAAATTTTGTTAAAAATTAGCAAAAAACGTTGAAATGACTACGTATTGCCACCAAAATGTTTAGCCATCGAAGGAACATGGAGTAAAAAATCATTGAAGGAGCTGCAAGATATTGGCCACTGCCCGGGTAAGATGAGGATCTTGAAAAAGTTTGACTTAAAATAATAAATACGCTCATTAGCTAGAAACATTAAGTGCAAAACTAAAGTGGTAGCAGTGTTTTTTTCGTACAAGGTCCCTTTATACAGCTACAAAAATGGTCCCCAAATGTCTTTGTACATTTTGTACACGCAAATTTTTGTGCACTATAATATGGCACAGTAACGATTTTAGTGTGGTAAAACAGGGTTTTTCGACCTTTGGTAGTGTATTTTAGCTAATTTCTGGGTTTCTGACACCAGAAATTACTGAAAATTGTGCCAAAACAGCGCGAAGCGCGCTGGAAAATTTGACATTTCTCCATTCTAAATGCAAATTCTGCCATTATAAAGATATATAGACAGACAATTACTCGTTTCAGCGCTAAGCGCCGGAAATTTTTGGAAATTTTACACATTTTTACACTTCCTGTCTTCACAAAAATCTCTGTACATGCACAAAAACGGTCCCGAAAAGTCTTTGTACAATAGGGAAAATCTTTGCCGAATACAAAAAAAAACCGTAAGTGGGATAGGAAGATCAGGCACGTATCTGTGGGGGGGGGGGGGGTGGGAATGGGAAGGGGGGGGGTTCGGATCCCCCAAAGTTCAGAAAAATCGGAAAATAATGAATTTTCAAACGTTATTTTGTGCCATTTTCGGCCTTTTCGGGCTTAGTTCCACCAAAATTAATGTTGACCCCCCAAATAGGACGGCCAGCTACGTGCCTGTGGAAGACCCCTTGCTTTTTGTCAAAGATTTTATGAATGTGCCACAATGCGTCAGAAAATTTTGACATTTGTATCGTTTTAAATTCCAATTTTCAGCTTTTCAAACATCAAATAATGCAAAAAAATTAATAGGCATGAAGGACCAGGAAATTTTGTCATTCGCAATCGTCCAAAACACAATTTTGAGACTAAGAAGACAAATAAAATAGAAAATTGACAAACTAGCACAAATAATTCTCACCATGACCGTAATTGAGAAATGACCGGAGCTTCGCCCCATTGCGGCACCCAATTTTCAGGTTAGTTGATCAATTTACGTAAAAAAGGGTGTCACATTTTCGTTAGATATATCTATTGCTTACTACTGTTTTTTTTTTGGTGGCAAATTTTTTGTTTGGGAGAATTGACACGTTTTTTTTTGAAAAATATCTCAATCCGTCCCAATTTAATCATTTAGTAAATTAATTGATACTGGAGGTTGTTTTACAAAAGGTAGTGACCATACGTGGGCAGCAAGAAAATTCTCGGGGAGGGGGTGCAAGATTTTTTGAGGGTCAAAAAATTGCCTTACAAATGGTGGTATGGCGATAAAAACACCATTTTCCGACGTTTCTCATCAAGCACTATCCATTGGCATCAAAAAATTGCAAAACAACGAAGAAAATTTTCAAAAATTGAATTCTGGGGGGTATTTTGGTTTCTGGGTGGGTGCATACCCCCCAACCCCCCACGCCCAGGTGTGGTAGTGACCCTTCTCGTATTGAACAAAAATGATATTATTCTCTACAGCCCATACATGATCTTGGAGGGGGATTCACCATCCCTCGAGAAAAATTTTCACACCTCCCAAAAAAAACTTTTACACCCCCAGAATTGGCGATTTGTTTTAGAGTTCCCGATGGTTTTCTAAAAATTTGTCAGAAAGAGTTTAAGCGTTTTTAGCTATCTACGAGTATTTTCTCGAAAGTGCGAAATTCTCGGCGCTTCGCGCCATTATACTCATGTTTTGACTATATTTTGTTCAATTTATTTCGACTTTTTTGATTTTTTACGATTTTTTTGTTTTTGTGCTATAGAAAGGTAGAGCATCGTGAGAAACGTTAAAAAATGATGTTTTTGACGCGTACCTACCATTTTTGGACACAAAAAGGGATTTTATAATTTCACCCCTCCAAGAATTTCCATGCTGTGCATGTATGCTACAGCCCATTTATAAAACATAGCCCCCAAGCTAGCGACCTTCGGCCCGTTGCAGAATCGGTGAGGCCCGTTGCAGGTGAAAATGCCTTAAACTCTTATGTAAAGTAGTGTGTGTAAATATTTTGGATGATTCAAACTTCGAAAGCAAAGCTGGAGCTATACGCAAAATCGGCAAACCTAGCTTTTTTGACCTTACAAATTTCTATTCAAGGAGAAATTTCCGAGTTTTTCCCGGTTTGCTGGCCACCATACCTGGGCGTGAGAGGGGGGGGTTGAGGGGTATGCAACCTCCAAAAACTGAAATATCCCCCCCTAAGAATTCAATTTTTGAATTTTTTTGTTTTTTCGCAATTTTTTGATGCCAATGGATAGTGCTCGATGAGAAACGTTGAAAAATGAAGTTTTTCGCCATAACACCATTTCTAAGGCCATTTTTTGACCTTTGAGAAAATCTTGCGCCCCCTAGAACTTTGGTGCCGCCCACCTATGCTGGCCACCCCGTTCTTAGATACTAAACGCGTTTTTATAATTCTTTTGAAAAAAATTATCCACGTTTAGGGTCAAAGAATCAGCTTAACAATCAGTCATAGAGAAAAACATGGCCAAAATTTCTCTTCTAAAAAGCGCAGGCGACCAACCCTCACTCTAAATTAGGCTAGATCCTAAATGCTCCGTCAAATCAACAAAATTTAATCAAAGAAGAAATAAATTTCATAAAATCTAACACCGACGCGACAATTATTCAAAAGTATAAATATACGAAATTTATCGATCATCTACATATCGTTAAAAGTAAACAAAACACGTTAGCTTAAAATTTATGAGTAAAAAGTTCGAACTTTTAAGTAAAAATTATATAAACAAATTATATAAGTTTATAGTAAACATTATATTACATTCAAACGACCAAAATTTTTCCACTGCACAGGCTGGCTTCATTAATCGATGTCTTAAACTAAGAATAATTGCTCAGAAACATTTGGTTTAAAAATAACTTCCTTGACTGATTTTTTCGAATAAAAATTAAAAATACTTTACGCCTTGCTGTAAAAAATTACCAGGCGACTACCATTAAAAACCACACAACGGCACGCATATAAAAAATACAAAGAAAATCGTTGTACATGTCAATAAATAGACAGGTAAACAAATAATCGAACATATACATAATACCAAAATAGGTCAATACTAATACTTGTTTCCTTTATTAATTTTATTTTATTTATTTATTTATATTTCATCTGCATTTTAAATATGCATTTTATTTATTTTTATTTCTACCAAACAAACATACCTCCGGAAATTGCAAATATGCCAAATATTTCCTAGCTTCATCATTTTGAACAACTTCTTCCGAATGCGACTGGTCGTTAAATACGCAATAAATGGTCGTAAACGCGTAAAGCATGTTGACGAAATGACCGCAAAAATCGAACCATATTACAACCAGTAAATTTAATGATTCGACGTGCACTTTAATAGGATCCGGTAATTCTTAATACGTATCGCGTTAAAAAATGATTAAAAAATTTAGAAAACTTGTAATTATTATGTAATAATAATAATAAAAATAATAATACCTAAGCATAGGCGTGTGGCTGTTCTTCTTAATTATGGGGGAGCAGCGTTTTTTTTGTGTACAAGATCCGTTTTAAATGCACGAAATGGCCTCAAAAGACTTTGTACATTTTGTACATGCAAACTTTGTGTACTCTTATAAAGTACAGTAGCGATTTAAGTGTGGTAAAACAGGGTTTCCGACCTTTGGTAGTGTATTTTAGCTACTTTCTGGGTTTCTAACGCCAAAAATTACTAAAAATTGTCTCAAAACGGCGCGAAGCGCCGAAAAATTTGACATTTTTCCATTATAAATGCGAATTCTGCCATTTTGAAGATATATAAGACAAATAATACTCATTTCGGCGCTGGAATTTTACACCTTGTTACAGTTTTTGTCTGCCCAAAAATCTTTCTTTATGTTGTACACACAAATTTTGGAGTACTTTAGTATGGTACAGCCGCGATTCTAGTGTGGTAAAAACAGAGTTGTTCGACTTTTGGTTGTGTATCTTAGCCAATTTCTGGATCTTCAAGGGCAAAAATGACTAAGAATCGCCTGAAAACGGCGCGAAGCGCCCAAAAATTTGACTTTTTTCCTTTTGGAATGCAATTTCTGCCATTATAAAGATATTTAGAATACACAATTACCAATTTCGGCGTGTAGCGCCAAAAATTTTGCGAACTTCAGACCGTTTTTGCAATTTTTATCTTCCCAAAGATCTTTGTACATGTACAAAGACGGTCCCGCAAAGTCTTTGTACATCGGGAAAAATCTTTACCGAATACAAAAAAACGGTGTGGGGGAGTGAGGTTAAACAAATATTTGTGCGCAGGCAAGAATAACGGTGTTTTTGAGCGTTTCTCAGCGAGCTATGCATGTTGGAGAAGAAAAAATTTTCAGAAAAATGCAGGAAATTCAAGATAAATAAGTCGTATCAAGAAATGTATTATATAAAACCGCCACAAAAATGATTTCTAAACATTTGATCATGCTGAAAATTTGATTACGATCTCAAACTTGGCTCTTCGTAAAACTTATATAAAAACAATCCGAAAATTGTGGGCTAATCTGTTCAACAGTACGCTAGGAAGTAATTGACAGTCTTACAAACGTGCCTTAAGAATTTTCCTCTTTTCTTGGGGGGACTCTAGTGAGATTTACTGTACTTTCAAAATTGGGGGTACCAGTCACACGTGGGCGTGGGAGGGGGTTTGGGGGGTATGCAACCCCAAGAAGCCCGAATACCCCCAAAAACCAAAATACCCCCAGAAGTCAATTTTTGAGATTTTTTTGCTTTTTTCGCAATTTTTTGATGCCAATAGATAGTGCTCGATGAATAACGTTGAAATAAGGTCTTTTTTCGCCATACCACTATTTTTAAGACCATTTTTTACTTTTGAAGAATCGCAACCCCCAACCGAGAATTTCGGTGCTGCCCACCATGGTACTAGTCCCAACCACCCCCTCCCCACAGCTACGTGCCTGTCTAAGCATTTGTCTAACGTTTGAAGAGAATGAAAATTAGTCCAGTTTAATTAGATTTTAGCTTTTTATCTAAATTATCTTTTTAAAATTTCTAATTCTTAGCTGAGGTTAACGGACTGCAGACCAAGCAAGAATGGTGTTATTTATTTGCCTTTTCCATTAAAACTAGGCAACAGGCTTGCTCCAAAGCAGCCAAGAATAATCAAAAAACAATAAAAAATTAGACGGTGTAAAGTAATTTTTAATTTTACAACATCGGCGTTGTAAAGAAACGATAATTTAAATCACCGTGAAGTTGCTGCCATTTGAAAGTTCTGCAATCGAAGGTTCGCGTGTGACCTGAATAATCCGTTTCGTCCTTCAAACCGCGTGGGCGGGTCAAATTAGTGCGAATTTCGGGGAATTGTACGTCGGCCGCTTTAGCGTCGCGTTCCAAATCTGCAGCGCAATGTATATAGCTTAATAGGTTGTAGGAATAATAGTTTTGGGCGTTGAAAATAGTGTGAAATTAATTAAATAGTGTAAAGTTCATTAGATGATGTAAAGCATATATGTATGAGGGACATAGGGGATCCTTTATCCAAAGTTGGTCGACTCCCATCCGCTGAAGTCAGAAAATTTTGATCACCTCCCGACTTTTAGGAAAAATTGAATTTTTTCGACCGTTTTTAGGCGCTTTTCGTCATTTTTGGCCGAAAATTGGAGGTCATCTACCCCCCCCCTTCCCCAAAAAATGGCCGGGAACCTTCTTCAAATTTCGAGCCGTTACATGTAATGGTATAAAGTCCATTAAACATCTTGAAGTAATTACGAAGCTGAACAGACAAAAATTATGTTATGCGATACAATAAATATCAGGCATTGACCATGATTTAAAGTACATTAGACAACGTAAAGTTCGCCAGATGATGTAAAGTCCACTACACGTATTTGCAGTGAACATGAAATCAGGCATGTGGTTCGTAATAGCCTTGCTAGCTTTCTACAACCATAAAAAATGTAAAGTAGCTAAACCACTGTCGAATAACTAAATCAAGTTCTGTTTACATCCTACTTTGCACAGTCAGTGACTTTACTGCACGATCGGGTCCGCTTTATTCATACTTGGTGTCTGGTGACTAAAAGGCTTGTAGAAATTCATTTTTGATATTTCCTTTAAAATTTGTTATAAAAATAATTTCGGAAAATGCTTAGCATGTCTAAAAGCGCCGCAATGGTAATTTTCAGGGATGAAATGGATACCGTAACCCGGACCCGAAAACTCGGATACCCGGACAAAATTCATGACCCGGACCCGAATAAATTGAACTCGACTATCCGAACCCTTATTCTGACTACCCAAACCCGAATGTCTTTACAATTTATTCAGGTTTATTCGGGTATTTTTGAGCGCTAAGACGCCATAATTTTATATCAAACCTCCATGAATTTTCGGCGCTTCGCGCCGGTTTTTTCTCCCTCTATCATCCCACGTTACTTTTTGACTTCTTTTTCTCACAAATTGATTGTCAAATAAAATTTCGCTATAAAAACTGCTTCCTTCATCATTGGTACAATTTGTTTCTATCAACTTAAGCTTCGCAAATAGCCTTTGGGCAGTGAGCTGGCGATTTATTCACCGAGGAAAAAGCGAGCGGAAGTACACAGGGGAGGGTGGGGGCGGCCGCCCCCCACTTGAACCCAAAAATAATTTTGGAAATGTAGGATAATTCAGGGAAAATAATGAAAATCGGAATATTTTTAACGAAAAATCTCAAAATTTTCGGCGCATCGCGCCGCAGGATTGTTATTTTCTATAAGTTTGGAACGTAATAAAACGAACTTAATTTTGCGTACCGCGAAGCATACCCGTAATATAGGGCCACCAATTTATTAACCGCCCGGCGCTCCCCCCCCACCTCTGAAAAAATCCTGCGCACGCCCCTGTACTCTTATGTTTTAGCGAATTAATTAAATTAAGGCAGCTCGTAAAAAATGGAACGATTGTCTTAAAAATACAATTCTATTCTTAAGAATATATGTGAAATATATCACTGAATGAGAAAAACTAGAAAGAATACACCAACATTCACTCCTCGTTGCAACCCTAGTATTTTGTACCCAAGCTTAAAGTGGTGTAAAGTGAATAAATTAATAATAAATTTTACACGGCGAAGCGCGACAGGAAACTCTCACTGATAAAAACGTGTTTGAAGAATATCAAGGCAAGCGCCTGTGATGATCACCTGGGGGGGGGGGGTTCGGGGTATGCACCCTCAGAAGCCCGAAAACCCCCTCCCCCAAAAAAAACCGAAGTACCCTCAGAATTCAGTGTTAATTTTTTTGGTTTTTCAGCGATTTTTTGATGCCAATGGATAGTATTCGATGAGGAACGGTGAAAAATGAAGTTTTTTCAGCCACAACAGCGAAATTTGGGGGGAGGGTGAAAAAATTTCTGGGCAGGGGGAGGAAAAATTTTCAAAGGTCAAAAAATGGTCTTAAAAGTGGTCGTATGGCGAAAAAAACACCATTTTTCGACGTTTCTCATTGAGCACTATCCAATGGCATCAAAAAATTGGTAAAAAACCAAAAAATATTTTCAAGGTTTGAATTCTGGGGGGTATTTTGATTTCTGGGAGTTGGGTATTTCAACTTCTGGGGGGTGCATACCCCTAAACCCCCAAAGCCCTCCACGCCCACGTGTGTATACAACCATTATTAAGACCATTTTTGACCTTTGCACACACACACACACAAGACACACACACACACACACCAGAATTTTGGTGCTGCCCACCTATGGTTGTTATGTCCACGTCATTGCTATCCTTCCGCGACTGTATCCTTATTTGCGACTTCTTTTAATTAAGTATTTTAGCAGTGCAACGTACTATGTCATTGAAATACGGGCTGACTAAAGGACTTGAGCACAGCAACTAATAACAAACCGAATCGTAAACGTTCGATTTACCGGACTACCCAATATGAACGCGAATTGACACAAAGCAATTCACCGTTATCTAGACATTTACATGTAATATATCGCGTCGCTGAATATGAAATAACTAAAGGTTAGACAGTTATGCAAAACGGGAGTATAGAACAAGAACGTTAATATTGACACACGTACACATTATATCAGATTGCGCGCATAATAATAAAGAAACAGTTCCCATTACACGTGCGTCCAAAACTTATTCACAGTCAGTCAAATGAGGTACAAGTTTTATAGTGTAGAGTGTAAAGCGAAAATGGCCAATTAAACCGTATCTGTTTCACTTCCGTAGAACGGATAGAAGCTTAAGCTACTTTGAGCTTACCAAACTTAAATTAAAATCTAATACGAGAAAGTCGAGCAATGTAAAAAAATTATGCATAACAACGCGGCGCTTTACACTAACCCCGCATCGTCAGGCTAAGCACGTCGGTAATGGGTTTCCTAGCTTCCAAATGTTTCTTGAAATGCTTCATAAATATGCCATTTACTTCGCCGCGTACTTCGTACGCTCCTTCGCCGAAACTCCTTAAAAAATACGCAAGCATATGTACATATTACGAGGTGTAATCAAAAACAGAAATTAAAATTTAAATTTAAATTAAAACTATTTGAAATGGATTAAAAAATGGGAATAGAATGAAGTAACCCACCCACATCAAAGGCTCGTATGGCAGAAACTTGTGTTTTTAGGCCATTTTGTATATGTAGGTGCTTTTTTGCCATTTCTGGCCAAAAATTCAAGATCAGTCCCCCTAAAAAACGGCTTATTATATATATTCCTAGCTAAATTTTGAGACGTTGATTTGCATGCCTGGAAAGTAATGGGCGAAAAACAAACCTGTTATATTGTTTATTCCGAGACAATATTCGCGAAATAAATATGAAAATTTGGCAATTATTGCCTTTCTTGACCTTGAAAAGGATTTTAGGCCAACTTGTCGACTATGGACGCTTTTGTGAATATAATCCGATATAAATATACATAACCAGCAAAAAAACAAACAAAATATAAACAATAAATAAATAAAAATAAATGGACGAAAATAAATAAATAAATAAATAAATAAATGAACAACGTAGAAGTAAAAGAAAAAAGGAATAGAAAAATAGGGAAATAAATAAATGAAAAATCGGCAATAATATATATCTTCGTTAACAAAGTCAATCAAAAGTTGAAAAATTTTAAAAATTAACTAAAACCAGCAAGCAAAATACCCAAATACGACTATAACCCATAAGGTTCATATCGTTAAGAGAAGATAAAACGATTAAAAACTGTGATTATTAGTCTATTAATAATCATTCTCGATGACTTAACAGGTAACATATTGGAGGCAACCTGCTGGTTACCGTAATCTAAGACACGCGCACAAAAATTGGCCAAAAAATGAAATATACGTCTTATATTTAAAATTCCGATTGAAAGTTACGGACAAAAACCAGCTTTTCTTCCTAAAACTAAGAAATGTGTATAAAACGGAGGAAAGAAAGCGTATCTGAAGCGAAATTTGGAAAATTTGGAGCAGATCAAACATTCACGCAACAGCTCGAAATTTTCAGAGGGGGGTAAGTCGACCTTTTTATGGAGAAAGAACGTCTGAAAATGGGCTAAAACATACATGTAACATGGGGTGGGGCATCCCCTCCTTACCCAAAGTCGGAAGTCCCCCCTCACCCCCACCAAAGCCAGAAAATTTGTGACCCCTCCATTCAAAAAATCGGATTTTTTGGCTGTTTTTAAGCGTTTTTTGGCCGTTTTTGACTAAAAAGTGGAGGTCATTTACCCCCCCCCCAAATGGCCGCGACCCCCGAATTTCGAGCCATTACATGTATGGCTAAAAACACAAGTTGTTACCACCAAAGATTAAACATTTTGGCCCCCTCTTCCTATTTTTTTTGGCAAAAACAGCGTTTTTCGACCATTTTAGGTATTTTTTGCCATTTTTAGCCAAAAATTGAAGGTAATTCTCTCCCCTCCTTACAAAAGAGACTAGTTCTCTCAACCAAAATTATGGGCTCTAACGTACTTGTCTGCGGATGTGGAATATAGAAATCTCTTCAGGGCTTAGGCGATCGCTGATTTAGGGGTGAAAGGAGTAAGTTGATTCAATTTTTTATTTTCTCAGTCTTTCTTATTTTTATTTATTTTCTATTCTATTTATTTTTTAAGTTTTTTATTTTTTCATATTTTTAAATCACTAATTATTACTAAAATCTAGAATGTTCGCTATTGTAAGACTATCATTAACATAATTTCAACAAGTTTTAAGTCAAAACGTGTCTGCTATTAAATTATTAAAAATTCACTTAAATTTATTCATTGAAGTTTATTAAATTCATTTAAACTAATAATTTGTTTAAAAAACTAGGAAATTGCTAAAAATTGTCGTTTCAGGAAATTCAAGACGTACAAAATCAAAAAATTAATTTAAAAAAAAACAGTCGTATAGCAAATTTGAAAGGAAAACATTTGAAACAATTTTTTATCGACTCACGTTGCGTATCCAAAAACCGTATTCCGGTTGACTTTAGGCTTGAAAATTTTGTCCTTCAGCAAACTGACGTCTTCAGAGCTACAACAAATAATGATAATAATAATAAATAATAACGTTAAAAAGTCAAAAAAGTAACAAAAACTTGATGATAAAGTCGAGCAAGAAGATTTTCAATGTTTTTCGTCTAGTTCTGTCCATTGGCATCAAAAAATAGCGAAAAAATAAGAATTTGATTCTGGAACGGAAATTGCCAAATTCAATGGTCTAGCACCGGAGAAAGGAGAAATGGAAAATTTCTATGAAAATTGAGGCAAAATAAATTGATGCAATCAAATAAAATTTTGGCAAAAAAAGCTCAAATTGTTCATAAAATGTAGCTAGCCACGAATGTTTAAGTTTTAATATGCTCCACAGGATGATAAAGCTTGTTAAGGGATATATGTTTAACACGTCGGTCGTGCGTGGGCGGAAATAGAACCGACGTGCTAAAGATATAACCTAACGAGCTCTGGAAGCTTATTAAAGCGTAAACATTCATGGCGAGTAGTGTAAATGAACGTACATACAGTACGCCCCGAATTTTGCATGCGCAGTCTCCATTAACTTTTTGTTGCAGTCGGATTTTAGTGAGCGGACCTTAGTGGCCATTAGTGGGCCGCTGTTAAGCACTTACAGCCGATTGACGGACTACTTTCGAACTACTGCGGCCGTTCGTGAACTGCAGTGGCCATGGGATGCTGACTGCAGTTACTTTACTATGTAATTACGGAAACATGTATAGTATTGCTGCTTGCATATTGCGTTATTTGTCGCACAAACGGGGAAAAAATTTTCTTAATCTGCTTTGATTTTTCGCATGCGTGCGTTTCAAAAGTGTGTGCGTGCTGCATGTCCAGTCCGCACTGTTTTTTTTGTACGAGACAAAGATTTTGAGGCTCGTACAAAGATTTTCGGAGCCATCTTTGTACAATGTACAAAGACTTTTTGGGGCAAAGTAATAGTAATTTTAACGTTTTTTGAGTATTTTTTAGCAAAATTTCTAAAAATTTTCGGCGCTTGCACCGTATCATAATTACATTCTATTTAGCTGCAAGCGCGGCCATTTAACACCCCAAACTCTATCTGTAAGCATCTCTGTACAGATTGAAGCATCTTTTACATCTATTTCCACTGTTTTATAAAGATTTTATGCAGAAAAAAGAACTATTAAACAACTTTGCACTGTTTTCTTCCGTTTGAAGATAAAATTGACTCTTTTATCTTTGCGTTGCATTAAATTCATAAGCTAATTGGTGTCTATTATGAGATTCAGTCAGCACATTGCAATCGCTTTATTATTTATAATTGTGTATTACAAGTTATTTTAACTTGCTGAGTCGAATTTTATGTGTAATTTCAATCTAAGACTCATGAAAATTTTGGCGTTTTGGACCGAACTAATATAACCAGCTGAATTTAGGACAAAGCTACACCTTTTGCGAAGCGTGCGGGTCACGGATAACAATCTAGTAGTATGTAAAAATGTGTACATTCAATTGCATATCTATACGTTATATGTACAAAAAAATTTTCGCTCGTACAAAGACTTTTCCGGAGATCTTTGTACATGTACAAAGAGGCTCGTACAAAAAAACAGTGCCAGTCCGAGAAAAAAAGGTAAAAATATAAAAATAGATTGGAATTTTCGTGCATATCATTATAATTCTCGTTTCCTCCATTGGAATCTCATCTAAGAGATAATGGGCATAAAAATGAAAGAGAATAGTATTTCCTGTGTGCGATCGATTGCATATTGCTCTGCAGCAAAAGAGCATTTTAAAATTAATTTCAGGCTGAGAGCTTTCCGCGTTTTAGAAACAAATTCATGGTTAATAAAGAGCAAAAGATTTAAGAATCATATAGGCCCGAAATTTATTTTGCCATTAGTTATATGATTTTAAAAAGCGCATCATTTCGAGTAAATCAAAATTAGCAATAAAATCAAAGCAAATTGCTCTTATCTTTTGGAGGAAAAGGTTTTTCAAAAGAAGGTATTTTCCTTCTTCTACAAACCATATTTTTCACTCTTATATTGCAAAATTGGGAAGAGAGAATGAATAGTGACTATAAGGTCTAAGCTAAATATAAAATTTAACAAAATAGTGAAATACAGATGACAAATAGTTTTGCAAATTAATTGTACATCATAAAATTTTTGTTAAAATAAACTAAACAATAAATATCGTAATGCCTTTAAAATACAAAATTGATAAAAAGCTCCTGATTATCCGCTTTCCAAGATATTTTGTATCTTCGCTTTTTCATTTATTTATATACAATATGTACATCAATAATATATTCAGTTCAGAAGTGAAATACATCATATAATGTCTGTCTCCTCAGGCAAGCATATAGTTCAAAAAATATTGCCCGTTCTATTATTTCGCGCAAATTTTATTCTGACCACCCAACTTCCTTCGCAATTTTTCTTGTTCAATTAAAGTACTTTATATGCGTATCTACCATTTTGTATTTATTCTATTCAGTGGACATACACACATACACACACACACACACACACACACACACACACACACATATATACACACACACACATACACACACACATACACACACACACACACACACACACATGTATTCAATGCAAAGCTTGAAAACACGACAACAAATTTTTACCTCCTGATATTTTAATACACAAGCTCAAAAAGATTTTGCTCGCGTTCCCTGCTCTCTGTTTGACTGAGGACGCATAAATTTTGCTGATCAGATAGCGAATTGGCTGGCGTTTGCAACAGGCTGTGCCTAAAACTTGAATCTCCTGCGCAAAAAGTGTAGTAATCGAGCGTTGAATTTCGACTTAACTTAAGTGGGAATAAATCGAAATATTGCAACCAAAATAACTCAGCGCACTATGCATGATGTACAATTAATTTGCAAAACTATTTGTCATCTGTATTTCACTATTTTGTTAAATTTTATATTTAGCTTAGACCTTACAGTTACTATTTCACTATTCATTCTCTCTTCCCAATTTCGCAATATAAGAGTGAAAAATATGGTTTGTAGAAGAAGGAAAATACCCTTTTGAAAAACCTTTTCCTCCAAAAGATAAGAGCATTTGCTTTGATTTTATTGCTAATTTTGATTTAGTCGAAAAGATGCGCTTTTTAAAATCATATAACTAATGGCAAAAGAAATTTCGGGTTTATGATTTTTAAATCTTTTACTCTTTATTGGCCATGAATTTGTTTTAAAACGCGGAACGCTCTCAGCCTGAAATTAATTTTAAAATGCTCTTTTGCTGCAGAGCAATATGCAATCGATCGCACACAGAAAATACTATTCTCTTTCATTTTTATGCCCATTATCTCTTAGATGAGATTCCAATGGAGGAAACGAGAAGTATAATGATATGCACGAAAATTCCAATCTATTTTTACCTTTTTTTCTCGGACTAGACCTGCAGCACGCACACGCTTTTGAAACGCACGCATGCGAAAAATCAAAGCAGATTGAGAAAATTTTTCTTCCCGTTTGTGCGACAAATAACGCAATATGCTAGCTGTGATACTATACATGTTTCCGTACTTACAGTAAAGTAACTGCAGTCAGCATCCAACGGCCACTGCAGTCCACGAACGGCCGCAGTAGTTCGAAAGCAGTCCGTCAATCGGCTGCAAGTGCTTAACAGCGGCCCATTAATGGCCACTGAGGTCCGCTCGCTAAAATCCGACTGCAACAAAAGTTAATGGAGACTGCGCATGCAAAATTCAGGGCGCGTACTGTAGTTTTTAAGCGATTTTAACAATTAAAAAAACGTATGTTTCAGCACCATTTTGGCTTAAAATAGTAAATTAATTTAAAATTAAATATTTAAAAAATTATTTAAAATAATTTCAAATAACTCAAACTGGTCATGCTATGCTATGCATCAATGGTCCAGACCAGACACGCATAGCGTGGTAATTCTGAGGGAAAGGTGAAATTTCAAAAAGCCTGTTTCTGGCCCGAAAATGGTAGAAGGCACTTTTCTGCGAATTTTGAGGAAATTTTTGAAAACTTTTGAAAAATCTCGAATTCTGTGGGAAGGATGGGGTGAAAATGTTATAGTACGCATACATGTAACAGGGGGTGGGGGTCTCCACCCAAAGTCGGCCGAGCCCCCATACCACCAAAGCCAGAAAAATTTTGACCCCCCCAACTTTTGGAAAAAATCAAATTTTTTGGCCGTTTTTTACCTATTTGCTTTTTGGTCAAAAATTGGAGGTCAGTCACCCTCCCCTAAAAATGGCCGGAACCTCACGCACAAATTTTAAGCAGTTACATGTATGCTGGTGAAACATGACGCACTGTAATCGTCAGATTTATATTAGATGATGCGTCGCGAGCGCCGCGTTTCGTCTGTAATGCGCTATCATCTCTTTTTTAATATTATATGATATTTATCTGTATCATGCCGTTAATCTGGCGATGCAGACAGCGCAATTTAGCTATTAATAGCGCCAACAAGAGGGAAGCGCGCATGTGAATTCCGGAAGCTCGCACGTGAATGCCGTTCTATGTATATTCAGGCGAGTGCGCACGCTGAATGCAGTTCTATATTCAGGCACGTGCGCGCTTCCGGCATTCACGTGTGCGCTTCCGTATTGTAGGCGCTATTAATAGCTAAATTAAGCTGTCCGGATCGCCAGATTAACGGCATGATACAGATAAATATCCTATAATAATAAAAAAGAAATGCTAGCGCATTATAGACGAAACGCAGCGCTCGCGACGCATAATCTAATATAAATTCGATTTTATCACAACAGAAAGAGTTACAGTATCCAATTTTAGTAAAATGAACTTTATGTACGTGCACAAAATGAGGAATTCTGAGGAGCCATCATTGTACACGTGCTAGAGGGAGGGGTAAAGAAATTGAAGAACAAAAATAGTAGAAATATATGTAATAGTATTTTTAGTATTTCATTTTGTATTTTTTATTAAATATTTTTTATTTCAATATTTTTATTTTTTATTTTAATATTTTTTAATATTCTAATATTTAATATTTTAATATTTTTTCTAGCATATAAAAAATAACTGCCAGTAAGGGATAAAAAATTAGGGTTCAAAAAATTAGGTTCAAATTGAAAAAAAGTAAAATATATAAATGAAAGACAATTGAATCAAGTTCGAAGGTTTGAAACAATCAAAACTTAAAATTAAAAAAAAACAATTTTTAAATTAAAAATGTTTGAAAAAATTAAAATTTAATATTTAGATCAAAATCAATTTTAGGCCAATATTAGGAACCTCGGGAGCCTGCGGCATACGTCCAAGAGAATCACATTCAGGGCGGGGTCAGTTTCTTGCATCAGGGTCAACACCTCCTCTGCACACAAACAATCGTGGCACGTGTAATTATGCTCGGGTGCATCGACTGGCAAAAGATAGCATTGACCGGAGGCTTCGAATCCGTGCCCGACAAAATAAAACAGAGCGTAAAACAAAAATAAAGATAAAAAATTAAATAAATAAAATAGAACTACGTATGATATTCACATATGTATCAATAGCGGTGTAAACTATACGCAACGACGTAAAGTACGAAAAAAGGCAGTTTAAACAACGCTTCACTACATCTACTTTTAATTTTCTGTTTATTTGTATTTTACTTATTTATTTAGTCTTATTTCTTCATTTATTTCATTTGTATATTTCTATTTATTTTTATCCGCATGTTACTTGCTTTAATTTCTTGCTTTTCAAACTTAAAACTTTTTACTTTATTTGAATATCGAACCTCCCTGATCGGTAAAAACAAGCATGTAATCGGGATCGAGTGGGCGAGGGTAACCCCATCCAGTGTCTTTTTTTGAGACAAGGTCCGTTTGTACATGTACAAAGATGGTCCCCAGAAATCTTTGCACATTTTGTACATGCAAATTTCTGTGTACCATAATATAGTACAGTAGCGATTTTAGAATGGTATATGGGGTTTTCGATCTTTGGTAGTGTATTTTAGCTAACTTCTGGCTTTCTGACGCAAAAACTTACTAAAAATTATCTTATAACGGTGCGAAGCGCCGAAAAAAGTTGACATGTTTTCATTCTGGATGCAAATTCTACCATTTTAATGATATTTAAGACAAACAATTACTCATTTCGGCGCGAAACGCCGAAAATTTTCGAATTTCACACCTTTTTACAGTTTTTGTCTTCCCAAAAATCTGTGTACATCTTGTACACACAAATTTTTGGAGTACTATAATATAGAACAGTAGCGATTTTAGTGTGGTATCAACAGAGTTGTCCGACTTTTTGGTAGTGTATTTTGGCTAGTTTATGGGTCTCTAAGGGCAAAAATCATTAAGAATCGTCTTAAAACGGCGCGATGCGCCGAAAAATTCGACATTTTTCCTTTTGAAATGCAATTTCTGCCATTATAAAGATACATAGAACACAAAATTACTCATTTCGGCGCGAAACGCCAACAATTTTTGCGAATTTCAGTCCTTTTTTTGCAATTTTTGTCTACCCAAAAATCTTTGTACATGTACAAAGACGGTCCCGAAAAATCTTTGTACCTCGGGGAAAATCTTTGCCGAGTACCAAAAAAAACACTGACCCCATCCAGAGCCGATCGTTCCCTCATGCCCCCCAGAGACTGAGATTTTTTACCCTTTACCCGAACTTTTGAGGTTAAGCTGCGTTTTAAGTCATTTTCTTAGCTGTTTTTTCCACTTTCGAAGAAAAGTCGAAGGTATGAAAACAAATCACCTTCCCTACAGAATAGTGAAGTATATGATCCGAAATTAAGAGGCGAAGGGCCATTCTGAGACAGTATTTCTATTTTATTAATATTCATTATATTTTTATTCTACACTTATTTTATTTTATTTATTTACAGTAATTATTTTATTTACAACATTTTTACTTTGTTTATTATTTATTACAGTATTTCGACTAAAAAAGAACAAATGAAAAATGATCACACGTTTTGAACAACGTACGGAGCAGTGCAATATTTTTTCATAGAAAAATATGAAGAAATGAGGAGTTAAAAAAACCAAACGAAACGAAACTCAGATTTAAAATGGCCCTTTACCCATAAATTTTGAACTATATTTCTATAAAACCTGAAATTAGAACGTTTTTAATCAATTCGTTTCGAGCGTTCTAAGATTAGAAAATCAGCAGCGCCTGTCGAATAAAATTTAAACAAAAAACCGTCTTTACAACAGAACAAATTGATACAAAATTTGCTTCAACGAAGAACAATATTAAAACTTCAAAAATCCGTGGAAAGCTAAATTAAAAATAGAAATTGACGATTAAAATCAAAAACGAAAATACGAAAATTAAAAAACGAAAAAAAACACCACCTTTCCAACGAATGTTTCGGAATATCGCGCAGCGCATTCTGGGAGAGTGAAAAATTTTTTTTGCGGGGGGTCTCATTTTCAAAGGGAGTATCAACAGAAACGAGTAAATACCAAACTTGGGCGTGGGAGGGGATTTGGGGGTATGCACCTACAATAAACCAAAATACCCCCTTTGTTTTTTCGCAATTTTTTGATGCCAAAATGGTATTTTACGCCATACCACAATTTTTAAGGCTGCACCCCCAGAATTTCGGTGCTAACCTATGGTAAAGACGCGTTTTTTTACGCATATTCACCAGTTTGAACTCAAAAAGGGCACTTCAATATTTCACTCCCCCCCAAATTCACATGCTGTGCGCATGTCTGATGGTGACCCCGAATCTTTAAGATCATACATGCTGTGAACCCAGCACCTTAAATTCCGCCTTTACTGAGTGTAAACAAAACTACCGTAATTTCGTGCACGGATCCAACAGAATACGCCCAGTACTCCCCTCCTAAAGGTTAGCCTATCGTACATGGACGTTATGTTTTGTTATAATGTTCGGGAATTTTGGACGAAAATGCCTTTTTAGACCATTTAAGATGATTTTTGCCATTTTGGCCAAAAATTAAAAGAAAATTAAATGTTTTCCCTAAGGAAATGACAGACTAATCCCCGGAATTCGGATGTGTTGCATACACACGTATATGTGTCCCCAGTCCCCAGCAGACGTGTTCTTGAGGAAAGGGGTTCGAGGGATTTTTGACTTCCCGGCAAAATGGCTGCGACCCCCCATAATTATCGATTTTTTTGTAAAAGTTGGTGAAAGTTATGAAAAGTGTGCCTTTTTACGCGTTTTTACTTCATTTTTGGCTAAAAAAAATCTCAAATTTTCGATGCACATCTTTTGACTATATTTTGTTAATCTGCTCAATTTTTTCAATTTTTTTAGATTTCTTTTACATTTTATGTTCTAGAAAGGACGAGCATTGTCTGAAACGTCAAAAAACAGTGTTTTAGTGTGTACCCGTCGTTTTTAGCCCAAAACAGACACTTTTTGAAAAAATTTCGGGCCTGACCCCGCCACCAGAATTCCCATGCTGGACACGGCTTTTACATTTCTATATCTATAGGAATCCGGCATCGATTTTCGAGCTATTTTTTCATTCCTCTGATCTTTCATTATATAAATAGATTGGATGCCTGAGGACGCCTGCGCACATTATTGAGCCACTCGTAAATTATTTTTTTGAATTTTTAAATTTTTTTTGAATTCAGTTATTCTAATTTCAAGTTTGCAATCCGAATTCCAGCCGCATTTATTTTAACTATTTTCATCACGCTTGCCATAATCTATTAATTCTGAATTATTATAAATTATAACGTATTACGCATGTAATAATGGTAGCGAACATTCGGGGTTAAGGGTGGAGTTTCAGTCCCAAAAAAGGTTCTCTTCGCCCACCCCATTTTCCCCACAGCCATAGTTTTTTTCTTATAAGTTTTTACCCCCTCCATTTTTGAAAAATATCAGATTTTTTACCGTTTTTGGCCATAAATTGGGGGTCATTCCCCCTCTTCATAATGGCAGGGACCAACCCAACTTCGAGCCGTTACATGTCTGCCGAAGACCATTTCTCGGGTTTCAAGAAAAATACAACTTTTCTCCTAATCGTGAAAACGCAATACTTTTATGCCTGAGAAATGGCACAAAAATGTTGTGAGACAATAATCTACATAACCCAGAGACAATTTTGATGAGTTCTTTCCGGTTGATTTATGGTCACTGAAGCACAGGGGTGGATTTAGGGGGCGCGGGGGCGGCCGCCCTCATCGTGGCCCAAAATAGTACGCAAAATTAAGGATTTTTGAACGATTTTTGGGTTAAAACAACTAATTTTCCGCCCAAGTCAAGTTTCCTCCCTAAGGAAAATCCTGGATCCGCCACTGCTCAAGCAAATATTAGATTTCCTACGCTTCGACCGGCTACTCCACACGTGCACTTAGGTCAGCCGGACAGGTAGTGTCCGGCGATTTTGAGCTGATGGAACATTTTTCGCATCATTTTTTGAGGTCAAAAGCAGTAAAAATGTCAAAAAGTTTTTCCGGCGCTTCGCGCTGGACTAATGCTTTTATGCACTTTTTTACTCGGAAAAGCGCGCAAAATTGACCCATTTATACAATTTTATGTTTTAAAAGTGAGATAATTCAGTCAAAATCGACTAAAAAATGCTTTAAAACGCGGCATTATCACGAAAAAACCTTTTCTAGGCTATTTTGACCATTTTGATCATTTAAACAGCAAAAAATCGTGAAAATCAAATATACGTTTTTTGGATTTCCGGATTCCCCCTGACCTTCTGCATCGATGGGCTGCTCCCTGCACTTACTTTTCTTCAAGAAAAACATTTTTGTCTAATAGTTAGTTGGCTGGAGGAACGTTTTTTGACGATTCCGCATTATATAAAAAAATTTGCGGACTTTTAATGACGAAATATGTAGATGACGTCAGCGAAAAGTTATTATATATTTTTAACACAAAAGCTCGTGTTCACTAGCTTAAGAAGAAACCATTAGGCAACATTCGACCCATTTCGATCTAAAATAAATTTTGGCAGTTGGTAGAAGAGTGGTTGCTCTACACAACAGTGTAAACCGCATGCCTCTAGCTTATTTCAAAACTACAGTTATTTGAAATATAAAATAAAAATGCTTCATTATTTCTGTAATACCCTGCCTGTATTACGTTCAATTTATTCCGATTTTTCGACACTTTTTATGTGTTTACCATACATGATCTTGGATGGTTTGGGGAACGGGATTTCAACCCTCCCCCTAAAAAAATTTAATCCCCCCCCTAAAAAAATTTCGCACCCCAAGAATTGGCCACTTTTCCAAAGTTACTAGAAATTTTCTAGAAATTTATAGAAAAGATGCTTTTTAAGCGTTTTTAATCATCTAGTTGTTCAAAAATGCCAAATTTTCGGCGCTTCGCGCCATTATAATCATGTTTCGACTATACTCTGTTCAATTTGTTCGACGTTTATGATTTTTTTTCGTAATTTTCTTATGTTCTTGTGCTCTAGAAAGATAGAGTATTGTGAGAATATCTGTTAAACGATGTTTCTGACACGTACATATCTAACATTTTCGGGCCCAAAAAGGCACTTTATAATTTCACTCCCCCAAATTCTCATGCAGTGCATGCATGGTGTTTACGTTACAGAAGAACAGCGTAACGTCCGGAGCGTTCTTTTTTGACGCGTATCAGCCGTTTGTGAGCCCAAGAAAATACAGTTTAGAAAAATTTTTCGGTCCCTCCCCCAGAACCCCCATGCAGTGCACGTCCAGTGGAGGATTACTGTAATTACCGTAAACTCCCGCGCCCAACAGTTTACAGTACTCCTGAACGACTAGTCGCATTTCAACGGCGTTTAAATCGGACAAGGTGACCGTTTTAAAGTCGCAATTGAGCAGACCCTCGGCCAACGCTTGCCCGTCGCAGGTGGGAGTGGCCAATTGGGGCAAGTGCTTGTAGCCCGAATTGCTTAGAATCAAGGCCACCTTATCCGAGGCTAACAGGGGCTCTAACGAATTTTTGGCGTTGAAAGTTCCGCGCTCGGATTGGCTTACCCGGCTTAGCGACCGCGGCGAAATCGCATTACCCTAACAATGTACACCACATGCATAATCTCGGAAGCACATGAAGCCTCGCCACTCTCACCCTTTCGCAAAAACTTTTTCAAAGCCATACATGTAACAGCAGGTATGAAAAAAGGGGGATGGGGGATACCGCACCCGGGGTCGGAAAATTTTTGCCCCCCTCCGATTTTCGGAATTTTCGAAAAAAACCACGCGTTTCTGGCCATTTTTACGTGCTTTTTGCTGTTTTGACCAAAAATTAGGGGTCATTTTACCATCGTATCCCTAAACATGGCCGGGGCCCCAACCTAAATTTCGGGCCGTTACCTCTACGTCATACATGCACATCGGGGGGGGGGGGGTTGGTGGAGGTGAGGGGGTATTACCTCCCCCCCCCCGCTGAAGGCTGAGCGAGACAGATACTATCCGGCGATTTTGAGCTGACAAACATTTTTTGCGTCATTTTGACGTCAAAAGCGGTAAAAATGCCTAAAAAAATTTTAAGCGCACGATCAGTACTTTTATGTACAAACAAAATGTGCTTTTTTACCCAAAAAACACCAAATGTTGATCAAGTTCTGTATTTTTTAATGTTAAAAGTAACATAATGCAGTCAAAATGGACTAAAAATACTTTTAAAATGCGAAATCGCCGCGAAAAGACGTTTCATCAGCCATTTTGGGTGCAAATATGGTAGATAAGCGTCAAAAAATCGTGTTTTCAGCGTTTCTGACGATGCTCTATTCTTTCTAGAGCATCAAACCATTAAAAAAAACTCATTAAAAAAACAAGAAAGTTGGACGGAACAAATTAACGCGTCTTTTCTACAAATTCTTAGGAAATTTTTTGGAACAATAAAAAAATCGTCGATTCCGGGAGGGGTGAAACATTTTGCGAGGGGTGAAAAGTTTTTTGCGGGAGGCGGGGGGGGGGGAATTTTTCTGGGGGGTGAAAACACCTTAACCCCTCAAGATCAAGTATGACTCCCCACCCCCATGTCGAGCTGTAACGATTATGCCCCCGCCGCAACACTATTTTCACTCTCACCAAAATTCGCGATTTCTCATTAAAACAATCTGAGAATAGGTCCTGGTTTACGCGTTTTTACCGATTTTTTTGGTCCAGAAGTGTCAATTTTTGTTAAAAAATTTGAAATTTTCTATTGTTTTTATCGTCTAGAAAGAAAAAGAGTCGTCGAAAAAGCAAAAAAGTATGTTTTTTGACGCGTATCCATAGTTTTTGAACCCAAAATAAGAAAAAATAATTCCATGTTTCTCAAAACCGCAACCCTCTATGACTCCCCATGCTGCGAATCTATCGTTTACACACTTTCGAGATGGATGAAAAGCCAATTCGACTCGTTTACATTAATTGATTTTCTTTGAAAAATTTGTTCTCCTTATACTTTTTAGGCATTTTTTAACCGTTTTCGATCAAAAATAAAAGCTGCTTTACACTTTTTTGAAACGACTGCCTATTTACACCACGCGCAGCCAATACCGAACTTATCAGGGTTGAAAGTTGAAAAAGTCCGGAAGAAGGCGTAAAAATTATTAAAAATTTATCAAATAACCCTTCCAAAAAATCAAGTAAAAAAATAAAATTGAATAACATTAAAATTGAGGAGATTCAATAGAATACTTTAAAATCTATGAGATCATTGATACAAAATGACACGAAATGTAAATAAAACCAGAAATGAAAGGGTTAGAGATATGATGACTCACCGATTTATCTCGGCTGTCGTAGTTCAGCTTTAATTTCATAACTTTCTCGGCACAGTCGCAGCCATCGCACCGAGACGCTAAAACGAGAAAAAACTAACCAAATCAATGGGAAAAATCGGCCGAAAGATAAAAACAAAATAAATCCGTATTTAAAAAGCTGTGGGATACAGTACGCCATGAAAGATGACGCGCTATCACCCTCAGAATTATAATAGATGGTGCGTCGCAAGCGCCGCGTTTCGTCCATCATGCGCTATTATCCCTTTTTATTTTTAGACGCCATTGATCTGTATCATCCCGTTAATCTGGTGATGCGGACGGCGCAATTTAGCTATTAATAGCGCCAACAAGAAGGAAGCGCTCACGTGAATGCTGGAAGCGCTCACGTGAATGTCGTTCTATACTTAGACGAGCCAACATTAAAATCAATATTTTTGCGAGCCGAGCACTGTCTATTAATTATTATTTACATATTAAGTCATCTAAAGAACTTCAATAGCATTTTTAGAGGTTTTTTTTATAAATCCATTCGAAATGTTTAAAAACTCCTCAATCAGTGCTGCGTTCATCGCTCTGTATTGCGTACCTTTCTGCAAAATTCTTCATCGTCCGTCGCCGGCCTGCAAAAATATTGATTTTAATCATGGCTCGCCTAAATATAGAACGACATTCACGTGCGCGCTTCCAGCATTCACGTGCGCGCTTCCTTCTTGTTGGCGCTATTAATAGCTAAATTGCGCCGTCCGCATCGCCAGATTAACGGGATGATACAGATTAATGGCGTATAATAATAAAAAAGAGATAATAGCGCATGATGGACGAAACGCGGCGCTAGCGATGCACTATCTATTATAATTCTGAGGAGTGATAGCGCGTCATCTTTCATGGCGACAACTGTAAGTGAATTTTAGCAAAGCAAGGCGCCTAATTAAATTTGATTTTCAATATCACAATGAAACTAATTTTTCATTTGAAAAATAGGAAAGCCCAATAAAATCGTCCTTTTCATAGGAATTATAATAGAAATCGAATATATAACAGCTCAGGACTCGGGGAGTAGCCGACCACTTGGGTACGGAAGTATATAACTTTCAATTCTTGGCCAGAAATGGCAAAAACAAAAAAAACCTAAAAATGGTCAAGATGTAAGGGTTTATATAAAACCAGAGGCGAAGATAAAACCTGTCTGACCTTGAGGGATTGGGGACTACCATGTAACTCGAAATTCTGGGCGGGGGGGGTCCCAGCCATTTGGGAAGGGATGAATGACCTCCAATGTTTGGCCGAAAACGGTTAAAAAACAACCGGAAATGGCCTAAAAATTCGATTTTTTTAAAACAAATCGGGAGAAAAAAATTTTGGCTTAGGGGGATGTGGGTCGACTAATTTTGAGTGAGGGATCTCCCATCCACCTGTTACATGTATGGGGATTACCAACTTTGGGTGGGGGCCACCTATACCCCCTGTAACATATTCATATGATAAATATCAGGACTTGAGAAAAATCGATAATTTCGGAAGAGAGGCAAATATTGGCAAAAAGATCATCCATGCAGACCTGTAACAACTCCAAAACTTTAAAGGGCAGTCGGCCACTTTCAGGGGAATTTCGTAGGATTTCCGATTAAAAAACCAAGGGAGTAGCATGAATACAAAAAGCGGGAAAAGGTGTAGGTACCAAAATTTGAAATAACTCGTATTCTAAAAAAAGGATTGAAAATTCGAGAAAGCGCGAGATAGAATTTTCGAGGGGTTTGGAAAATAAAATCTATCAAAAACCTAATATTATAGATTTATTAAATTTAAAAACAAAAATGATGGTAAATGCTTCAATTTTGTTTGACTAATACCATTTTGGGTTAGTAATGCATTTTTAATGTATTGATAACTTCGAACTTTACAATATTATAGTGTCATTTAACATTATATCTCTTGCATCCGGACCCGACACTATTTGAAAGCCGGGTCCGGGTCCGGGTCCAACTTTATGGTTACAGTTGGGTACGGGTCCAGGTTCGGGTCCAAAATTTTAGGGACGTCGAGTCCGGGTCCGGGTACAAAATAGCCGGGTACCCGGCTAAAGGGGTCCGTGTACCCGTTGCCACCCTAAAAATATCCTTTCGAAACTCAGAAAATACAACTATGGCATATCTGAGCTCAAACAGTATGTTTCTCAGTCACATAAAAGGCTATATAGCTAGTTTTCTGAGCACAAAAAGGCTATACACTTCATTTTCTGAGCCCAAAAAAGGCTATATAGCAATGCTTTTTCGGCCAAAATGGCTGTACAGTTATCAGTTTTTCGAGAGCTCAGAGGGAGGGAGGTAATACCCCCGCACCCCCATGCTCCTGTATAAGGCGGTATTGGTGTAGTATGTCTCCACCTTTCCAAAAATGCATCCACCTAGGTGTAGCATGTCTCCACCTCACCTAAAATTATTTTTTATGGATATTGCTTCTTGCATAACTGTTTTGTAAAACATACCTGTACGGGTTTAACCATAGTTCGCATGAGTGGTACCTAATTTACATAACTTAAAACCATACAGTTATGTTTTATAAAACTGTAGAACCGAACACAAAAAAGTAATATCAGTACCTATTAAGCTGTTGCTCAATGGTAGTTTGAATCTCAAACTATTGGCAGCCTGTGCAACGGTTTTTTTGCGGCTGTAAAAAACAAATTCAAATTAAATGCGAGGCACGTCGCTTACTTTGCTTCCAGGGCATTTAGCACAATATTGGTACAAGAAGCAGCATATCCAGACGCCTTTCAACGACATCATCGCCGAAATAGCAGGACAGTTTCCCCTTATTTAGTTCTTTTTTCTTGAACTTATCTCGCAATAATTAACGATATAAGTTTTTTCAGTGATAAAAACAAAAAACAAAGAAAAACAAAAAACAGAAAAAACAAAAAATAAACAAAAAAACAACAACAAAAAAACAAAAAAATCTTATCGAGATGGCGACACACCAAGGAAGCTGGATGTCTTCCTATCCATAAAAAAAATTAATTTAGGTGAGGTGGAGACATGCTACACCTAGGTGGATGCATTTTTGGAAAGGTGGAGACATACTACACCAATACCGTATAGGGCAACCCATTCCGAAATATCAAGCCCTCCCAAAACTTTGAGTCCTTCAGCGTATGTATGGGTGTAAACTTCAAAATTTTACGAATCGTTCTAAATCACTCAATTTTCCTGGCGAATGAACACATTAAATTAGGTATTATTCACATAAATCGACGGAAAAATATTTGACCGAACTGCCGACTACGTGTTTGATCCGCTAATACGCAATTTTCGTGCAAAATGAACTAAAACGTTTTTCAAAAGATATTCAGGCAGTCAGGGGGATTTAAGAGGGGCTGGGGGCGGCCGCCCCGCATTGGCAAAAAATATTTGGTGGAATAAAGAATGGATATGCATTTTGCAATGATTTTTGGCCGTCAGTGACCATAATTTCTCAAATTTTTCCGGCGCGGATGATACCTATTAATGACATTTATTTACTTTCCTGGCGACCTGGATGCACGGTTTATATTTGTATTCGGCAAAGATTTTTCCCGATGTACAAAGACGTTTCGGGACCGTCTTTGTACATGTAAAGAGATTTTTGGGAAAACAAAAACTGCAAAAAAGGTCTGGAATTCGCATAAAATTTTCGGCGCTTTGAGTAATTGTGTGTCCTATATATCTTTATAATAGCAGAAATCGCATTTCGACAGGAAAAATATCAAATTTTTCGGCACTTCGAGCCGTTTTAAGACGATTCTTAATCATTTTTACCCTAATAATACCAGGAATTAGCCAAAATACACTACCAAAGGTCGAACAACTGTTTTAATCACACTAAAGTCGTTACCGTACTATATCATAGTACCCCAAAATTAGTGTGTTCAAAATGTAAAGACTTTTAGAGACCATTTTTGTACATGTACAAATGAACCTTGTACAAAAAAAGCACTGCCTGGTAGCCATTTTCTGTTCATGTAGTTTCAAAACAATTTTAACAACAGAAACAGCTATTTTTGCATAGTTTTCTTCTATTTTCAATTAAAAATTTCGACAGTTTCGCATCAAATGCTATGAATATAGCAAATCAAGCAGTAAATCATGCTTCTAGACGTCTACCCGCCTTAATATCACAAATTTTCCGGCGCCACGCGTCAAGTTTTTGTTAAAGTCAAAGAAATTTAATGATTTTTTCGCACAAAATTGTCGGAAATTTTAAAATTTTTAGAAAAAACATTGCATCAAAAGTGATTTTATGTAAAAGTATAAATTGTAAAACACCGAAAAAACGCTATTTCGCGCGTTAAGGGCAAATTTTTGGACCTATTTTTGACTGTTTTTGGAAAAGTTGGGATACCGCCCCCTCCCTTCCTTAGGAAATTCCTAGACCCACCACTGCAAGCAGTTTGATAATCAAATCAGATATCGATTATTTAGTAGGGCAAGAGTAATAATAATACATATCTATTATTTATTATTTCATATTTTGTTAAATTTTAGTATAAATCGGATAAATATTCCATGCATTATTTTAGAATGCAAAAATCTAAATTTCAAAATTTCCAAATTTTAAAAGTCCGAGTCCAACAGACCTGAGAATCTAGACGACTCTCTTGAAATTTCGAAAAATTTCACAGCTTTCAGGCGACCCTTTGACAAACTGAATCCCCGAGCCCAACAACAAGCACAGGGATTTGTTATAAATTTACAGTGCTCGCTCACCACGAAATTTGAACAATAAACAAGTCAAATGAATTTATTTAGGAACGCTTTTGCATGACCTAAACGCCCGAAACCTAAACAGTATCCTGGCATGCTTTAGTTTAAGAAAACGCGACCTAAACACTTGCCTAAACAGGCGCGTGATGATAGCGCGCATGAGCGCATTATATATATACACAGGGCGGATTTAGGGGGCGGCCGCCGCCCCCCCCCCATTTCAAAATATCGCGCAAAATTAAGGATTTTTAAGCGATTTTAGCGACTTTCGGGTTAAAACGGCTAATTTTTCCGCCCAAGTCAGGGTTCCGCCCCCTTTAGGGGTACTCGCCCTCCCCTGAAAATCCTGGATCCGCCACTGTATATACACAGTATCATATGCATGTGCATGCATATGATATTGCGCACATAATGCGCACACGCGCCCTAATCACGCGTCTGTTTAGGTAAAAGTTGTAGGCGTTTTCTTAAGCTAATGCATGTAAGTGATGCTCTTTGATTTCAGGCGTTTAGGTCGTGAAAACCACTCCTAAATAAACTTACTGGGCTGTTTATTGTTCAAATTTTGTAGCGAGAATTGTATATTACAAGTACTTTACTTTGCAAAAGAGCACTAGAGCTCCGATCGCATTTTATACTAACACGAATGGGCCGACTTTCAGCCGCAGATTTTTCGGGAGAATTTCGGGCATAAAAATCGGACCACTGCGGATTTTTAGTACAGAATTCGTTACCAAACAATGAAAAATACGATCACTGATATCGCATTGCCTATAAAGACAACGACGACGTGAAACGAAGACGATTGGAACAAACGTATAGCGAAAAATTAAGAATTAAATCGAAATAAAAGTGTAAAATTAGAAAGGAAACTTAGAATATTAAAGTTTTGTTAAATATACATAAGTAATAATTATGATCATTCATTCATCTGAATATTCATATGTATAAAATAAGCGAATAATCGAATAAATAAATAATGAAAAGAAACTTAGTTCCGTACATGTAAAAGGCGGATAAGGGGAATCCAACCACCCAAAGTCGGTCGTCCCCCCATCCCCCAAAGCCCATAAATTTTTGACCCCCTTCCCGATTTTTGAACAACATTAAATTCCTTGGCTGTTTTTAGACGATTTTGGCCAAAAATTGAGGTCATTTACCCCCTAAAAATGGCCGGGGACCACGAATTTTTTTGTATTCGGCAAAGATTTTTCGCGATGTGCGAAAGACTTTTGGGGACCGTCTTTGTATATGTAAAAAGATTTTTTGGAAGACAAAAACTGCAAAAAGGTTCGAAATTCGCAAAATTCTCGGCGCTCCGCGCCGGAATGAGCAATTGTGTGTTCTATACATATATCTTTATAATTACAGAAATTGCATTTTGAAAGGAAAAATGCTAAATTCTTGGCGCTTCGCGCCGTTTAGAGACGATTATTACTTATTTTTGCCCTCAGAAACCTAGAAATTGCTAAAAATACGTAACCAAAGGTCGAACAACTCTGTTTTTGCCACACTAAAATCGCTACTCTACCATATTATAGTACCTAAAAATTTGTGTGTACGAAATGTACAAAGACTTTTAGGGACCATCTTTGTACATACATGTACAAACGGACCTTGTACAAAAAAACACTGCCGGGACCCCCTCAAAATTTCGAGCCATTACATGTATACTTAGTTCATAAATATATAAATAATAAGTAAATAAGCCTGTCATAAATTATTGTTTTCCATGTCACAACCTGATCATACGTATGTTTAATCTATGCTTTTAGATGTTTCCCGCTGTAAAAAACCAATTCCATTTAGATTCATCAACAAAAAATACTCAATCCACTATGTGTTAATAATACGTGTACGACAAAGTATTTGACAGTAGTTTTTACACTTTATTAACATTTTTTTGCATTCTTTACACTATTCTTCAGTTTACATAGGCGTTTTACATTTTCCATTTTACAAGGTAAACACCAGGCATTTTGCGGGACGGTGTAAACTGGAGAAGAATCCTTTATTTACACACGATACGAAAAGCGATGACGCAACTCACACTTTTATGTTTAAAGTGGAACCGGTGGCTCCAGGCAATGAGTTAGTACCGTCGTACCACTGATAGCACGGATAGGGGAAGCCAGTGGCTTCGCAGTGGAAACTAACGTCAGTTCCGCAGCTCAAATCGATCAAGTCATGGTCGGTTTGCTTTGTTATAACGATGTTTTCTGATAAAATTGCTAGAGTTATTGAAGTGCTTAACAATGTGGTGTAAAGACCATTTGTCCCCATATTTTTCTGAGTATTATTCATACGCGACATCGACGACAAAATGTATAAAATGTACTCCTGATAATTATTCAGCGTACGCAGGCACATATCTGTAAGACGATAGGGGAGACTGGCTTGTCTCACACATGCACACTGGGAGGCAGGGGGGTATCCCCCTACCAGGACATTTAAGAAGCATACCCCCTCAGGCCATTTTGGACCGAAACTTATTGTTTGAACCATGAAAAAGCGTCAAATGACGTCTACCAGTGTAATTTGAAGTACATATATTTATTTTTTAGAGCAAAAGACATCCAGACACTTTTCTGCTATTATTTTGCATAGATGCTAAAGGTCATTCCATTTCCCTTATTGTCATTGTTTCCATGCAAATTTAAGCATAAATGTTGATGAAAAAATAGAATACGAGGAATTGAGTACAAAAATTTGACATCAAATAGGTAAAAAATTACTCATTTACCTCCCGCCCCCATCTCATGAAACTCGGTTTACCATGTCCCAGAGCTTTTGACAGTATGCCTGTATGACTAGTCCCCCCTTCCGATTTTTAAAGTATGTAGGTACGAATGAGAAAAAATTGAAAATTCTTGGAGCGTATCTGAAAGAACTCCGTTAAATAACTTTTCAGCAGGATCGAGCTTGGATATAAATGTTAAGAAATCATTTATATGTCTATTTTATACGACATACTTTTTGAAGACAATTGAAATCCAAGTAAATTTTTATAAAATCTTTATAAAATTCTTTCTTCTCTAATATGTAAGAGCTCGTTGACAAACGCTCAAAGAACGTCATTAATGTTGCTTATGTATCTTCAAGTAGTTGTTGAAATATTTGACTTTAAAATTTGAGTCCCTAAAATTCAGAAGGCCAGCTACTAGCCTGAGCATACGTGAGGCATCCCTAAAAATTTGTACATGAAGCGCGCACTGCCAATTTAAATGGATCTATTCTTTGCACTCACTGAATTTTCGTCGCAATATCAACTGCGGTTCAACCAAACGCGCTTTGTCTAACAGACACACTAGATCTTTGACCGTAAGACCATCGTCGCCTAAGGAATAAAGCAAACTCTCGCCCCTCGAACACTGATTATATTTCGCGAGCAGCCTGTATCAGATAGGATATTTTGATTAAATATGTATTCAATTGAAGAATAACATACCATATCATGCAAAAGCAAGGTAGAGGTGGCCAGAGGAGGGTGGAGTCCAGAAATAGTCATACAGTAAATTGTGGTGATTATTTTTGTACAAGATCCATTTTTACATGAACAAAGGAGGTAGGTACCAAACTAAACATCTTTGCACATGCTGCATACCTATGATAAATTTTAGTGCTTTTATTATACATAATGTATATACATACATAAATGCATTTTGTGTGCTTAAACTGTCTTTTTGATCATTACTAGCGTACCTTCGTCAACTTATGCATTTCTAATAACTATAAAAGATTAAAGGGGTTATCAATACGGCACAAAGCGCCGGAAAATGTTCATAATTATTTTACCGTTTTCAAGTAGAATTTGCGGCCTTTCTACACACCAAGCTCAAAATTACCTTGCAGCACATTTCGTTTTAGCAGATAGAAAGGTGGTTCGAAAAGATATCGAGTAATATTAAAAACAGGGCAAGAGAATTGCCTGATGCTGTGCACAATCGAATCGTGAATCCACCTTTTAGGGCTTTTTGAGCGTACTACTTAAGTGGTATGTAGTTGCTAAAAAAATTTCTCAATTAATACGATAATACAAGGAAATATTACGAACTAAACAACTTCCATCTTTATTCTGCAAATCCTCAGGACATCACTTCATTTTCGCGCTGTTTATGAGGTGCAAGTGCAACACGAATAGGTGATAGTCATCAAAGGTAGAAAAGCTAGGATATAAAATACTTCACATTAAAAACGGACAATTTTCAATAATGTCAGGGTAATTAGGGCGGATTTAATGGGATGGCCGCCCATCCCCGCCCCTTTGGCCAAAAATATTCAGCGAGATAAAGAATGGATATGTTATTTGCAATGATTTTTGGCCATGAATGATCATAACTTTCCAAATTTTTCCGATGCCCATTATTGACATTTATTTAATTTCGTTGCGACCCAGAAGCCATTTTTCGCTCATAGAAAAGCTTCCAAAAGAATTTCAAGACCGGAAACAGACATTCCATCATAGATTTCCTCTATTTTCGAGCATAAGTTTTAGAGAAATTTCGACGTGCGGCGCCAAATGCTACAAATACAAGAAATTAAGCAGTAAATCAAGCTTCTGAAAGTCTTTCAGCCTAAATTTCACATATTTTTCCGTGCTTTGCGCCAGATTTTCGCTAAAGTCAAAGAAATTTATTGATTTTTTAGCACTAAATTGTCGAAAATTTTAGAAATTTTCGAAAAGACGTTCCATCAAGTAATTTTAAATAAAAGTAGACAATATAAAACGCCGAAAAATGCTATTTCGCACGTGAAGGGCAAATTTTTAAACCTATTGCTGACTGGTTCTGGAAAAGTTAGGGTGCCGCAATATGTGGGCAGCAAGAAAGTTCTGGGTGGGGTTAGGATAGGTAAAAAATGTTACTAAAAATAGAATGCTGTGGGTCTACGGTAATATTGGGTTCAACTTCTGGGGGTACAAAACCCCAAAGCCCATGTATGGGTACCGCCCCTCTTAAGAAAATGCTAGATCCGCCATTGAGGGTCATATTCAAGTTTGAACTTGTTTATTCCTCACTCCATATTACACATGTTCACTCTGGGTATAAAGATATCACCCTACCAGGACTCTTGGAATGCATACCCCTCAGGCCGTTTTGGGAACAAACCTGCTGTTCGAACCGTGAAAATGATTCAAACGACGTCTAACAGTATAATTTTATACACTACTACCTATTTTTCGAGCAGCAGATTGTTTAATTCATTCATCTTTTCTTTTATTATTTCGTAAAAATTTCATGTTATAGATCATTCCATTGCTCTACATATTTGTCCGTTTTCATGCAGATTTAATCCAAAAAATTCATAAAGAATAAAATAGAACGAATTAAGTATCAAAATTTGACATTGAATAGCAAAATTGATTGGTCATTCACCTCCCCTTAGAAAACTCGATTTACCCCTCCCAGAGCTTTTGACCGTCTGCATGTACATATGCTCCACATCATCCCCATTTTTAAACGATGAACAATTAAATTAGTAAAAGCTAGAGGCCTAGCTCTAATAATAACTAAAGTTAGTTTTGTTTACCTAATGAACCTACGATTTCAAACACACATGCACACTGAGAGGGTGGGGTATGGGGTATCCCCACTAGTAGTGATCGGACCGAGGCCTCGGCCTCGGCAATCCTCGGCGTTTTTTGGAGCCTTGGCCTCGGCGCCGAGGGCGAAGCTGAAAAGTGCCGAGGCGCCGAGGGTTAAAATCAAATTTGAATAAGTTTAATATATCCGTTGAATATTAACTATTTAGAATGCATCTGCAGTACACAGGCTATTTTTTACCTATAGACTTTTCTTATGGTTTTAGTCGCGTACCCAGTTACACCAAGTTACATACAGCAAAGTGCCAATTTATTATTCATGTGAAGACTAAGTTTAATTCTCATGCTCGCTACATGGATCGGAAACACACATGCCCAAAGAGGGGGGTTGAGGGAGGGTTATTACCCTCCTCTCAGGGTACAAGACTCAAGTCACTGTCAGACGATTTTTGGTGAAAACCTTATTTTTGAAGTTAATTTTTACTATGGCAAAAGTGCAGCTAAGTATTAGAATTTCACGAAGTGATACAGTATTTTTGAATGTAAGCAAGAGTGAATATACTAACTAAACTATCACTATAAAACATGCATGCAACAGCCCAAAATTTTTGGAGGGGCTCCTCGGCATACATGTAACGGCTTGAAATTTCAGGTAGGGTTCCCTGGCCATTTTTAGAAGGAGGGGGGTTAGCGACTCTAATTTTATGTCAAAAATGGCAAAAGCACCTAAAAATAGCCAACAAAGCGCAAATTTTCGCCAAAAATGGGGAGGGTGGGTCAAAATTTTCTAACGTTGGAGGGAAGGGTGTGGGGAGGACGTCCAATCATAGGTGGGTGTGGGGAGGACGTCCAACCATGGGTGGATGGAGAATTCCCAAACCCCCCCCGTTACACGTATGGTTTTCGGCCATTTTATGGGAGAGGGGGTAAATGATCACGAATTTTCGGCCGAAAATCGCAAAAACGTACCTAAAAATGGCCAATAAATGCAGGTTTTGCCAAAAATCAATTTCGGCCCGTGCATTTTTTTGGAGCCATTTTTATACAATGTTAAAATACTTTCTTGGACAAAGTGATATTAATTATATCGTTTTTCAGTATATTTTAGGGAATTTCGAAAATTTTTCGGCGCTTCGCGCAAAATATCGCTGATATACTGTATTTAGATTCAAGCAGGGGAAATAAACACTCCAAAATCAATTTTTGTGTAATCTAGGCATCTTTATGCAGATTTGAATATCTTTTTGTATCTATTTATACTGTCTTTAAAAATTTTATGCAAAATAAGTACTATTTAATAACTTTGCACTTTTTGCCGTTCAAAGATAAAATTGACTAATTTTGCATTGGATTTCTAAGCACAGTAAGGCTTATTACAAGATTTAATTGGCATATTACAATATCTGTAATATTTCTGATTTTGTAGTACAAGTTGTTTTAGCCTTCTCAGTCGAGTTTTATGTGTAAATTTCATCAAAAGCTGATAACAATTTCGGCGCTCAAGCCGAATTATCAAATTGAGGGCCACGGTTTTTTGTATTCGGCAAAGATTTTTCATAATGTACAGAATCTTTTCAGGACCGTCTTTGTAAATGCACAAAGATTTTTTTTTGAAGAGACAAAAACTGTAAAAAGGTGTAAAATTTCCGAAAATTTTCGGCGCATTAGTAATTGTATGTCCTATATATCTTTAAAATAGTAGAATTTGCATTTAGAATGGAAAAATGTCAAATATTCAGAAACCCAGGAATTAGCTAAGATACACTACCAAAGGTCGAAAAAGCCTGTTTTACCACACTAAATCGCTACTGTACCATACTATAACAGTACACAAAAATTTGCATGTACAAAATGTTCAATGACTTTTGGATACCATCTTTGTACACGTAAAAAGGTATCTTGCATAAAGAATTACTGTTTAGGACTGCATGCCGGTTGCAGGTCACACACTGGCAGTATATAAAAATGTGTATGTTTAAAAAGATATTTATATAAAATATCTACAAAAATTTGTTCGCTCATACAAAGACACTACTTAATTTACTGGTCCCCCATTTTGAAATTTCACCCTTCCCTAAACTCTGGACCTTGGGAAACTATGATCGAAAAGTAAAGTGCAGTTTCCGTCATATTACCTGCCACACCAGAATTGGATGACCGAAAAAGGGTGTTTAAACATGCATTACTGCAAAAGCGATCACAACAATGGCTACAGTTTTGTCTTTACTTAGCTTATTTCTGTTCGTTTATTTCTTCGACACTGTTTTCTTATTTATAGTAATAAAAGTTTTTACGTGCTTGTTCAGCCATATTTTATATCAATTTTTCCAAGTCTCCATCAACAGCAACTTGTTAAATTAAGTATGCTTTCATGCTGCTGACTTTATTCAATAAATTCTTCACATATTTAATCTACAATTATTGAAATAAAAATGAATTGTTTGACATTCCATAGTGTTTAATATTACGATTACTTTCTAGCTCATGTGCATACAAAATATTCTAAGAGTACTATTTATGGGTATAGGTATATAAGCTTGACCCTCGGCCTCGGCCTCGGCCGAGGCGGGGATTTTAAGTCGCCTCGGCCTCGGCCAAGCCGAGGGTCCAAAAAGGACCCTCGGTCCGATCACTGCCCACTACCACAACTTTTGAAGGGGATACCCGCCTCAGGCTATTTGCGGACCAAAGCCTATTGCTGGAATTACGAAAGTGCGCCAAGCGATGCCTAGCAGAATAATCTGAAGTATTTTTCGAGTAGTAATCTGTCCATTCATTCATCCGGACACTTTTTTGTCCATTATTCTGTCCATATTTGACAGTCCAAGCCATTCAATCGTCCTTCAAATCATTTGTTTTCACGCAAACTTAATCACGAATATTCAGGAAGAATAAAATACATTGAAGTAATGCATTTTAACAGGTTACGACAAGGGGGTAAGGAACGACAAAAATGTCTAAAAAATCAACATAAACTTATCATTTTAGCGCCATAATTAGCCATAAAAATTAATCATTCACCCCCCCCCCCAAGGAAACTCGATTTACTCCCTCCAAGAACTTTTGACCGTGTGCAGGTGATGTCTAGCATCTACAAATATAAGACAGTTGATTTTAAATGACAAAACTCACTTAGAACCGAAAGAGATATGACGCTGGAGTTTATTATACGCATTTTCGTCGTCCAAGTAATTTGCTACTGCACGAAAAATGGAGTAGGGCAATTGTGATACATTTATCTGAGCTTTCATACGACTTCTGTAGGTTAAAAAAATTACGGCATAGCTAATCCGCCCTCAGGGGCAGATAAATTTTTTAACATTCGCCCTCGAGGGCGAATATTACCATGGTAATATATATTATCATATATTAATATTAATATTAATATTTATAATATTACACGGTAATATGGTAATATCCACCCTCGAGAGCTAACAATTTTTTATTATCTAGCCCCAAGGGCGGATATTAGGCCCTCGAAGGCGGATATTACCATGGTAATATTCGCCCTTGAGGACGGATATTTTTTAATATCCACCCGTAAAGGGCGACGTTACTCGTACCACGGTAATATTTGCCCTATAGGCATACATGCACATAGGGGGTGAGGGGGCTGTTACTCCTCGTAAAGGGTCAGCCTGTCCGGCGATTTTGAGCTGCTGGAACTTTTTTGCGTCATTAGGTCAAAAGCAGCAAGAACGTCAAAATTTTTAAAAAATTTCAAAACAAGTTGTAGATAAAAGTGCTGCGATTGGCATGGCGCTGCCTAAACATAAATAACAAGTAGGCATAAGATTAAATCGATCCAGAGCAAAGCGCCGGAAAATTCCGACATTTTGGCTCTCTAACACGCATTTTTGCAGTACAAAAATTGACCAACTCTGTCCAGTATATGATGATTTCCAATTATAGTGGAGTTTTAGAGCAAGTTGTCGATAAGAGTGCTGCGATCAGCGTGGCTTGCCAAGAACATCAATAAAAAAACATTTAAAATCAATTAATTAAAAATTTCGGAATTTTATTCTACAAGAAGGCATTTTTGCATTACAAAAATTTTCCACAATAAGAACCAAGCCCAAAATTTTTTTCCGCGCCACGAAATCTTGTTTCACAAAAACCCCTACATGTGGAAAAAGATAATCTCTTTGCCAAGTGCTCTCGTCAAAAAACCCCTAATTTTAACCTCAAAATGCCTGCAAAAAACCCAACCAATGGTTAAGCACAGGCGCAATAAAAGCTCAATCGCTAAAAATGCCAACAATGGCATCAAAAAAACCCCAAAGTAGGGGGAAACCCCCAACTTGGCAACCCTGGACTCTCGTCTTCTTTTCACCCATTTATTAGGGAGTGTGGCGACTAATCGAGCTGATGAGCTGCAATGCTTTACTGTAACTAATTTGATCAATATTGCAATTCTGCCTATGTACCAGTATTCCTTTGATTTTTACCATGGGTAGGTCCGTAACCAAGACTTTATTTCGGAAGGGGAGGCCCGAAAATTTTTGAGGCCAGATATCTCGAGAACCATTAGAAGATAAACAAAAATAAAGGCAGTTCTGAGCGTATCTCGGCGAGCTCTATACGATGGTGAAGAAATTAACTCATTAATTTTATTAATAAATAAATTAATAAATTAATTAATCACTTAATTGACGAATTATCTCTTATCTCGTGCCTTTGTACTTAATCATTGTGCTTTACAGAGAAAAACAGTACAAATAATGAATAATTCGGCTCCAAATGCCGAAAAATTGATATTATGCATGAAAACTTCAAATTTGAGCGGTTCTGTACGGACTAGAAGACAAAAAACTAAATACTGTGCGGAGCGCCGAAAAATTTCATGTTTCCCATGTCATCAGGGGCGGATTTAGGGGGAGGCGGCCGCCCCCCCCCATTGGCCCAAAATAGTGCGCAAAATTAAGCATTTTTAGCGATTTTCGGGTTAAAACGGCTAATTTTTCCGCCCAAGTCAGGGTTCCACCCCACCCTTAGGAAAATCCTAGATCCGCCACTGCATGTCATAAGTCAAATTTGAGCTGTTTTGAGTGCGCTAGAAGGCAGAAACTATAGCTAAACAATGAATCTGGCGAATGACGCCGAAAAAATTGACATGCTCTCTATGTCTTAACTCAAATTTGAGCGATTTTCAGCGGTTCAGAAGACAAAACTATACATAAACAATAAATCCGGCGCAAAGCGCTGAAAAATTTCGAGTTTACTAGCTCAAAGTATGCTGAAAACCTGTTTTGGCAATGTATCAGACGCACTTCGACAATTTTTCATTTTTCCCTTTGGGGAACCCTTAGAAGAAACAAAACTTTTTTCCCATTTTGGGTGGCTGCACCCCCCCGCCCGCCTTCCCCTGGCTACGGGCCTGACCATGGGTAAAAGGAATTGCGCTTCGAAAAATATTGATACCAATTTATGTTCCAGGTCACCATCTCGGACGTCTAACTTTGCTGTACTTAATGCTGCAAATGAATATTCTGCTGATCACAAGTTAGTAACAATACTACTTTATGCGATTTTTCGTGAACATAGAAGTCATACTTTTTGTTTAGAAGTTGACGATCATTACTATGAAACTTATTCAAAGCCCCATTCCACTTTCTATTGCTTCCATTGTAGACCAATTAAAAAATATTTGCATATTAAACAACCCTTATTAAAAAATATTTGCATATTAAACAACCCTTAAATAATTTTGCTACTCAGCTTGCTGACTTACAAAAATAATATTGATCGCTTTATACGTTCACGAAAGTGTTCTACCAATTATGATGAAAACGAATTATCTGCCATGATAAATGATGCGATGAAAAGGGATTCCAAAAAGTGCAATGCCGTTCTATTTAATTTGCCTTTATCGAACAGTGTCGAGGACATTGATCAGGTAAAATCTCTAATCGACTCTCATTCTAATGGTCATGATCTAGTATCGTCCGATTTTACTGGCATCTTTCGTGAAGGTCAAATTCACGATAATCGAGTTCAATTTGTCAAAGTTTGCCTGACTTCGATTCAGGCAAGACATCATTTTATCTCCTTGATTAATAAGACCGTCCGCATTCAGCCTGAAGGCCACTTTCACGTTCACAGTGTCGTCCCGACCTATCTTTTCTTCAACAAAAACGCCAACGCAAACTGGTTTCTAAGCTGAATGATCATAAATCTCGAGGTGAACAAGGACTGTAGATTGATTTTCGTGATGATTGTTTTAAATTTAAACAAAATGTAAATATTAATATCCCGTGCTGCGACTCGCTCATTAGTTATCCGTGCACCAAGATAATTTAAAATTTCAATGTTTTTATGCTAATGTTCGAACTATTTTTAACAAACTTAGTAATTTACACCTTTTGCTGAATGAAGAAAGTTTTGATGCTCTATTTTTTCTAAGAGTTGGTTCCATATTGAAATTTCCGATGGACTATTGTGCCCTGGTAAAATTATCGCATTTCTCGCTGTGATCGTATTCTAAACGTGGTGGGGTGAAGCTTTATTTCTTAAAACTTCTTTTAATGCTATTAAAATTAATCCGCCGCCCGCTTTTAAAGCGTCCGATATTCTAATGACTGATAATTTTGATTCTGATGGAAAGATCAGATTCATTTTGGTTTACCGATTTCCTGATTTTGATCTAGCTCATGCTGAAATTTTATGTAGGTGTATTGAATGGGCTTGTTCTGTTCCTTTTCCTTTGTGATCTTAGGATATTTTAATTTGCCAAAAATTAATTGGCGGATAAATTTAATTCCTTCTGATAATCTAAATACCCTTTTTTGACACACTTTCGGGCACTGGTTTACATCAGTTAATAACAGAAAATACTCATGATCAGTGTTTTTTTGTATTCGGCAAAGATTTTTCCCGATAAAAGACTTTTCAGGGCGGTCTTTGTACATGTACATACAAAGATTTTTGGGAAGACAAAAACTGTAAAAAAGGTGTAAATTCCGAAATATATGTTTAAAATGGCAGAATTTGCATTAAGAAAGGAAAAATGTCAAATTTTTTGCGCTTCGCGCCGTTTTGGGCTATTTTTAGTGATTTTTGGCGTTAGAAACCCAGAAATTAGGTAAAACACGCTACCAAGGATCGAAAAACCCTGTTTTACCACACTAGAATCGCTACTGTACCATATTATAGTACACAAAAACTTGCATGTACAAAATGTACAAAGACTTTTGGGGACCATCTTTGTACATGTACAAACGGACCTTGTACAAAAAACACTGCTCATGATGATAATATACTAGATCTTCTCTTTGCATCTAATCAATTTTGTAACATGGAAGTTGATTTTCCTTTTTCTAAAAGTGACCATAATTCACTTATATTCGATTATCTTTTGATGCCAGTCAAAAATCCTAGATCATCTTTTTTCAACTTTTGTAAAGCTGATTTTAATGCGCTAGGTCTTTCACTGTCTCAGATTTCTTGGCCTAATCTTTTTGATTCCTGTTCTAATGTAAATGATATGTACAATTTGTTTGTTCGAGTGCTTCACTCTTTAATTTATGCATTTGTACCCTTAACTCACCCTAAGCCCACGAAAGGTTAATATCCCAAACTAATTAAAAGAATTTTAACTAAAAAACGTATGCTTTTGAAGAAACATGAACTTCATCACTCCACTGATACAAAAATCAAATATAAATCTTTTTTTTCCGAACGTTCTCAGCCTGAAATTAATTTTAAAATGCCCTTTTGTGGCAGAGCAATATGCAATTGATCGCACACAGGAAATACTATTTTCTTCCATTTTTATGCCCATTATTTCTTAGATGAGATTCCAATGGAGGAAATGAGAATTATAATGATATGCATGAAAATTTCAATCTTTTTTATCTTTTTTCTCAGGCTGGACCTGCAGCATGCACACGAGACACACGCATGCAAAAAATCAAAGCAGATTGACAAATTCTTTTACCGCTTGTGTGACAAATAACACGATATGCTAGCTGCGATCTACTAACGCCGAACATAATCTTTCTATGGCCGTCACGCGTGGCTATGGTAAAAGCGCTTACGTTCTACTGTAGTTGGTCAATCGTAGTAAATCACAGCGGCGCTGCGTTTGCAATTTCCGTGACAAGGACTGTAAAAGTGAGCGAGAATTTTATTCTTCAGTCATTATAATAATTAAGTAATGCAAACCATCCGGATATCATTCTTTTTTGTTAGAGTCAGTTAGAATGGGAACGATTACATAAGTCTTGACAAAAAGGGTGCTAGCGTCATTTTCTTCCTATGTCTCTTCTAATATTTATTTTTTAGGCTTAGGCTTAGTTATGTGCCTTCACATTGGTGCCAGGGGATGATCTAAGCCTGAGAAAAATGGGGCGAAAATTGTGGAGCGAGCGAAGCGAGTGGAGCAATTTTTCCCCATCTTTTTCTTAGGCTTAGATCATCCCCTGGCACTAATCTGAAGATGCACAGAGCCCAAAGATAATTTTGATTAAGGTGAGAATAGCGATTTTATGCAAATTCACGTAGGATTGTTTAATAAAATAGTTGAAAAAACAGACGGAAATGAAAGTTAAAATTGAAGATTTTTTTCAATTAAATGCTTCCCCATCTGTTTTTTCAACTTTTATGTTAAAGATACCTGCTTGAAATCGCATAAAAACGCTATTTTTTGAAATTTGGAAAATGGATGTATTCTAGAATTTGCCCAAAAACTGAGCAAGTTAAACAAAACTTGGTCAAAAAATGTGTATGGCGTGAAGCGCCAAAAATTTTTGATTTTTGAACCAAAAATGGGCTAAAAACGCTTGAAAAAGCACTTTTTAAAACTTTTACAAAAAATCGATAATTCTGGGAGGTTGCAGCCATTTTGGCGGAGGCCAGCTGCCATTATGGGGGTAAGCCCTCTGAACCCCACCCCCCAAGAACACGTCTGTTCACATCATGAGCCAAATGGCAAGAAAAAACGGTGATTGGTCGGTTCGAACAAAACAAATCCATCAATAATTAATAGGGTTGTGCCGGGTACCCAGACCCGGACCCAAATAGCTTGTTACCCGGCTACAATTTTATACCCGGACCCGGACCCGACAATCCTATATTTCTGGACCCGGACCCGTACCCGGACCCGGCTGTATCCATAAACTTGGACCCGGACCCGGACCCGCCTTCAATATGGTGTCGGGTCCGGGTCCAAATATATAATGCACGCATTTGCATTGCAGAAATATTGAAAAATAACGAAAAATGACGTAGGCTTAAAAACAGGCAAATGTATCATTTTCAACATTTTAATCAACTCGGCAACAAACTGATGGCCTCATCAAACATTAAAATTTAAGGTGACAAATAGTAATAATGTGACAAATATTGGCGCTATATTAAAACCGAAGCCATGTCTCTTGGGCGTGACACAATAGCAATATAAAGCATGGTTTAAGTTATTTATAGATGGTTTTTTGGTAACAATACGCGTTAGCAGAGACTGGGGAGGGGGCGACCGCCCCCCCCATTAGCCAAAAATATTTGGCGAGATAAAGTATGGATATGCAATTTGTTATGATTTTTGGCCATCAGTGACCATAATTTCTCAAATTTATCCGATGCTGCGCACCGGATGATACCTATTAATGACATTTATTTACTTTCTTGGCGATCTAGAAGCACGATTTTTTTGAATCGGCAAAAATTATTACCGATTTACAAAGACTTTTGGGACCGTCTTTGTGCACGTACAAAGATTTTTGGGAAGTCAAAACCCACAAAAAAGGTCTAAACATCGCAGAAATTTTCGATGCTTTGCGCCGAAATGAGTAATTGTGTGTCCTATATATCTTTATAATAGCAGAAATCGCATTTCGAAAGGACAAATGTCAAATTTTTCGGCGCTTCGCGCCGTTTTAGGACGATTTTTAATAATTTTCGCCCTCGTTAACCCTAGAATTAGCTATAATACGCTACTAAAGGTCGAACAACTCAACCACACTAAAGCCGCTACCGTAATATATCATAGCACCCAAACATTTGTGTGTACAAAATGTACAACGACTTTTAGGGACCATCTTTGTACATGTACCAACGGACCTTGTACCAAAAAACACTGCCTGTACGCCATTTTCTGTTCATGTAGATTTCAAATCAATTTTAACTGCAGAAACAGCTATTTTTGCATAGTTTTCTTCTAATTTCGATTAAAAATTTCGATGTTTCGCATCAAATGCTATAAATACAGGAAATCAAGCAGATCATGCTTCTAGACGTCTATCCACCTTAATTTCACGAATTTTACGGCGCTTCGCGCCAGATTTTTGTTAAAGTCAAAGAAATTTAATTATTTTTTCGCACAAAAATTATAGAAAATTTCAAAATTTCCAGAAAATATATTGCGTCGAGAGTGATTTTATGTAAAAGTATATATACGATGTGAAATACTGAAAAAACGCCATTTCACGTGTTAAGAGCAAATTTTTGGACCTATCTTTGACTATTTTTTGGAAAAATTGGAATCAGGCACGTAGCTGGCTGTCCTATTTTGGGGTGCCAACCATAGGTGGGCAGCAAGAAAATTCTGGGGGTGCAAGATTTTCGGAATTTTAGCACTTTACCGGAATTTTTGTTTTTTCCTGAAAACAACTTTTTCTACCATTTTAAAGGTCGCCGATTCCAAAAAAAATCAATCATTTTGCACGGAAAACAGTGTTTCATGAAAATTTTCAACACATCGACCTAAGCATCTATACATCGACCGGCTAAAATTAAGAATGTGGTACTTTTAGAAAATGAGCAAAATGAATATGGAATGCCAAAATTTTTTGCCAAACTGTTAAAACATGATAAATTGAAGCGCGGAAAAAAAATTTGGTGAAAATCTGAGCCATACTTGCAAAGTTGCAGGCAACTGTCGATTTGAGTGTTGGGAAGGACGATTAAACGGCTCGATCCAAGGACTAATATGGGCTGAAATTATGGAAGGAAGCATAGCAATGAAGGAGAAACAAGAAAAAAGGCGCGGAAAGCTGTTTGAAATTTTAAAAAACTTTTGAAAAATTTTAATTTTTTTGCATGTTTTTTTGGTTTTACTTGAGAAAACATAGGAAAATCTAAGTTTTTGCTTCTAATATACTTAGGCTTAGGCTTAGTATATCTGAAAAGGTGTTTTAAGCTGCTTAGGTCGAGGTCGATCCCGCTCAGGTCAATGTATAGATGTTTTAGGTCGATGTATAGATGCTTAGGTCAATGCATAGATGCTTAGGTCGATGAATAAATGCTTAGGTCGATGATTAGATGCTTATATCGACATAAATTGGAGGTATCTACATGTGATTCTGCATCCAGCTGTTTGAATCTTCAAATACTTAGGTCGAGTAGATGCTCATGTAGGTCGAGAATAGGCTAATTAACAAAACCCATAGCTTTTGTAATATTGATCATAGACGGATGAATATTTTTTTCCGCGCTTTCTTTCAACATGTTCTAAGTACTGAGCAAAAAAATCTGCTCTTCTGAAGTTTATTTCATAGTATCCCGAAAGTGCCGTATTCTTAACTTACTCCACATCGACCTAAGCATCCATACATCGACCTGAGCATCTATACACTGACCTGAGAGGAGCGACCCGACCTAAGCAGCTTAAAACACCTTTTCAGATATACTAAGCCTAAGCCTTAGTATATTAGAAGCAAAAAACGGCTAATATTGAGAATAAGGTGACCTCCTAGAAATTAACTTTGCATGGATGATTTGATCTAATTAAGGGTCAAGGAATTCAAATCTGAAAGAATTAGGTGTCGGTCGGCATTATTGACCGAGTTACAGGCTGTTGAACTTCATGTGTTTAAGGATAACAAATTAATTAAGACGAACTGGGCTATTCTCAATATTAGCCGTTTTTACTTCTATTATACTTAGGCTTAGGCTTAGTATATCTGAAAAGGTGTTTAAAGCTGCTTAGGTCGAGGTCGCTCCCGCTCAGGTCGATGTATAGATGCTTAGGTCGATGTATAGATGCTTAGGTCGATGTATAGATGATTAGATGTTGAAATGTCAAATTTTCAAAAAAAACGTGATTTTATGCCTTTTCAAGCAATAATCTATAACGTAGATGTTGAAAACACGATCTGTCAACCATGAGAGTGAAAAAAATCTTTGAAAAAAATTTTTTTTCGGAAATTTTTTTTCACTCACATGGTTTCCGACAGTTTTTTCGACTTCTAAGTTGAAGATTATTGTTTGAAAAGGCATAAAATCACGTTTTTTTGAAAATTTGACAAGGTCACCTTATTCTCAATATACTCCGCAAAAAACTTAGATTTTCCTATATCTTATCAAGTAAAACCGAAAAAACATGAAAACAATGGAATTTTTTTGAAGTTTTTCAAAAATTTCAAACAGAAAAAAAATTATAGTTTCCGCGCAAAATGATTGGTTTTTTTGGAATCGCCGACCTTTAAAATGCCAGAAAAAGTTATTTTAACGAAAAAATAAAATAATTCCGCTAAGGTGCAAAATACCCAGATTTTCCAAAGGTCAAAAAATAGCCTCAAAAAGTGGTGGCATGGCGAAAGAAACACCATTTTTCGACGTTTCTCATTGAGCACTATCTATTGGCATCGAAAAATTGCGAAAAAACAAAAAAATTTAAAAATCGAATTCTGGGGGTGATTTGATTTCTAGGGGTTGGCATTTTAGTTTCTCGAGAGTGCATTCCCCCAAACCCCCCACGCCCAGGTGTGGTGCCAACACCAATTTTGGAAAGACTAAGCTCAAAAGAGCCAAAAATAGCAAAGAATAATGTTTAAAAAGTCCAATTTTTCCGATTTTTCTGAATTTTGAGGGGGTTCGGCCCCCTCATTCCCCCCCCCAGAGATACGTGCCTAGTTGGGATACCGCCCTCCCTTAAGAAAATCCTAGATCCGCCACTGCGCATTAGCATATTACAAGGGTCTATGGAGACGTTATTTTGGGGTCGTGCTGCACACACCAACAGGCATCAGACACAGTCGCAACTTAGTGCACTGCTGTTTGTTTGCTTATTCCTTTGTTGCACCATTCCTGAACTGAACCTATCCTGGAACAAAGAAACTAACAAATAAATGTGCAAGCATGCGGACATGAGGGAAAAATTGATAGGATATGGTGTACAAACCTTTGCATTAGTGAAAAAACAAAAATTATGCTTTTCGCGGATGATATTAAAATATATGCTAAATCAGTGGATTTTTTTTCTTTTACAAAAACTTCTTACTGATATTATCAAATGGTCTGAGTTATGGCAATTACCCCTATCAGTATCTAAATGTCAAGTCCTTTACTTTGGTCATAATAATCCTCGCTTTGATTATTTTATAAATGATAAAAAACTTCTTCCTACTAATATTGGGGTTCGGGATTTAGGTATTACTTTAAATGAAACTTTGAATTTTTCTCCTCATATAAAAAATATAGTCAAAAACGCTTACTTTCGATTATCACTTATTTTTCGATCATTTCAGATTAAGAATGCAGAAGCATTAATTTTAGCTTTCAAGCAATTTAATCGCCCCCTTTTAGAATTTGATACAACTATTTGGAATCCATATAAGAAATGTGATACAAAAAATATAGAAAAAGTTCAAAAATATCTTACCAAAAGTATTCTTAAATTTAGTGATATACCATATGAACGTCGGCTTCAGATTACAATACAATACAAATATTTTATTTTCGTCGCACAAAAAAAGAACACAATAAGAAAAGAAACATTAATATACAATGAAATACAATTATAAATAAACATTCAACATGAACATACAAAATCACATATTCTAAAAGCAAGAAATTATTAATTAAAGTACATTTATACGAGATTAGTGCAAAAGACGAAGGTAGGCGAGCAGGCTAAATAAATTATGCACTTAGAACACGCCCCCTAGCAAATACCCCGTTAGATCAACTTTTTCAACTTTTCACGGAGGGAAGCAACACTAGATCTTACAACAGCTTCAGGGAGAGAATTCCATACGTGAATCCACCTATTGGATAAATCATACCCACGAACATCAAGCCGAAAAGGAGTGCATTCACATTTCATTGAATTTTGAGCACGCGTGTTGTTTTCACAAAAAGTAAAAAAGTCGGCTTGCTGCAAAACGCATCTACCACTCAATATCTGATACATCATACACAGATCACTACGCAATCTGCGAATCTCCAGGCTATCCAATTCTAAGGAACTGAGTCTTTCAGCATAAGAAAGTCCCCGAAATCCAATAATTTTACGTGTAAATTTCCTTTGAACATTTTCGATCATTGAAACATGGGTCTTACGGTATGGATTATAAACAGTGCTACAATACTCAAGAACATACGTGGGCAGCAAGAAAATTCTGGGGGGGTGCAAGATTTTTTTGAAGGTCGAAAAATGGCCTTAAAAATGGTGGTATGGCGATAAAAACACCATTTTTCGACGTTTCTCATCAAGCACTATCCATTGGCATCAAAAAATTGCGAAAAAAACGAAAAAAATTTTCAAAAATTGAATTCTGGGGGGGGTATTTTGATTTCTGGGGGGGGTATTTTGGTTTCTGGGGGTGCATACCCCCCCAAACCCCCCCACGCCCAGGTGTGCTCAAGAAGCGGTCTGACGTAAACAGTAAAAGCCCTAGACATATTTAGTTTATTTTTAGAAGCAAATGATTTCGATATTAGCATAGCCCTAGCATAGTTCTCACGCGTTATATCATTATAGTGGAAATTAAAATCAAGTTTACTTGATACGTAAACACCCAAATCCTTTACAGAATTTACACTCTGTTCTACAGTCAGGTCAGAAATTCTATAAGAATGCTTGGGATTTCCAAAACCTAGATATAACGCGTAGCATTTTTCAGTAGCAATTTTTAACTGCCAATCCTTGGACCAGACTACGAGTTTAGCGATATCATCTTGAAGTTGGGTGTGATTGCTAGATAAATTATAAAGCTTTACGTCATCGGCAAAAAGGCAAAAAGGCAAACTTTGCTATTTAAGCGGTCGCTAATGTCATTTATGAATAAAACAAAAAGAATCGGGCCAAGTATACTGCCCTGAGGAACACCGCTAGTGACAGATTTTTCTGCTCAAAAACTGACCGCTAATAACAACCCTTTGAGTCCTATCGCTCAAAAAACAAGTTAACCAACTCAATAAATCTCCAGAAAATCCAAAAGTTTCCAGTTTATAAATTAATTTACGGTGAACTACAGTGTCGAAAGCTTTAGAAAAATCAATGTAGATAACATCAACAGTGTTTTTTTCATCAAGTCCATTCATTTTTGCACTTTAGTAATTGCAATTCACACGATTTACCCTTTTGGAAACCAAACTGACCGGAGATCAAATTACATTAGACTCTCTGGAATTTCGTAGAGTTGTTTTTGATTTATCTATGATATATAAAATTTTCAATGGATATATACAAATTGATCCTGATGATTTTTTCACACTTACACAGTCATCTAAAACTCGAGCTGTTAATAGTTTAAAACTTAAAGATGAAAAATTTCGTTTAGATGTTAAAAAATACTCTTTTCCAAATAGAGTCCTATATCTATGGAATTCTCTCCCAGATGCGATTAAATCAAAAATGATGCCGCGAAGCGCGTTAAATTTGTCACTTATGAGCAAGCAGATAGTGAAAAACGCTTAGAATAGCAATGTTTCTAAGGTTTTTACCCGAATTATTAAGGACGAAAATTTAAATTTATTGAAGTCAACGACGAAAATGCTGATGTTCGGGCGGCATACAATTGATCGTCTTCGTATTACTAATTGGATCGATGCGAGTTGACGTCATACTACCGGACGAACTGTGCTCAAAATTTTGCCGTTTATACAGCGTCCATTGCGGAAGATGTTCGATGCGAAACGACTTTTAGCCCCAACAAATTTTTTCGCGTATGGTTGCAAAAATTATGGTCTTTTTGAACTTTCGCTTATTATTGCAAACGTGGCGACGTCGAAACGAACCCTGGTCCTAAACGTCAGACAAAAGATTTGACTAGTTCGCAGTCGAAAGACATTGACAAGAGTCAACTCATTACGGCACCCTGCGTTTGTTGTCGTTCGAATGTCGGCGACGGCGACTTGAGCTTTTCAGTGCGGTTATTGTGGTTCGTGGGAGCACGCCGCGTGTGCTTCCATCTCGGACAACTTTCATAACTAAATTCGCCGCCTTGTCGTCTGATGCCTCTAAACTATTCATTTATTCTTGCACGCAAATGCTACGTTCGCAGCGTTCCTACACTCGCTTTAAACTCCTATCGATTTGCTGCAGAAGCCGAACTTTGCCCCTTTGCCCGCTGAGCCTGTGGATTTTGCTCAATCATCAAACATTTCCTGCAGCCGCCCCTCATCGTCCTACGTTCGCAGGTGGACCTCCTTTTCGCGGCAGTGCCTGTTTGTGGCCCATCGGTGTTGGACTCAGGTTCGTATAGCCGTTGACCTTCAAGAACGTTCTACCAGGGCTGTTGGTTTTAACATCAATGAAGTAAAAACCGGCACCGCTTCTGATCAAAAAAAGTTTGATCTAGCCGAAGTTCGTCGCTTGGCGGATGACCATGATTTTGATCCCGACGACATTACCGATTGCTATCGTTTGGGACGGGGCGATATACCTAATCGAAAATACGAACGCTTGCTCAAAATACAATTTTTCCTCAGCACACGCCCGCAACTTGTGGTTGCGAGCTTTCCAGTTGCCTAAACCTGCGGCGGGCGACAGACGGGATCCTAAGCGAATCTGGTTTCGACGCGATTTGTCCGATCAGGAGCGTCAGGACGCTTACGAGGAGCGTCAGTTGCGTCGAACGTCCGGCGCTGATGCTAACGAGCGTCGATCGTCGTGGAGGAATAATTCGCGCATAATTTGAGGATGCGGTTGCTCCCCTGGCGGACGGCAGTCAGTTTTGCGTTGTTGTTTATTTAATGCACGTAGTATACTAAATAAACTAAATGAGTTTGATGCATTTTTAACAGCAAATGATTTCGATATCATGTGTGTGTGTGAATCCTGGTTAACTCCTAGTGTATCTAATGGCTTACTTTGCAATTTAAACCGTTTTAATGTGTATCGTTCCGATAGGATCAATCGAAAAGGTGGAGGTGTTTTTATTCTTTCAAAAAGTACTTTAAAATCCTACTTGCCGAAAGTACCGGAAAATCTTTTCAGTGAAGAAATAGTTATTGTTGATTTCATTGGCGTAAGCTCCAAGATTCGTGTGCTACTTTTTTACAGGGCGCCGGATTATGATTTCTCCCACATGAGAATGCTTTGCCGTGTTATAGAATGGGCCTCTCAGATACAGTATCCTTTTGTCATATTAGGTGATTTAAATTTTCCTAATGTAGACTGGTCTAGTTTTATTCTACCTTCGAGTCCTATTAACCGATCTTTTTGCGAGTGCATGCTTTCTCTGTCTTTTAGTCAAAAAGTTTCTGAACCAACACACGGTATGCATATTTTAGATGTTATTTTTGATGCCCATTCTATCGAAAACGTTGAAGTCAACCCACCTTTTTCTACTAGTGATCACTCGGTTGTTACTTTTTCTCTTAAATGTTCTATCTTGGAAGAAAAAAGTTCTGCTAAACTTAATTTTCGCAGAGCAAATTATGATCAGATTGAATTATTTTTGTCCGCAATTTCGTGGCCTGACATTTTTTCGGATTGCGTTACTTGTGATGATTTCTACAACAAATTTTTGTCTGTTATAAATCCTTTAATTTCCCAGCATGTTCCAAAAATTGAAGCTAAACCTGCAACTGTGAAAAGATACCCAATGAACATAAGAAAGCTGGTTGCTAAAAAACTGAGGCTGTGGCATGTTTATAAACAGAGAAAAACGCCTGAATCTAAAGCTGTTTATAATAACTGTGCAAAGTTATTAAAGGCCGAAATCTATAAATTTCACTCTTCCAAAGAGGATAAACTTATTAAATCTGGAAATTTGAATTCTTTTTATAATTTTGTTAATTCTCGTATTAGTGGTGAAAGAACTATTCCAATCTTAACTGATGGCGATCGTGTGATTGCTTCTACTGACAAAGATAAGGCAAACGTTTTTAGCACACTTTTTGCTTCAGTCTTTAGTGTTCCTACGCAAACGAATTTTGGTCTTATTAATGCTTGTGCACAGCCAAAGTTATCAAACATTCGTTTTTCTGATGATGTCGTTTTTTCTGCTATACGGAAAATTAAACCATCATTATCGATTGGCCCTGACTGGACTTTGCGCATTTTTTGTGAAAAACTTGCTTTTGTACTTACCCAGCCCTTAACCACTATTTTTGAAATATCTTTCAAAACCCATTGTATTCCTGCACTGTGGCGCACCGCTAATGTTGTTCCTGTGTATAAAAAGGGCGACCGGAGTGATGCTAAAAATTACAGGCCGATATCGTTATGTTGTATTACGTGTAAGATCATGGAATCTATAATTAACAGTACGATGCAAGCACATTTACGTGAGAATAATTTGATCTCCTCCGGTCAGTTTGGTTTCCAAAAGGGTAAATCGTGTGAATTGCAATTACTAAAGTGCAAAAATGAATGGACTAAATTAATTGATGAAAAAACACTGTTGATGTTATCTACATTGATTTTTCTAAAGCTTTCGACACTGTAGTTCACCGTAAATTAATTTATAAACTGGAAACTTTTGGATTTTCTGGAGATTTATTGAGTTGGTTAACTTGTTTTTTGAGCGATAGGACTCAAAGGGTTGTTATTAACGGTCAGTTTTCGAGCGAAAAATCTGTCACTAGCGGTGTTCCTCAGGGCAGTATACTTGGCCCGATTCTTTTTGTTTTATTCATAAATGACATTAGCGACCGCTTAAATAGCAAAGTTTGCCTTTTTGCCGATGACGTCAAGCTTTATAATTTATCTAGCAATCACACCCAACTTCAAGATGATATCGCTAAACTCGTAGTCTGGTCCAAGGATTGGCAGTTAAAAATTGCTACTGAAAAATGCTAGGCGTTATATCTAGGTTTTGGAAATCCCAAGCATTCTTATAGAATTTCTGACCTGACTGTAGAACAGAGTGTAAATTCTGTAAAGGATTTGGGTGTTTACGTATCAAGTAAACTTGATTTTAATTTCCACTATAATGATATAACGCGTAGAGCTTATGCTAGGGCTATGCTAATATCGAAATCATTTGCTTCTAAAAATAAACTAAATATGTCTAGGGCTTTTACTGTTTACGTCAGACCGCTTCTTGAGTATTGTAGCACTGTTTGGAATCCATACCGTAAGACCCATGTTTCAATGATCGAAAATGTTCAAAGGAAATTTACACGTAAAATTATTGGATTTCGGGGACTTTCTTATGCTGAAAGACTCAGTTCCTTAGAATTGGATAGCCTGGAGATTCGCAGATTGCGTAGTGATCTGTGTATGATGTATCAGATATTGAGTGGTAGATGCGTTTTGCAGCAAGCCGACTTTTTTACTTTTTGTGAAAACAACACGCGTGCTCAAAATTCAATGAAATGTGAATGCACTCCTTTTCGGCTTGATGTTCGTGGGTATGATTTATCCAATAGGTGGATTCACGTATGGAATTCTCTCCCTGAAGCTGTTGTAAGATCTCCTAGTGTTGCTTCCCTCCGTGAAAAGTTGAAAAAAGTTGATCTAACGGGGTATTTGCTAGGGGGCGTGTTCTAAGTGCATAATTTATTTAGCCTGCGCGCCTACCTTCGTCTTTTGCACTAATCTCGTATAAATGTACTTTAATTAATAATTTCTTGCTTTTAGAATATGTGATTTTGTATGATGATTCATGTCGAATGTTTATTTATAATTGTATTTCATTGTATATTAATGTTTCTTTTCTTATTGTGTTCTTTTTTTGTGCGACGAAAATAAAATATTTGTATTGTATTGTTTGTATTTGTTCTTCTTCGGCAAATATCTTTCAGACCAGGGTTAAAGATTACCTCAAGTCAAAAATTTCGGCTCCAACCAGTATGCTTTAATGTATCATGGAGCTATTGCAGCCAGTGAAACTAGCGATGATTATTTATTCTTCGTATTTTGCCGTGTTTATGTGTATTTTACCTGTTTCATTGACTTTGCAATAGAATTTGTATCTGTATTGTATATAACACAATGTTATGTTAACGGACTCGGACCCGGACCCGCCGGGTCCGACTTTTTTGGACCCGGACCCGAGGTTGATAGAGATTTCGGACCCGTACCCGGATCCGTACCCGACTTTTCTAAAATATTGGACCCGGACCCGGACCCGAATTTTCGAAAAAAGTGGACCCGGTGTCACGCGGTAAAGTGTCCGGCATCGTAAAGTGTCCGGCCGGACACTTTAAGATGCCGTAAAGTGTCCGGGTCCGTCTTAAAGTGTCCGGCCTACGTTTGTGTAGCGTAATGTCATTTAGGAATGCTCTTGCTGGTCAAGAAATGAAACAATTAAGCACAGACGATTGCTGCACTGCATGATTTTTGGAATGATGCAAAATTGGGTACCAAGACAAATTTTTATTTACAGCGAATTGGTGATGTCACCTAAAAATGCTGATATATATAGACACAGGGCCATATTTTCAGGGGAATATTTCACCAACCTTTCGATTAACCGCCGAAATTCAAAGATGTTTTTCAGAAACTTTGGAGGATCAGAGCACACCTGGGCGTGGGGGTTTGGGGGTATGCATCCCCCAGAAACCAAAATACCCCCCCCAGAAATCAAAATACCCCCCCCCCAGAATTCAATTTTTGAAAATTTTTTTCGTTTTTTTCGCAATTTTTTGATGCCAATGGATAGTGCTTGATGAGAAACGTCGAAAAATGGTGTTTTTATCGCCATACCACCATTTTTAAGGCCATTTTTTGACCTTCAAAAAAATCTTGCACCCCCCCAGAATTTTCTTGCTGCCCACGTATGGATCAGAGCCTCCAATTCGCAACGCACTTTCGATAACGGCCAAATGTTTTAAATGAAGTCCAGAATATTTATGCATCAGAAGCAACCAAAAAGTCATACGATTTTTGATCATAGCGGTCAAAGGTCACAGCATTGCATTGTGCGTAAACAATAGTCAGTTTATTGTTGAATAAGTACTTACATGCATATACAACTTCGCTACTGTTACGAAAAATAAGAACAACATGACCCGGACACTTTACGGCAAGGCCGGACACTTTACTGCTCATCGTAATGTGTCCGCCGGACACTTTGCCGCATCGTAAAGTGTCCGGCCGGACACTTTACCGCCCGGACACTTAACGACGCGACACCGGCACAACCCTACTAATTAATATTCATACAGTAAGTAAGAAAAATGCGATTTAAAAGCATCGGTAAATAACCTTGTTTATACAAATTCTTTATTAATTTAAAATCGTAACAACGTTATAAATAACAAGCGCTTGTTTTGCTTGAAGGAAAAATATGTCAATTAACGTCTTAAAATTAATGCGGGATGTCCTATTGGAGAAAAACGGAAGATGCTGATCTTTTGAATAGTGATAACCAAAAACCTTTTCATTTGAGTTGAACCCGTGAGAAAAATGTTTTATTTATTCATAAATATAATGAATAGTTTTTCGTAATTCACATGATGAGCCGGTCCGCCGCTGCGCTTTATGCAGTCCTTTGAAGAAATTCAATGTTGGTACTTTGTACCTAAACAATATTACCGTAGTAACCTTTGACCGGCTAATTTTGATTTGATGAGAAATTATATTGTTTTCAAAAACTTTATAATTATAGTGTTTCAAAAACTTTAAAGAAATTATATTGTTTCAAAAGCTTTTCCAAAATTTTTACCTGAGGTGAATTTAGAGCAGTTGCATAATATGTGCCATCGCATGAAATGTTGGTTATTACCCAAGTAATTGAGGTTTCAAAAGGACGATTCGTCGAATTTGATCTAATTTAATTTAATTATTCATACGATGGGCATGAATAGCCAGTCGAGCAAAGGCGACTAGAAACAATATGAGCCATGTACTGTTTGCCAAAAAGCGCTTGACAAAACGGTACTAAGTTGCGAAATGTGCAAACAGTGGTCCCATAGCGATTGCCTCGGCATTCCTGCATCCGTCGTACAATTCTTCAATAGCCCCCGCTTTTATCAACGCAAAATTCGACTTGCCTTTGATTCGCGCGAACTGCAAACCTGTTTTTACGCAATTAAAAGAGCTTCCGGGTAAATTGACTTTGCTAGAGCGTCGATTCGTTGCTTTAGAATCGAAACTGGAAAGGTCACAGACATGGGATACAGTCTTTCCACCACTGAAGAATCCGTTCTCGTCCCATTTACGCCGACCAGCCCAATCATACGCAAGTACGTTTCATGCTACGGGCACCAAAAATTTCACCGACGCCGTCGAGGACGTACTCGCCTGAAACAGCGTAATGCTGCTTTGTTCGGCTTGCCAGACACCAAGGACGATTTAGCCGCAGTCCGCGAGTTGTTGGTCGCCAACAAAGGAAGCGACGAATTCGAAAGCATCCGACCATCGGATGTTCAGTATACGTCTTCCGTGACGGGCCGGTTGATCCAGAAGGCAAGCGACCCAAGAATACGTTGGGCAGCAAGAAATATCTTTGGAAGGGGTGCAAGATTTTTTGAAGGTCAAAAAATAACCTTAAATATGGTGGTATGGCGATAAAAACACCATTTTCGACGTTTCTCATCAAGCACTATCCATTGGCATCAAAAAATTGCGAAAAAAAACGGAAAAAATTTTCAAAAATTGAATTCTGGGGAGGGGGTATTTTGATTTCTGGGGGTGGGGGTATTTTGGTTTCTGGGGGGTGCATACCCCCAAACCCCCCACGCCCAGGTGTGGACCCCAGTACCTCAAAATTGTTTGCGCGACGACAAGGGTAAAACAAAACTTTATAACTTACATAAACAAGGTAGTCAAACGGGCGGATGATAAGTACAGTGCATTGAGGGCCCGCCAAGACCTGGCGTAGGCAACGTCAGGATGGACGCAAATTGCGTGAAAATTACGAAATATTAGGCATTTCCGATCATTTTATCGATTATCGTAGAGGCGTCATTATACGTAAAAGTGACCGCGAAAATGTTTTTTCAATATCTAACATGTCAACGTATGAACGCGCGCCCCTGATAAAACTTCAGAAGCCTAAACAGAGTATAAAACCAGCGAATAAACAATGTAAGAACAGATTTTTTGTTAATCAATCGGCACATTAATCAATCGGCACCTGCTTTGCTTCCTATAATGCTCATAACAAAATAAAACAACTTAAAATAACCGCTTACTTTTCTATCAATCAGGATACGAAACTAGTCAGCGTTGCAACTTGCCAGCAATATAAAAAAGGAAATATTATAGATTTGGTTTATACACTCTTATCTGAAACTTTGAAAATTATTTAAAATAGACACTTTTTTAGAGGCTGCAGAATATACTTCGATTTTTTGCGTTGCTTAGAGGAAGTGTGATTTTTAGCAGGTTTTGCGACTTTAGGTAGCTTTTTCCTAGTCCCCTCCTTTTACATCCCTAATAATCCACAATTCCGAGTATATTTATCTTTTTTGTTCCATCGGAGCATTTTTCTTTGCTAGTACCCTACTTTTAATTAGCATAATTTGAGTACATCAGTCAGTAAACACATACGGTAACATGCCACAAAAATGACAGCAGTCCAAGAACGCGGGAAACAATATTGTTCACATCAGTATTATCCTTTTTAAACAAGACAACCCTGCATTATTTAAGCAGATCAAAGTTTTTCAGCATAAACTTTACGCAAATATTTAGTGTAAGGAACACTAACGCTCAGATTTGGAAGTAAAATAAATTTCTAGTATAAACTACATATTAACAACAAATGAATATTGCAAACTTTACTCAACTACTAGGTGTAGAGAAAAGTAACAGTCAGATTCCCTATTCTGATTTTACGTGGAACATTTTGAAAAAAATTAAGCTTGCGCAAAGCTCTAGAAGTAAAGGTAATATGCAGTGTAAAGTTTACACAACCACAGAGTGTAAAGAAGATTTTAGTCTGTTTCGTAATTCTAATATTACTCTGATATAACGATTAAGATTTATGAAAACTTTGATTATCCACAATAACCCGAGAACAAATTAACATCCGTTGTAAACTACTTCACACCACTGTTGAGTGTAAGCAAACGTGCTCAACCGGCGTCTCACATTTGATTCCTGGTACATTTTTAGACTTTAGAGAAAATCAAGCTTCTTCAAGGTTCTAGAACCAAAGTTAATATGCAGTGTAAACTTTACACAACCACAGAGTGTAAAGAAAATTTCGGTAGGATGCGTAATTCTGATATTACTCTGATACTACGATCAACGTTTATAAAAAATTAAGTCTCCACTCTCCACAATGGCCCGAGGACAAACAAATATCAGATGTAAACCGCTTTACACCACTGTTAAGTGCAAACAAACTGGCGTATCACATTTGGTTTCTGGTTCATTTTTAGTTTTAGACTTGAGATTATGTCCAGACTTATAACCCAGAACTTGGCAGAAATAAACAAGACAGAAACACGTTTAACTCCCCCATTTTTTTGACTTTACACCTCCCGAAAAAGCTAAATATTGATGTAAACAAACGCCATTTGCTGTGACGCGTAACCTTAGAAAGTACTTTATTTTAATCCTATTCGACCTCGCTCGACTTCTGAACAGAGAAAGTGGCGAACACACATGGGCATGGGGGGGGGTTTGGGGGGTATGCACCCCCCCTCCCAGAAATCAAAATACCCCACCCAGAAAAAAAAATTTTTTGCTTTTTTAGCAATTTTTGATGCCATTGGATAGAGCTTGATGAGAAACGTCGAAAAATGGTGTTTTTTTGCCATACGACCACTTTTAAGACCATTTTTTGACCTTTAAAATTTTTTCACCCCCCCCCCCAGAAATTTTTTCACCCCCCCAGAATTTCGGTGCTGCCCACCTATGGTGGCGAACAAAAAATGGACAAAACGCATTTCCAATGTCCACCACATTGTAAACCTTAAAAATCTGAACCTAGCGCCCCACTGAGTGTAAATAAATTCGGTGCGGGCCACTTTGTAGCCCTCTGATTGTATTACATTTGTTTGTGTCAAACTTATGTTCCGCAAAATATTTGATATGATTTACCAATCAAAATGCGAAAAAACCTGTTTTTTCGGCCATTTTACACCTCAGATTTCGAACCTTACACCCCCCATAAACAACTCAATATTACGTTTGTTTGAACGCAGCTTGCTTCGACGTGTGGCCGTTAGAAGTTACTTTATGTCCATTTTATTCAATTTATCCCAACTCATAACCGAAAAAGTTGGTAGAGAAATTTTAGACAAAATCTGTTTTTTTACTCGTCCACTAGAGCGTAAAGTTTAAACCCCTGTTACTAACTACATATTGATTGTAAAACAATTTGCTGGTAAGCACAAGATAGCCCTTGATCAGTAGAACATTTCTGTCAGAAAAAATTTCTCAAAACTTATAACCAGAGTTGTTGCAGACATAAACAAGTCGAAAACTCGACCAAAATGTGCCTTTTCACCATCAGATTTTTGCACTCTTTACACTCCCACTTGAGAACTAATGCGAAATTCAAAACAGTAAAAGGGACATATCTGCGAAATTCCTTCCTTTACAAATCTTTGCCCTTAAATTGTTTGAAGAGGCAATACTGAGTTGTCCACAAGCCCGGCAAAAAACCCCGAAATTCGCTATATGTTATGACATTACGCCAAAACTTTACACCTTCCTTACAATGTAAGTTTTAAGTGTTAGAAAACAAAAAAGGACAGGCAACGAATTTTCTTATTATCTCTCTTTTAAAAAAACCGCACCTCCCAGATGTGTCCCGTTGTAGCTGTAGGGGTGCACAGGTGTTGGGGGTACCCAAGTATGTTATAGGTACACGCTAACGCGCTACCTATGATTTAATACTGACCCTAAACTAAAACAGTAAACATAAATTTGGAGTTTTACAAAAGGATAAATGAAGAAGCCAGCGGATTACTTATTCTAAATAGATGAATAAGTCAAATGAAGTGCGTGGTTTTGTCAAAAGAATTAAAAAATGAAAAATTCAGTTTTCAGAAGATTTGAACGCATTACTCTTTTTTGGAATCCACACGCAAGAACGGACACGTCAGCCACTTGCACGAACTAAACTTATCAGCAGATATTAATATTTAATCACTAATGATAGATTGGCACTTTAAGCATGTAATATGTTATTTAAATTTTACGCTGCTGCTTTGTTATTTAAATGGTGTAAACTGCCCCAAAAATTCTTTATTTCAGTGCACCACGTCCGCGAATCGTTATATACTACATATATTCCGTTTGTAAACCATCTTGGCTTGTACGAGTATTCCGTGCGGTTTTAAACGTTCAAAAGAATTGATTCTGAACTTTACACTACAAATGGTTTGCAAAATATGTCTTAAATTGATTAAACTAAGTTTGAATTAAATTAAATTGACTAAAGCAAATTTTCATCTTTTTATCTTGATCGTGCGCCCGTCGGAAAAATGTTTTGCGTTGTAAAAGATTTGTATTCTCTACCCTGAATCCCAATTTCTTATAATCGTCCAAAATTTTTCGAATTTTGAATTAGTACCGCATGCTTTAAAGTGGTTGTAACGCGACATTTATTAATAGGAACGATTGAGTGAACAATAACATGCATAGGTATCATTCGTTTACAAGTTAGAATAATCAGAATTGCATTAAGTGTACTATGGCTATGTGTAAGCTCTATGTTAAAGATTGTAAGAAGAAAGTGGCGAACAATTATTAAATTAAATTAACAATTAAATTAAACTCTATTGTAAGCTCTATTAACTCTATATTAAATCGGCCTTTATGTTAAAGAGTATTATTTGCAATTCACTTTATACCGATTTAGCAATGAGTGTGTAAAGTGTAAACCAAAAAATCAAATAATTTGCGGAGGACCAGTTTTTTTTAAATGTTGCTCCTGAGCCGTAGATTACGAATCTGACCTTAAAATTGTTTTACACTCAATGGTTGTTGCACATAAGTGTAAAGTGTACGGGTTTTTTTACTCTTTGCGTATCCTTCAGCTTATCTAACTCATTTTTGGTTTGTGTACAGTCCAATTGGTTTTATGATGTAGAGGATTACAATATCTCAAATCACTTTTTTCTTCTCTTTTTACGCAATATTTCTTGATCTGTGATCGTTTTGGTGTACAGGGTTTGAAACGAAAAACGAAATTTGCTCAGCTACTCCGCTAAGTAGGCGGAAGATGCTAATTATGCTTAAAATGTGCCCTGACCTTAGCGTTACAGACCCTATTTTATTTTGTTTCTATACACCCAATATTGCGATATTAGCACAAGTGTAAAGTTTACACCGAGATGCATTTTTCCGCCCAGAGCATTGGGTATCAAACATTTAGCGGAGGGCTAGCTTTTTTTAAAAATGTTGCCCCTCAGTTGTTGATTACGAATCTGACCTAAAAATTCCTTTACACTCAATGGTTGTTGCAAAAAAGTGTAAAGTATAGCGTGACTAAGTATTAAAATCCGCCAATATGTTGAGTTCGTGCACAAGGTTAACGTATCCGTCTCGTATGTGGATATAAAAAAGAATAATGGGCTCAGATCTTCTGAATACTGACTTTTCCATTTCTTTAATTCTTTTGGAAAAACCAAGCACTTCATTTGACTTATTCGTCTATTTAGGTTGAGTAATGCGCTGGCTTCTTCATTTATCGTTTTGTAAAACTCAAAATTTATGTTTACTATTTTATATTGGGGTCAGTATTTAATCGAAGGTAGCGCGTAAGCGCGTATCTATATTATACTTGGGTACCCCCAACACCTGTGCACCCCCTACAGCTATAACGGGATACATCTGGGAGGTGCCGTTTTTTTAAAAGAAAGATAATTCGCTGCCTGTCTTTTTTTGTTGTTTTACACTGAAAACTGATTGTGTAAATACGGTGTAAAGTTTTGGCATAACGATATAATATATAGCGAATTTTAGGTTTTTTTTACCGGGCTTGTGGACAACTCAGTATTGACTCTTTAAACAATTTAATAGCATAGATTTGTAGAGGAAGGAATTCTGCAGATGAAACTTTTTTGTTTTATGAATTTTCTCCTAGTTCTTGAATGGGAGTGTAAAGAATCGAAAATCTAGGTGTGAAAAGACACATTTTGGTCGAGTTTTCCAGTTGTTTATGTCTGCCAACAACTCCGGTTATGAGTTTTAAGAAATTTTTTCTGACAGATATGTACTACGGATCAAGGGCTATCTTGTGCTACGCAGCAAACTTATCTACGATCAATGCGCAGTTAGTGCCAGGGGTTTAAACTTTACACTCTAGTGAATGAGTAAAAAAACAGATTTTGACCAAGATTTCTCTGCCAAGTTTTTCGGTAATGAGTTGGGATGAATTGAATGAAAAAGAAATAAAGTTATTTTTAAGGGCTACACGTCGAAGCAAGCCGCGTTCCAAAATAAGTAATACTGATTTGTTTATGGGGGTGTAAAGTTCGAAATCTGATGTGTAAAATGATCGAAAAAACAGATTTTTTCCGTATTTTGATTGATAAATCATATCAAATATTTTACGAACATACGTTTGGCACATACAAACGTACTACAATCAAAGGGCTACAAACTAGCCCGAAGCGAATTTACTTACACTCAATGGGGCGTTAGGTTCAGATTTTTAAAGTTTACAATGTGGTGGACAGTTGAAAATGCGTGTTTAGCCATTTTTTTGTTCGCCGCTTTCTCTGTTCAGAAGTCTGGCGAGGTCGAATAGGATAAAAATAAAGTACTTTCCAAGGGGTACGCGTCACAGCTAGTTGCAATTGTTTACATTAGTATTTAGCTTTTCCGGAAGGTGTAAAGTCAAAAAAATGGGTGAGTTAAACTTGTTTCTGTCTTGTTTTTTTCTGCCAAGTTCTGGCTTATGAGTCTGGACATCATCTCAAGTCTAAAAATGAACCAGAAACTGAATGTGATACGCCAGTTTGTTTGCACTCAACAGTGGTGTAAAGCGGTTTTACACCTGATATTTATTTGTCCTCGGGCCATTGTGGAGACTTAATATTTTCATAAATGTTGATCGTAATATCAGAGTAATATCAGAATTACGAATCCGACTTAAATTTTCTTTACACTCTGTGTTTGTGTAAAGTTTACACTGCAAATTAATTTCAGTTCTAGAGCCTTGCAGAAGCTTGATTTCTTCTAAAGTCTAAAAATGTACCAGGAATCAAATGTGAGATGTCAGTTGAGCGCGTTTGGTTACACTGAACAGTAGTGTAAAGTAGTTTACAACTGATGTTTATTTGTTTTCGGGTTATTGTGGGGGGCTCAATTTTTTTAATAAATCTTAATCGTAATATCAGAGTAATAATAGAATTACGAATCCGACTAAAATATTCTTTGCACTCTATGGTTGCGATAACTTTACACTGCATATTAACTTTAGTTCTAGAGCCTTGCGGAAGCTTAATTTTTTTCAAAATGTTCTACGTAAAATCAGAATTGGGAATCTGACTGTTAGGTTTCTCTACACCTAGTAGTTGAGTAAAGTTTGCAATATTCATTTGTTATTAACATTTAATTTATACTAGAAATTTATTTTACTTCCAAATCTGAGTGTTAGTGTTCCTTACGCTTAATATTTGCGTAAAGTTTATGCTGGAAAACTTTGATCTGTTTAAACAATGTAAGGTTGTCTTGTTTAAAAAGGATAATGCTGATGTTAAGAACAATATTGTTTTCCGCGTTTTCGGACTGCTGTCATTATTGTGGCATGTTACTGTATGTGTTTACTGACTGGTGTACTCAAATTATGCTAATTAAAAGTAGGGTACTAGCAAAGAAAAATGCTCCGATGGAACAAAAAAGATAAATATACTTGGAATTGTGGATTATTTGATATGTAAAAGGAGGGGACTAGGAAAAAGCTACATGGCAAGTAGCAGCGCTGACTAGCTTCGTATCCTGATTGATAGAAAACTAAGTGATATTGTATTTAAAGTTGTTTTATTTTGTTATCAGCATTATAGCAAGTAAAGCAGGGGCCGAATGATCAGTGCACACAATTGCTATGGGCATGATAGTGTACCTAGATTTAGTCTGTTTCAAGTCAACTTACGCGTTTCCTACTGTTTTAAACCAACAATTCTTCAATTGTCTTGGATGCAACGATGTTTGCGATTTCATTCAATTGGCTTAGAAAGACTGTTAGTTTACTCAATATCATTTCCCATAGCTACTGCATAGCTAACATGCTGCTTTTTCAATCATTTTTATGGTTAAAGATTTATTTTAATCTGTTGGCCGCAGAATATGCTTCGATTTTTCGCGTTGCTTAGAGAAAGTGTGATTTTTAGCAGATTTTGCGACTTTAGGTAGATTTTTCCTAGTCCCCTCCTTTTACATCCTTAATGATCCACAATTCCAAGTATATTTATCTTTTTTGTTCCATCGGAGCATTTTTCTTTGCTAGTACCCTACTTTTAATTAGCATAATTTGAATACATCAGTCAGTAAACACATACAGTAACATGCCACAATAATGACAACAGTCCAAGAACGCGGAAAACAATATTGTTCTTAACATCAGCAATATCCTTTTTAAACAAGACAACCTTACATTATTTAAACAGATCAAAGTTTTTCAGCATAAATTTTAAGCAAATATCAAGTGTAAGGAACACTAACGCTTAGATTTGGAAGTAAAATAAATTTGTAGTATAAACTACATATTGACAACAAATGAATAGTGCAAACTTTATACAACTACTAGGTGTAGAAAAAACGAACAGTCAGATTCCCAATTCTGATTATACGTAGAACATTTTGAGAAAAAATTAAGCTTCTGCTAGGCTCTAGAACTAAACTTAAGATGCAGTGTACACTTAACAAAACCACAGAGTGTAAAGAAAATTTCAGTCGGATTCGTAATTCTGATATTACTGTGATATTACGATCAACATTGATGAAAAGATCAATTCTCCATAATGGACCGAGGACAAATAAATATCAGATGTAAACCACTTTACACCTTTGTTGAGTGCAAACAAACTGGCGTATCACATATGGTTTCTGGTTAATTTCCAGACTTGATATTATGTCCAGACTCATAACTCAGAACTTGGCAGAAAAAACAAGACAGAAACACGTTTTACTCTCCCATTTTTTTGAATTTACACCTTCCGAAAAAGGTAAATGTTGGTGTAATTAAACGCAATTCTCTGTGACGCGTTCCCCTTAGAAGGTACTTTATTTTTATCCTATTCGACCTCGCCCGACTTCTGAACTGAGAAAGTGGCGAACAAAAAATTGACAAACACGTATTTTCCACTGTCCACCACATTGTAAACTTTAAAAATCTGAACCTGACGCCCCATTGAGTGTAAATAAATTCGATTCTGGCCAGTTTGTAGCCCTTTGATTGTAGTACGTTTGAATGTGCGAAACTTATGTTCCGTAAAACGTTTGATATGATTTACCAATCAAAATACGAGAAAAACCTGTTTTTTCGCCCATTTTACACCTCAGATTTCGAACTTTACACCCCGATAAACAACTCAATATTACGTTTATTTGAACACGGCTTGCTTCGACCTGTAGACCGTAGAGGTTATTTTATTTCTATTTTATTCAATTCATCCCAGCTCATAATCGAAAAAGTTGGCAGGGAAATCTCGGACAAAATCTATTTTTTTACTCATCCACTAGAGTGTAAAGTTTAAATCCCTGGTACTAATTCCGTATTGATTGCAGAAAAGTTTGCTGGTAAAAACAAGATAGCCCTTGAGCCATAGTACATTTCTGTCCGGAAAAATTTCTTAAATCGCATAAACGGAGTTGTTGGCAGACATAAACAAGTCCAACGTACATGGTTTTACCGAAAGAGTTAAAAAAATGAAAAAAGTCAGTACTGAAAAGATTTGAACCGATTAGTCATTTTTTAAACCCGCATGCGAGAACGGATGCGTCAGCCTCTGCACAAACTTGACAAAGCGGCGAATTTTAATACTTAGTCAATTATTAAAAAATATTCATCATTCTACTGAAGTTTAAGAATAGTGCATTTATGATGATCGAAATAATTATTTATTAAAGACGAGTCAAAAACCTCTGAAATAAGAAAAATCTGATCGAACAATATGCAATACGGAGTTATCTATCGGCATTAGGAAATAGATATATAATACAAACTTCACCTCTTCATACCTCAACAAACAGTGGCTGTAGAACAGTTTAAAGGTCAGATAACTTATTCTGACCTTACGGAGAACATTTTTTAAAAATCCATCATCCACGACGCTCTAGGCGAAAAAAATTTTTTCAGTGTCAAGTTTACACCTGCACTAATAACGGAATATTGATTATAAAGAAACAAAATAAATTTTGACGTGTAGCGCATAGGACGAGGCTTATTTTAAAGGTAGTTACCACGTTCTGTCTACTAAGTGGAGAATATGGCAGGGAAATTTTTTTGTCCCAGACTGTTTACAATAAACCGCCTCTAAATTTAAAAAATATTGTTTAAAAAAATAAAAAAGACCCCCTAGACTTTATAACCGTCTACCTTTAAAAATCAATAAGACTGCATAGAATGTTAAATTGAGTTAGATATGCTCGTGCACATGAAAACAGTAAAAAACCGTCTAATTTACACTCCTGTGCAACAACTAATGAGTGTAAAGAAATTTTAAGACAAGATTCGTAACCTACTAATCAAAGAAAACATTTTCAAAAAAATTGGCCCTCCGCAAATCATTTGAATTTTTTGTGTAAACTTTACACACTCACGACTCGCTCGGTATTTAGTGTAAACAAAAAAATGTGGGTCCTCAGTTTTTTTATTATCTACCTTTTAAAAAAGAACCGCACCTATCAGGTGTGTGCCCTCATAGCTGTGGGGAGGGACATATGTTGGGGGTACCCAAGTATATTATAGGTACGCGCTAAAGCGCTACCTATGATACGTCGGTGCCTACAGTCTTTTTCATGTAAATTTGGTCATAAATTTTAAAAATGTTCACCGATAGTAAGCCGACACAGTTTACGGTAATTATAAACAATCAATAAATCAATAATCATAATGCTATAGCTTATTGTCACTTAAAGTCCTAAAAGGTTATGCCTCATCTTGTGCGAAAGAAATGACAAAATACGTAAACATCGGACGGAACATAAAATCGCTATAATAGGAATCTATTTTGAGCTAATCTCAAAAATCGCATAACTGATTTGAAAAAAAGAAAGATTTTCTGATGCGAAACAAAAACTTGATAATATTTCCCGGAAAAATTATCTATTTTAATAGCACAGTAAACAAATCTCACAGCAAAAACAGCTAAAATCAGAGCATGGCCACATTTTTTACTAGCTTTAGTGCTGTTTTGCTTGAAACTGTCAAAACATTGCGCTTCGGATTACTTGGTTTTGTTTCAAAACTAGCCCTTCAATCTAAGTACAACATGTTTTTAAGATGGCTGCTCCTATAATTTATACATAACATGTGCGGTAGATTCATATTATTTAATATTTTAGCACATTTAATAAATCGCAAAATGATCGCTTTCAGAAGACAGCTTGTCTTTCTGTGATAAAGAATGAGTAATTTCGTCGGAGGTAGCCGTGAATCATAAGGAAACATTTTTGCATTTTTTTACTTTAAAATTTTGAAAATCAATATATTTACAATTTTTAGTGAGTAGCAAATTTAAGCACTGTCCAATGAGTCATACCCACACGTGGGTAGGGAGAGGTATGCATCTCTCAGAAGGCCGAATTCCCCCCCCTCCCGCTCAGAAACCAAAATATCTTTCCTGAATTCAATGCTTGGAATTTTTTGTGTTGTTTTCGCAATTTTTAATGCCAATAGATAGTGCTCGATAAGAAAAATTTACAAAAATTTTTCCAAACTTTACAAAAAATTTTCCAAACTTTACTAAAATTTTTCCAAACTTTACAACAATATTCCAAACTTTATAAGAAATTTGCGCTTTTTAGATTAGGACGTTTGTCATGAATGAGGTGATGTGCTCATCGAGGTTTTTTTATGTAAAGATTAGCATAATTTAATTCGCCTCTTTGTAGATATTTTCTTATATACTTTGAGAAGCGTCAAATGGCGTGTTCATCTATTTCTAGCAATATTTTTTCTATATTTTATTTACTTATTAGCATTACAACACACGATTTACATGATAACTGATTTTTGGACAAAAATACGCGCCAAGTGCGGCGTCAGAAAAGTAGGTGTATTGAGACAAACGGTTTAACGCATGATTGAAAAAACACTACCTCCATTTTTTAAAATTCAAAATAGACAAAATCTTTATTTATACTTTTGGCTTATTAGAGACTCATGAATCAAATTTGGGCGGATAGCCCCTCCAGCGTACCAAATAATCAGTTTTTGTGCTTCTTTTTCGCGATTTCATAAGTTTATCAATAATGAACAGATTGTCAGTGGAAACGTTAATCTTTTGCAGTTCGGGCTCGTAAAAAATACCATCTAGTTTTTCGCCCATTTGGTCTTCTAAAACATAGACGGGTGAAGTTCTAGCGTATCTTTCTTTAAGTAAAAAATTCTCCTCGGTCCAAGTGCACCAGAACCATACCTGGGCGAGGGGGGGGGTTGAGAGGGTATGCACCCCCGAGAAACCAAAATACTCCCCCCAGAAATCAAAATACCCCCACCCAGATTTCAATTTTTGAAAATTTTTTTTGTTTTTCCGCACTTTTTTGATGCCAATGGATAGTGCTCGATGAGAAACGTTGAAAATTGGTGTTTTTCAGCGATACCACCACTTTTAAGGCCATTTTTTGACCTTTGAATAAAACTTGCAACCCCTCAGAACTTTGGTGCCGCCCACCTATGGCCAGAACCTTTTTTCGAATGTGCGTGTCACTTAACTTATTCTTACTTTGTCGCTAATTTCGAATTTGAATTCAGTTCGATTATCGCCAATAAGGCGGAATGCTCTGTTTAATATTTCTCGCTCGTTCTTAGCTGTCACATCCGCCGGACACGTGCCTATTTTTCTATGAAAGGGATTGTTGTAATTTTTCATACTGTTTGGCAAAATGTCGATATACTTGTACGTGTTGCTTTCAGTAAAATACCCCCTCATACGTTCTATCAGTGTCCTATTAAAATGCTATACTACAGATGCTTTCACTTCGCTTTTAGTTGTGAAAAAATCAACAGATTTCGATTTCAAAAATTTCTGAAACTCGTTGTTTACAAATTATTTTCCTTCCTGCGTCCGTTTGTAGCTTATAGGGTTTGTGGCCAGACGATGCAAAAATGTATTTAAAAGCCTCCACAATATCTTCAGAATTTTCGCTTCTCAGTGGAATGGACCATGCGTACTTTGAGAAAGTGTCTATGCAGTTGAGTAGGTACTTAAAATTATCGTTGTGGTCGGCTAACGACTGAAGGTCGGCCAAATCGGCCTGCCACTGCTCAATCGTAGCTGCTCACTGGGACTTTGTTTCGAGAATATCGCTTGAATGCGGGTTTGTGTAAAGTGTTGGTAGGTTGTTTTTCCAGCCATGCTTTTACCTGTTCCAATTTTGCGGTCGGGCGATTTTTTTCACTCGAGTGTGAAGTTGGTTGACTGCCAGTAAACCCGTTTTGCGGGTCGTAGTACAATTTTTTTAGCATTCTATCCATTTCCGTTTTTTTCTATTTTTTATTTATTTATTAACATTACAACACACGATTTACATGATAATTGATACAATTTTCGTACGAATTCTCCCACATGTTTTTTCATTTATGTCGAACGACGACCATAGACTACATATAGCATCAAATTCTTTATTCAGAATCGTTTTGCTTTATATTTTGAGCAAAGACTCAGAACACGCTCGTTGCGTTTATCAATTTCGCGTTGCTCTTTTTCAAACCCTTCGCTCATGAATCCCCAGAAACCTGAGCCTATATTTTGAACATTTTTGTCGCTCAAATAGCGGTTGTTTGCTTTTTCGACGAGCCTTTGAACAGAAAAATGATACGCTAGTTCGCCAGGAGAAGACATGGTTGTTCAATTTTTAGACAACGTATATAATATACCTCGTGCGCGCCCTTATTTATAGACTTAAGCAGCCTTGACCTTTTCCTCCTCGGCCTGCTGCTCAGTGTAGCGCTTCAGGACGCGTTGACCTGCTTCTTGCATGACCCTATCAAATTCATAGCACCTGGGGCACATTTGTATGTTCAAGTACCACTTGCCTGCATTTGTTTCGAAAACATCCCTCCCAGAACTCGTTTTTTGGCAAAAATAGCAAAAGTGTATCATCAGGGGAACATGGGGCGCTCCAGATTTCTGCTACATAGCTTTATAGGCGGTCGGATCAACCTCCCATAGGGCTTTTTTTCGCCGTCGGTGAACGGCAATTTTTTGATTCCTATCAATTCTTCCATTTTTGTTCTAAAAATATGTAACTTAGTTCAAAACCTTTTGTATTGTTCTTATTTATAGACTTTCCCTCGAAACTTTTTTCCGGGAAACTTCAGTCTGTTGTGCTATACTCTCTGTGCTGTGTTGCTATCATGTCAGGCCATATTACGATTGTCAAGATAGAGAATTTTTTCGTTCACGTCACCAGTTCAAGAATCACATAGAGAAGCACATTTATCCCTATTCATTCGACAGTAGTTACTTCATTTTGAACCAGAAAAAATGAAAAAACATTCTCTTCAAAAGCCTTCAATCACGGTGATTATTTGACGGAGCCCCAGGAAAGCGGCGAACTTTTTAAAATATACGAGTATTCTTTTACGTCAAATTTGGTTTATAAATCGTATACAAAGATATGTCGTGCTATTTATAAAATAATCATATTTTATCCGTGTTAATATTGTTTTTTGTTATTCATGCTGCTGATGATTTTTAAACTAAATTTTTAGATGGATTTACGACAAGAATTGACGAATTGCGCTTTGAGTTTGTTGAAAATTCATATTAACGATAAATTACATTTAAATTACGACTACATCGCGAATTACGCTGCATTAAAGCATCAAATCGTCGAAGCCGAAATCGATTATACGAGCCAATCGTTAGACATTGACGCCGATTCCGTTCACGCGCCGCATTTCGACATTTTATCGAAAGAGGTACTGCAAAATCGACCAAATAAACGAATTTTCGCCCACTACGCCTTTTTGGGACTTGTGGCAATGGGCATGCACAAAAAAGGCCTGAACTTGAACATTTTGTACGCTTCATTTGAAAGACACTTACGAAAATTTGTCCTTTTTGAGCTGTTTGCTATAAATAATGATGATGATGAGTAAATAACGAAAAGAAAAATGGAGCAAAGTCAAGAAATCTACAACCATATTATCATACACTTGATGCATTTTTCTAAAGTTTCCAAAAGCGTTATAGCACAATATTTTTGGCTTAAACTAGACGTAGAGTATAGGATGAAACTAGTCAAAAAAGACTCAAAAGCTAGTCATCATTTTTCGCAGCATGCTGGTGAATGCATTGCTTTAAATAACTAACGTAAATGCTCTAATAAATTTATGGGATAATTCCCGCATTGAGGCAAAAGCTAATTTATACGAAAAATGCATCGATAATTACGTCGTTTTTGATGTAATATTAGAAAACTTATAAATAAGAAGGTCGGGTCTTAGTTCGCCACCGAGTGGCTTAAGCCCGTTGCGCCCCGACACGGCGCCCGACCATGCAACAGATCTTACCTTTCCATCCACGTGACGCAGCCTGAAAAATAAAACGATTAACTTTACACTGCTTAGGCTCCCCCATCCAGAAGGGAAAAATTGGGGTGAAAAATCAATAATTTTAAGTTTCCCGGGAAAACCCCTACTGCCTCCCCCAAGGAACTCGGGGCAGGTTGTGGCAGGTTCGGGCCGGTACGGGCACGCATCCCTCGCTACCCGGCCCCCACCCCGGAGAGCATGTTTGGGCCCGCCCGTCTATGCTTAAGCATAGGCTATCCCTCACCACCCTGTGCCAGGGAAGCACGGTTAACTACTCACACGTATGTAATAATGCTTATCCATAAGCAATAATGAACGAGAAACAACTCAACTGTTGCTGAGGTCGTAGTAGACTGACCTTGTGAGGTCAAAGAGATGAGATCGAAGAACCGCTCAAAAGAGAAAAAGAGGAAAGCTAATGTTTAAGCACGGAGACGGTCATTCTCTGGCTCCGGGTAACTCGTCGTCTTCGGCTCCCACTTTCGCTTGTTTTATAATTTAATCGATTAAATCTTTGCTACTAACCTGCTTGTATGTTATATTGCTTGCACACGTTTGGCTGTTTAATTAAAAGGGTAAGAACTCTTAATTCTTACCAATAAAAAAATTAATTAATTCTCTACCTACTACTGCCCTACAGCCCATTTCATAGACCGGAATTAATACGAGCATCTCAACAACTAGACATATGCACTGAACAAATTTTAAAAATTTAATTTTATTTGAATTATATTAAAAATATGCTGTAGTATATACATACATAAATAGGCGCGATTTGAAAAATTGAGGCTTATTTGTTCAAAAGTGCGCTAAAATTTATGCAAGCGGTCTTCCAAATGAGCTTTACAAATTTCAGGTTTTTTTCTGGGAAACATCTTGTAAAAACTCGTACTTCCGAAAAATTTTGAGGTTGTAGGTTCTTGAAAGAAAACCCGGATGGCATTAGGAGGTGACGAGAAAATTTCATTTTCGCCCATCGAACTTTATAAATGTTATGTGCATTTCACAAGACACCTCAAAATTTGTAAAAGTATTAATTTTGCAATTAAATTCTAATATGCTCGTTATGTATCGTGAAAAATAACGTTTTTTAAATTACTCTTTGCCGCGCGGTTTAGCGTTGTGCGAAAAATCATGCATGTCATCTGCGTGACTTTATGTTGGTTAAATCGGACCCCTCGATTTACTAATTAAAAGCTGAAGACAAATTTAGATAGCCGGATTCCGCCAAGCTATACATTATTTTCAAACCACATGTATCAAGGTAAAAAAATACCTTTGCATAATTGTCCTTAATATTTTCTTAAGCGCATCCTCAGTCGCCCGCATAAATCGTCCTTCTCCAGTAAGCAAGGAATGGTCTTTGCGAGCATTTTTGTACATGCAAATAAGCTGCCTGCTATATTGTTGTATGTTGTATTTAACGGATCGTCCTTTTTTCAAAAGCTTTGCGTTTTTTGTTCAATAAGTCGCGAGCTAGTTTTTGTTAAACGCATAAAAAAGGAAGGACCTTTTCGGTGTTAAACGAAACCTGACACGTGACTTGTGTGGCTAGACGGCAAAACCTCACTTCCTTGTCTGACATTTTTTATTGTATTGCTGACATTAGTTCTGATTTGGCATTTCTTGAGGATTGAATGAAAAAATTCCGAATCCTCCCTCACATAGCTCGTTTGGATGGGTGGGAAAACAGGCTGAATGGAAAACAGGCTGCATTTTAATGGGAAAGTTATTCTCAAAGCTTGCGGCACCGCATCGGGTGAAGCGGGTGAAAAACCAAAACTTTTAAAGTATTCCGAGTCATCCAATTAATCAATTGATTGATTGATTACTTAATTAATGTTTGAAAGTTATTAAAAGTCTAAGAGATCTATGAAGAGTCGAAGAATCGATTTATGGGGCGACAAAAAAACGCCGTTTTTCAACGCTTCTTAGCAAGCTGCATGTATTGGCATAGGAAAATCGGAAAACAATGAAAAATAAATTTTATCTTGCAAAGTCAATATTTTCATGTACATTTGCAACATTCAATAAGAATTGAATTCACATGTTGTGCGCGCAGTTAATTCGACTCTTTCCTTTTGTAAATCGGCTTAAAATAAAAAGTTGCGCCAAAATAGTTTTGTTTATTCGTCTATTCATCATTTTTTATGTGTTTTTTAAACTTATTTTACCTTCAGAAATACAAGGCCAATTATACCAATCGTGATATGAATTACCAATTAATTAATCCTTCTACATTTACCACTCATCAGTTACTCAGTAAGCAGAGGCTTCAATTTTTGTTTCATTACCTGTACTCTTCACGTGTACATATGTAATTTTTCATGTACAATAAATAATATTGATTGTAGGATAATTTAAAACCAAATACAAAAATTATATCACAGAAATACGATAAAAATCATGGTTTTCGTCACCAACTATCCTAATTCTTTTTGCTTTCGTATAAAATTTTTCGGTATCAATCCTATTTACTGTCGTAATTCTTAATTATCTTTCGAATTTCCCTAAAATAATTTAAAACTTTTCAATTTGGAGACTGAGGCCAAATACCTCCTTGCGTGCATGTCTGCGTTGAACTATAAATTTGTAAAAAAATGGCGGAAAAAGTACATTTTTAAAGAAGTCAAGATTTTTTATTTCTCATATCTTATTAGATTTCTTTCTATTTTTCATCGATTTAGGCCATCGTTCTTCTCCGTGGTTTATGATTCTATCAAAAACAATAAAATGGCAAAAAATTAGAAATTTCCGAGACAGAAAATTAGAAAATAAAAACAACAGACTATTAAAAACAGAACACCAGGATAGTTTTCAAATGGAAAATTTTTTTGTAGTCTTCAAAGAATCCACTGTATGACGAGTACGTACAAATGTTTGCTATTAATTGAAGCACCTAGTATTCGTGTTTATTCTCCTCTTTTAGTAGCTCATCTGGTTCAACTAGTAAATTGCACCACAGAAGCAAGCAAGACTGTGGAATATCGAGGTAGTGCTTAGTACAATACATGTACAGCATGGGATTTGTGTAGAAAATTTTTAAGAAGTGTTTTTTGGGCTAAAAACCACGGCTGCAAGTCAAAAACACTGTTCTTACATTTCGGGCGAAATTCGTCCTTCATAAAGAATCTCGAAAAAATTGGAAAGAAGATGAAGAAAACTTTTGAGCTGAGAATGCTAATAAAAATACACTTTTCATGATTTTCGAAAACTCAACGATTCTGTTGGGTCACAACCATTTTACGGGGCGTCAGTAGCAATCCTGGGGTATCAGCCCCACTCCCCAAGAAGAAGTTTGCTAAAGACTCAATTTCCACAGCTAGAGTCCATCTTCTGTATTTTTCCTAAGCTAGCTCGAACCAGTACTTGATAGTCCATACTATATTTAATCGTTTTACATAAAGCTGAACCTTTTGAAACTGGCTTAGATCGAGCTTGAACCAAAGTATAAAGTCAGCTTAAAGTCTATTGCTTGAGCATTCTGAAATAGGGCTCAGAATGATTAGAATTTATAGCTTAGTCGCTTCCAACCTTAAATTTTAAACTATACCAGCATTTTTTTACACTGTCTTCCAAGCTGTCCAAGCTGAGTAAATGAATACGACAAAATTTTCTGGTGCGTCCGGCACAATTAATCGTTTTAGATTGCTTTTGCAATACAGCAGAATTTAGAAACAAACGAGTCGAGTTTTTCAGCAGACTTAGCTCAATTGATGTTGAGAAATCAATTATATGGTTATTTTAAATGACATTCTTGCATTTGATGGAAATATTGTGAACTTTTTATTTTTTATGCTTCTAGTGTACTGAGCGCGCCGAAGAACGCTCAGAAATACTATTCTTTTTTTCCTACATATCCCCTAATATTTTTTGAAATATCTAACTTTATCAGACTCCCTCCCCCAGATTCAGAAGGTCATCTACATATGTGCGTTATTTTAGTGTAGATGTTCAACGTTTTCGCAAAAAAATTTGGACTTTTCTCCATTTTTGAGTTCTAGTTTTGCCTTAGTTTTTCAAGGAAATTTTCCCTTTTTGCGTCTTAGCCAAAATGCGTGTTTTTTCAAAGAACAAATCTTCCTGTTTTAAAAAGTTTTCATACTATGCATGTTTCACCATGACTTTCATGGAAGTCTCGCATATTACTTGTTGCCTATTTATATTCCTACATTTACAGCATGGAAATTTCGAATCAGCCGAGAAAATTTTTAAAAGTGCCTATTCCAGCTTGACGTTTCGAACAATGGCTCATTGGCCAAACATAAAAACATCAAAAAATGTGAAAAAATCTTGAAAGAATGTGCGTAAATCGAACTGTATGACTAAATGGCTCGATGCAGCGAAAATTTGACACTCGACCTAAATGGATAAAAATGCTCAAAACAGTACATTTGCGCCTATTTTTTGGGAATTATTAACGCTAAGGGTGTCATTTTGCGGGCACGAGTAAAGAAGCCATTCTCGGCTTTAAACCCCTCTCCCATAAAACTTTTGCTCGTACCTCAATATACGGTAATACTGATCGAGATAAAATGAAGCACGATTTGGAATGCGTTTTTCTCGACCTAGTTATTAACAAGATGATAAAAAAATTGCCCATCGCGGACACCTTTGAATTTGTGCCAGTATATCGAGCATTGAATTCGACGGAGCCGCATAATTACTTCGCTCGGGAATCAAATAGAGATGCAGTCAAATTTCACCTCAACCCGAGCTATATTATCGTTCTACGCAAGGGGTACCTGCATTGCTAAACTTGTCCATACTTAAGTGTTAATAATGAGGAGGGAAAAAGGAATGCTGTTATGGCTTCTCTGAACTAACATAAATCTTACACACGACATCGTGCACACACACACGTGGACATGGGGTCACCCCCAGAATTCTTCTATGGTGATTTTGCCCCATGGAACCCCAGACTTTGGTCGCTGCCCATGTATGCATGCGTGTAGTATTTGAGGCGAAGGAAAGTTTTGAAGGTTCAACCTACAATCTAATTCATCTGACGAATGATCCATCTACCAGATTTTGCGATTTCCCAGAAAACTTAATGCTTTTTAGGCGTCTATAGCAATCTTTTGGTTCAAAAGTATAATTTTCAATGGGCGCTCCGCTCCGATTAATAATTTTTGATGGCATTTTCTTGAATTTATTTAAATCTTTGAGCTTTTTACTGTCAAGTGCCTTGCAGAAAAATAGAGAACCGTCTCAAACGTTGAAAATAGTGTCTTTGGCTTCGCATGCTTTTCGTGTCAACTCTTCAGCTACCATCCTTTTTTTGCAGTCGAAGGGTACCATCATAGTCTGTCCACCTAGTCTATGTTAAGCTAAACCTTTTTTACATACTCTGGCCCTATGCAATTATTTATGCTATTGTTATTTTTTATAAAAATTAAATCAAAAGAGTTACAACCATAGGTGGGCAGCACCAAAATTCTGGGGGGGGTGAAAAAATTTCTGGAGGGGGTGAAAAAATTTTTAAAGGTCAAAAAAATGGTCTTAAAAGTGGTCGTATTACGAAAAAAACACCATTTTTCGACGTTTCTCATCAAGCACTATCCAATGGCATCAAAAAATTGCTAAAAAAGAAAAAAAAATTTCTGGGGGGGGGTGTATTTTGATTTCTGGGGGGGGGTATTTCAACTTCTGGGGGGGTGCATGCCCCTAACCCCACGCCCATGTGTGGTTACAACTAAAAGCTATTATACAAGCAGGGAATGCATTTTGAAAACCGGAAGAGGAATCAACCAGTATAGTTTTTACTGGAACCCTCTTTTCTCATTTTGAGTTGTTGTGATACATCACTGTAGATGGGTCAAAAAATGCTCATTTATTACTGCTCTACAACCTATCGACGAGCTTTACCATTAAAAACGATGTAACTGAAGTCAAAAAGAGGCTAGACAAAGTTTAAGACACTGATAAAAGGAAGATCAGAAAAAATGCCAAGAAAGTGATTGACTACGACTCAGTCCTAGGACACGGTAAACGGAGGTTTAAGCCCAAAAAAACAAATCAAACTTTTCGTGTGATATCCGCAGTTGCTTAAATTCGTACAAAGACTGACTCCATCTCAGCCTAAATATTATTTCTCTTAATTCTCTGCATAAGAATTAAGTCAAATCCATTTTATGGTCCTAATTTTTGCCTTAATTTTCCATTCTCCTTAACTGGCCGGAGTCTATGAATTCTCAAAGGATTTTAAGCATCAAAGAGTGCTTGAACGTCGTGATATCTAGTCGGGTTGCGCTGAAGCTAAGAAAACTATTCATGGAAATATTTTTCATTTTTTTGTTCATCCGAACATAATATATGTATTTTCAATTTTTCAGAATGAGTTAATTTCGCGGTTAATTCTTTTTGTCTATTTTATAAATTTTGTTCTCCTCTGATCGACTCACAAATTCAATTGTGATATCATTGTCACAGGAACATGGAAATTAGGTTCGAAACTTTTGAAGTGATGGCCAAACTTTTCAAAGAAACTCTGCCGACCGGAAGTACATTTTTTCGTGCTAGCAAAGTCGTGGATAAAGTTTTGTGCCAAGTTAGCCTAGCCGTGAAATTTTCCGACGAACGCTTCAACAACTGTTTTTTCCTAAACACGTTATTCGAATACATAATATGCCATTATGCAATGCCTCAAGCTGCTACTCTCATGGGTACGACTTTGTTGTTGGCCAATCAGCTCCATCAAAATCATCGATTATTAGTGCAAAATATTGATATTGAGATAACAAAATATTAATAATGTTTCGTTTCCTTCTTCCTTTTTTATCGATTCCTTCCCGTTTAATCGTATGCATACGTGGGTTTCAAGCTTATTTAGGCACTTTTTAATTGTTTCTTTCCATTTCGGGTGCTGGACTGAAAGAGTAAATGATAATGGTTAGTAAGCATGTAAAATGGGCCAACTTAGAAAAGCTTTTAACTAAAATCATTTGCGTAGAATAAATAACGCGTCTTATCGATTTTTCGACCGAAATTTCCTAATAACACGATTTAAAATAATATTAGACCATACACTCATTTTATAATTTATAATAGCTAATGAGGCGCTCCGCTGCCCCATTTGCTAGAGCAATCTTTTTGCACATGGGTCGGTTCCTCCCATTTGCAAAAAAGATAGATATAATCGATGACCAATTTGCAGAAAATTGCATAGAAATTCAATGTCTTATTTGCCATTGTCATATACTGTTATCATATTATTCTTATTTATTCCTTTTAAATTTTACTTTATTTTCTTTATCCATTCTATAATATCCATTGGTAGGCGCGTCTCAGTCATACAGTACGTCAAAACATCATTAAGAAGCTAAGCTTGCCTTTCGCTCAACAAATTAAATCAGTTGTAAATCACCATGTTCACCGAAATGTTATATTTCAGCTAAGCAGATTTCTTTGATCACTTGACAACGACTGATTTTATCTTGCTTACTCATAATGTCTCTTGCTTCTATTTCCTGTCCGTACGAGAATTACAGAGCATCGTAACTTGTGCATGGACGTTTGTCCTCCTTGTAAACAAATGCAAAAAGCTCCATGCAAAATTAGCAGCTAGAAGCAGAAATATTTGAATTTGTATTAGCAATTTTTAAAGCCGCGCGTTTGCCGCTTTAGCTTGGTTTACATCAAATTGCACGCATGCTAGTTTATACTATAAAAAACAGATTTCACAATTTGATATTTTGGCTTGCTGCGAGCTCGATCTTAATGATTAATCATCTATGTTAGAACCCTTCATAATTTTCTGCTAGCCCGTCCCCTATGTGCATTGTGGCGCCAGATCGCGCACTTTGAGTAGTGAATTCGGAATGAGGTCCAAGAAAACTCACGGGCCGCAAAAAGACAAAAAGCCTAAATTTTACGGTATGGAGAGGGTATGTTTGGGCTCCTGTATCTCAAAACCCAATTCGTGAATTTTCATCTAATTTTACAGTAAGATTAAGCATAACATCATTAACAAACAGTCGAGAATTTACATAAAATTGATCTGCTGCGATTCGAAAATATTCGGAAAATGTAGTTTTAAAACAACGTTTTCCTTACTGTTTTTCGTCAGTTTACACTGAAGTATAAAGTAGTTCGAACCAGTCGAGATCGCATTAAAAGTGGGTCTAGGGTGGCGTAACAAATACGCCCCACAGCAATGACATAAGCCACAAGAGCCGCCGGAATTTTTATAGTAATCCGTCGTTTACGAGTTTCAGGAGCCAGATCGAGCCATCAAAAAAACGGAATTAGGGGCCCTGAATACCTATTGAGTCAAAATATGAAGGTCACTCGATTATACTGTGAAAACTTTTTTCTCGGACAAACACACACACACACACACACACACACACACACACACACACACACACACACACACACAGCACACACATACACGGACAACTCGAAATGAATATTATAGGGCCCCATTATCTCAAGCAATCGTTTTTGCACATGGTTCGCTTCGCTCTCCGTTTGCAAAAAAGACTGCTATGTGCCAATATGATGACCAATATGCCAAAAAATTGTCTATAGTATATTACACGAAATCTTGTGCTCGAATCACTATTTCTAAATGAATGCAAATCGATTATAAAAGCGGTTTAATCTGAAGCAAAAAATCACGATACTGTGCATAGCAACTGATAAGCATAGGAAGTTTTGATCATGCTAAAGTGTATAACAGTAGGCTGCCTTGAAGCTTGGAGTGCGAAAAATCTATTCATATGCACAAAGTTTCGTGAAATAGACCATAGAAAATCATATTGTCTTATTTAATCTTATTATTCGTATTTGCTCCTTTCGAATTTAGCTGCTTTCTCTCACTCACTCTGTAATATCCATTATTTAGCACCTCTCAGTCTTGCATTAAATGTCCAAATATTATTAAGGAGCACTATTCATAAATTATCCATTTCTCTAAGGTTGCATTTGCTCTTCAAATTAAATTAGTTGAAAATCACAAGCTTCACCAAAATCTTACAATTTCATCTAGACTGATTTCTTTAGTCACTTTACAGCGACTGATTTTATTTTGCTTACTTATTAATATTTTTGCCTCCTTTTTATGCCCGTATGACAATTAGAGGCCTTTGTAAACTGTACAGAAAGTAAATGTTTGACCGATTTGCAAACAAATGATAAAAGTTCCATGTAAGACTATAGTCTGTTTCACACAACTTCGGTCATAAGTTTTGAAACTATCTCCGACAATAAGCTGACAGATTGCGATTATAGCATTGATCTGATATATAATTATCGTAACTAGCGTTGGCAAAAGTCCGCAAAAAGGACTTCCGGACTAATGTCCAGGTTTTAGTCCGGACTGCTTCGGATCGGGACTATAGTCCGGACCATAGTCCTTTCAAAAAAACTAAGTCTCGGACTAAGTCCTTGATAAAAAACAGTAGGTCTCATTCATTCAGGGGAAACATACCCAGAAACTAGACAGACTTTTCGTTAAAAAGTCAGAGAACAATGCTGGCACCTACTACATGATGATATTAACTTTCTATTGCTTTTCTGTTCAGATCTCATTCAACAGTCAATTAAAAGAACTTTACAATCAATGAATACATATGTACAGGGTGTCACGAAATGATAGCCCCCTCCAGAAACCGACTTTCAAGAATCATGGAAAAAATATACAAATACCATTTCGTAGAGTATTCAATTCTGCGTCGGATACTTATTTTATCAAAACGCTATGTCCACCGGTTAATTTTTTATTGATCAGAAACAAAAAATATCTCAGTATTTCGAATTTCACGACTACGTCGATTTAAAAATCCATATAGCCGTCTTCAGCTTAGTCGTCCTGCCTTAAATGCACAGTCATTGAACATAACAGATTATCAGACTATTACGCATCATATTCTAATTCAATCAACACCATATACCAATTTTTCGATGCTGTTTCTGCAGAATAGCGACCGATTTCTGACTCCATGTCCATGAGCTTTTCTAATCGATTCGTCACAACTTTACTAAGATAGATCTTATTCAGAGCTACTTGTAAAAATTTCTTTTTAGCAATGTATAAATCACTTTTTACTACCCAATGCAGAATTGAATGCTCTACAAGATAGTGCTTACAGATTTTTTCTATCGTACCCTGAAATCAATTTTTGGAGGGGGGCTATCATTTCGTGACACCCTGAACATTATAGGTGCTACTATAAATACATTTCGTAACAAACTTTACTCAGATTTAAGTAAAACATAGCAAACATTACTGGCCAAACAGTCCAGAGTTTCAAAAAATTTTCATCCCAATACGCTCGTCGCTTAAATTGTAATGGTTTTCATTTAAAAATCACACTTGCACAACTGAACACGCGTTCACATAGTGCCGACGTTGTGGTAATGGTTAAAATCGTGGATACAAGTCTGGACAGCAGAGGAAAAATGGCCTTTTTTGCTTTTCCAATAGTTTTAGTCTTGTACCCAAAATATGAAAAATTTTTTGAAATCAACGAAATTTAGTCTCGAAACCAAAATATGAAACTGTTTATGTTTATGCAGCCAATTATGTTCTGAGGTGCTCACAAAAAATGACAGTGGGCATTGATGACAATACTTTTATTAAAAAACATCGATAATGTAAACTTGACTGTAGCTGTTGTTGAGTTGACAACTAATTAGCTGTTGTATGGTTGACAACTTCAACTGTTTTTCCGCCTCCACTAAACAAATAAAACATATCTTTTTGAGCACAGTTTGAAAATCAGACAATAAAAGAAAAACTAACACGAACATAGGCGTTAGATGCAAACAACACTATCCAAAGAGAAGAAGAGACTTGCAAAACGCACGTCGAATGTCGGTTAGCACAACGTGGAAGAAGGTAGAACTTTCATCCGGTAGGTCGGCCTAACCAGACTCAGTCCGATAAAAATGGACTAGTCCTTTCCCGGATTAACGGACTAAAAAAAAGACTAGGACTATAGTTCGAGGATTAAAGGACTTAGTTCGGACTATAGTCCTTGCTAGTTCTTAGTCGGACTTTTGCCAACGCTAATCGTAACCCTCGGCTTACTGTCGTTGAAAATTCTTAGAATTTATGCACGAAGTTATGTGAAACAGACTGTAGCTGCTGGAAGTCGAGTCGAGATACTAAAATCATATTTTGCGATTTCAAAAGCCGTTTGTTTGCTGCTTTTGGCTTGTTTACATTTAATTGTATACACGTGGGTTTGAATTAGTCAAAAGACAATTTATAATTCCATATCCTACTTTGCTTTGAGCTCGTCCTTAATGAGGAATCACGGATTTCGAAACCTTCCGTAATTTGCTGTTAACCCGTCCCCTATGTGTTTCACGGCGCCAGATCGCACATTTTATGTAGTCGATTCAGAATCCGAAGTCCAATAAACTCCAGGGGCCAAATTTAAGAAGTGCCAGCCATCCAAGGTGTATTTCGACAGAATGACAAAAATCGAAATGAGAAACATTGAAAAACGTTGTTTTTTCCGCCATACCACCATTTTTCAGGCCATTTTTTAACTTTAAACAAATCTTGCACAACTCTCCCTAGAGCTTCGGTGCCGCCCACCTACGGATATAACTATGAATATAACCACTGAAATCGCTACTGTACCATTTGTATGTACAAAATGTAAAAATGTAAAAAAACTTTTAGGGACCATCTTTGTATGTGTACAAACGGACTTTGTACAAAAAAACACTGGTGTACAAGCGAATTAAAACGACGGCTACAACACAATCAACACCCTAATAAGTAGTGATGTAAAAGATCCAGATTTTTACCCAGATCCAGATCCAGATAAAGATCGGGTTCAGAATTTTTGGCAGATTCAGATCCAGATCAGGTAACCAGATCAGAAAAAACCAGATCCAGATCCAGATCGTTTTGTCAGATCAAAATTTAAAAAGATCCAGATACAGATCCAGATCCAGATAAAAATGTTTTTTGTGCAGCAATTTGTATTGCTAAAAAGGAGGGCGTAAAGCATCCGAGCCCACATGGATTGGGGGTCTCGGGTGGTGTGACTGATATAACAGCCATTGTCTAAAAGGTAAAACCTAACCAGTTTGGACTTTTACAAATGAGCATGAGTCAACCAAAAGATAGTGTAGTCTGCTTTTTACAAAAACGACATTAATCCAAATTACGAATGCAATTTTTTTAACACTGCTGCTAAAATTATAATCACTCATGAATACTTATCATACTGTTTGGAAGTTCCTTTCTGTCTCACAGACATCAACAACAATTTTATTCAACAAATAATTCAAATTTCAATAAAATGTTGGTTCATTTTCATAAGGTAATATTTTTTAAATTGGTATATTTCAAGCTGTTCCGACGTCAAAAACACGACAATCCTGCGGCCGGAAAGGCCCTTTCAACGTATTCATGTTCTAGCGTCGATGACGTCACGCGTCGTCTGATTCGCGTAGATAATAGCTGTTTTTTGTTTTTAGACGTTTCTCGATGTCGCGCATCCACTGAAACAACTTTTTCAACTGGAAATTTTCCGGAAATATTCAAAATTTTCCCATTTTTAGGCCAAAAAGTTTCTCAAAGGTCAATTCTGATGATCATTTATGTGAAAAAAACAACCTTCAATACATTTTTATCACTTAAGTTTATTTTCTGCAGAGCTTTAAAATTTTTTCTAAAACCAAAAAATTATGGGGGTCAGCGGCACACCTGGGCGTGGGGAGTTTGGGGGGTATGCACCATAGGTGGGCAGCACCAAAATTCTGGGAATGGGGTGAAAAAATTTCTGGAGGGGGTGAAAAAATTTTTAAAGGTCAAAAATGGTCTTAAAAGTGGTCGTATGGCGAAAAAAACACCATTTTTCGACGTTTCTCATCGAGCACTATCCAATGGCATCAAAAAATTGCTAAAAAAAGCAAAAAAAATTTTTTCTGGGGGGGGGTATTTTGATTTCTGGGGGGAGGATTTCAACTTCTGAGGGGGTGCATACCCCCCAAACCCCCACGCCCATGTGTGGTATGCACCCCCCGAGAAATACCAAAATACCCCCAGGAATCAAAATACCCTCTCCCATAATTCAATTTTTGGAAATTTTTTTCATTATTTTCGCAATTTTTGATGCCAATGGATAGTGCTCGATGAAAAACGTCGAAAAATGGTGTTTTTTGCCATACCACCAGTTTTAAGGCAATTTTTTGACCTTCGAAAAATCTTGCACCCTCGAGAATTTTCTTGCTGCCCACGTATAGTTAGCAACACACTTTTTGGCTATTCTGGGGGTCAGCACGGATCTGGGTAGGGTCACCCCCAGCAGACCACCCCTACCCCAACGTGCATGTAAGGCTACAACTACTTACTAAGATAACCTACCTACAGTAAATCGTAAAACAGAAAGAATACCATTGCGCTAAAATAACTTTCTGATCTGTTTAACCAGATATAACTCCAAACAGATCCAGATCCAGATAAAGATCGGGTTCCGATTTTCAGGCAGATCCAGATCCAGATCAGATAATCAGATCAGAAAATAACCAGATCCAGATCATCTGGATCTGGATCTGGATCTGAATCTGGATAAAAAAATCAGATCCAGATGATCTTTTACATCACTACTAATAAGGCATAATCCTCCAGACGAGCTAAAATAAGAAACTAAGTAAAACTTTGAATAAATGAAAGAAGCTCCGATTGAAGGCGAGATAAGTTAGGGAATTAGTTAGTAGCACGATCAGAAATCGGAATCAGTTGGATCGGATCGGAACGAAAGGAACGAGTAAATTTAAGCGATCAGAATAATCGAACGTTATAAGAGTTAAACAGTTTTACGGAGCTAAGTGGCTAAGGAGCGAAATTTAAGCGTTAACAATGGAGACGAGCTAACGACAAATGTCTAAACGGTAAACATTGCATTTCGTAAATTTGAAATCCGAATTTGATGCACTTACCCATTTTTTGTTTCTTTTCTTTCAGTAAAGCGTACAAATTATATCGGCTCTTTTCCTTTTGTAACCAAGTAGTAACACAGGCACGCCCAAATATGTCCAGACTCGTTTTCTGGCCAAGTACGAATATCACTTGGCCTTATGTACGCTTTATAAGGAGCTTTATTCTTTCTGATTCTGCTGCAGATACGTAGAGGGTAGAGGGATCAGTAACTTTAGCTGACCTATATAAGTTTAAAAATTGAGAGAAAATTGCAAATATAGGAATTGAAGGAGGATTAATCGTTTTCAGATTGAATTAGTAAATCAGAATAATTATTAGTTTTACTTAGAATAAGCTTTACTGAAAATACTATACGTTGTGTCCCTTTAATATATTTTTCAGGCTTATAGGTAGGTAGTACTCGTTAATCGCATAATAGATCTTAACGGTAAATCTGTATTTTTTATGGTTTAATTTTCTTCATGGGTGCTATTTTCATGTGCTTTGAGCTCATTAATGCAGTTAAACAATGCCGGCTCGTTCAATCTGAAAAATACGACAAATAAAGCTTGAAGGAACCAGGAAATCACAGTGTTTTGATAGCAAAAGCACTATATTAGCATTGCATAATCTTAATCGGAAAATACCTCATGTATCCCAGTAGACTTGATGCATAAAAGACCTTTGCTAGCACGTGATGCAAGCAATGCACAGCCTTGTATTTCACATATATTTCTTTTGCAGGAGCTGGCTATGTTTAACTTTATAACCGAACTTTTAATCCATAAGGAGGAGAAGCCGTTTCGATGTCTCGTACGACAGCTAACGTGCATCCCAGACAGCAAACTAATACCTTGCTTCCTGATGACTAACTTTTTTCTTATTGTGTTCTAAGCTTTTTATTGCTTATCTTGTGCTTATTTCAAACTTGTCACTGTACGATGATTGGGCCGAAAAACCCAAATTTTCGAAGATATTACGTCTTGGGGTAGCGTGGGACGAATGAGGTTGTTTGAGAAAAAGTTATTCCCTATGTGAAGAAATAACAGTACCCAACTGGAAGCGGAACAAAGCAGAAAATTTAAAATTATTTAAACTCGTCCAACCTATTATAAAAAGTAATGAAACGACCTAGTGAGTCTTGAGTCGGGATCATATATAGACGAAGGCCAGTCTTCCCATTGATACCAGCTGCCCTATTTTTTGGATGGTTGTCCTTTCTGGTTGTTTAGTTGGCTGATTGGCTGCTTGGTGGCTAAGCGGTTAATTAATGGTTGTTTGATTGATTATTAGTTCGCTAGTAATTGGCTGATTGGATATTGATTAGTTAATTTTCATGTATTTTCCCAGATTCACCTTCCTCCTTCTGATTGACTAACACACTAAGTAGGTTTTAGAATCGTTTTTAAATATTCCAGCATTTTTCTTTTATTTGTATGGCATTTAGCAAAATTTTCCATTTGATACTGGCAGGAACCAGCTTCCAGTGATACAGGGTTGAATGAGCTTGCACGGTTTGTTCATGTGTGCCTGACATCTCGTCAGGTACCTGAAGAACTAGCGGATCAGTCCATTGCACAAAGTTAGGCAGAATTTAAAAATTAAGTAGAATCAATTACAACATCATTTAGCCCTAGCGCTTCAAGAATATTGCGAAAATGAATTTCGGATGATGAGGGGGTATAAAGTCAGAGTTGTAGCCTAATTTACTCCGATTTAAAGGACGGTATTCCTTAGGTGTATTTTTTAAACGTAATTGACGGAAAATCAGGTCTTTTTAAACTTTTTCATCGCATTAAATAGGGTGAATTTTATATATGGGGTTGCTAAAGATAGATTTGTATCGTCTCTTCAGAGACTCAAGGAGACTCCTGAATCAAATAATAATTTATTTTTTTTTTAATTTTCTTTATGGTCTTTTTCTAATCCATTTTAAAAACTTTTCAAACCACTTGAGTGACGTCCTACCATACAAGGGCAGCTAAAAAATTTTGGGGGTGTGGTTGAGTGAAATCGACAAGAATCTTACTGAAAATAGAATTCTGGATCTTACAGTAATCTGCATGGGGGTTTTTCAACTTTTGGGGGTGTGCAATGCAACCTCCTCAAATGCGATACGTCTCCCAATCCGGACACGTCTTACTTAAAAAAAATTGCTCTGAAATTAAACGTCTGCTTAGATAGTTTTATTTATCTATATATCATTTTTATGTAGTTTTTTCTAAAGTTCAGTAACCCACGTACGCAGTGGTCAGTTATAAATATCATGGATTATCGATTAATTAATCCTTCTACCTTTGCCACTCGTCACTTATTCAGTAAGCAGTCGATTTATTTTTATTTCATAATTTACATCCATATTTTATAAAATGCACACATTAAATAAAGAGTTATTCAAAATATCGTTAACAAAAAATTAAAAGCGCAAAAAACTTAAGAAACAACATTGATTTTTGGTCATGATCTGAAGTATCCTTCTTATCCTTTAAGTAGATTTGCTTTGATGACATGTCTTGAAACTAATCTTATCATCTATAATTTATCTTCAGCAGCCAAAAACTGGAAAAAATTAGATTCGAAATTTTAATCCCTTGTCGTAAATTGCTAATAAAACAAGCACTCAATTAATTTTAGAAAATGACGAAAAAAGTCAAATTATCAGGGAATAAATGACGTATAGCTTCAAATATCAATTTTCTCTCCATTTTGAGGCCATCATTTCAATATTACTCAGTCATTTCTGCCTAAAATAACAAAACGATAAACCACTAAACTTAAGATTGGTAATCGCATGTGAAACAGAAATCAAAAATAAAATGAAAAGTTGCAGACTATAAAGGAACAGAAAAATTGAAAATTTTATTTTAAAAAATCAAAATTCGAAGTAACCTCGGTTTGTTTTCAAACGGGAACACTTTGTCAGCGAATTTCTGAAGGAATGCACTTAGTACAAATGTATGTAGTTTAGGATCTCGTGTTCGTCAAAGGTTTATTTTTTCCTTTATGCGATTTCAGTGGCTCATGTGGTTCAACTGGTTAACTGCACTACGGAAGCATGTCAGACTGAGGAATATCAAGGTATATAAATACGTCATTTTCATAGAATAAATTGTGTGCAGGAAAATATCTAGACGAATCCGACTTTAATAATATTCGGCTCAAGCTAGACTTAACCTCATACTTGGCAAACATAGCTGGTATTTCATTTTGTCCTTTTACCTTTCGACGTTAGCGTTCGATTGAGGAGCCTGACCTAAATTTCAACATACATATTGTTAAAACCGTCTTAAGCCAGGCATAAAGGGCTATGTTCTAATGCGATAGCCAGTTTCGAGTTCAAACTAAGCTTTGATATGCTGAAACTGGGTCCAGAAGAATACATGGGTAGCACTCTGATTCTAGGGGTCTGGGTGGTATAAAACCGGCAAAAACTACAAAAAAACTATGCCAGAACTTCGATTCTGGGGGTCTATCGAATTCTAGGGGTCCATTAGATTCTCAGAGGATCTTAACCCACAAACCCACTTTTCCCTTACGCCCACGTGTGTTCACAATTGACAACTTATAGCTGAGTCTGGCTAAACCAAGAACTTTTTACTACCGCTAAGCCAGCCTTAAGTCGCCTGAAGTAAAATCAGACTCAAGTCGCACTGCACTTTAAGCCGGGCTTAAACCTGAGTTACTGGGATCTGATACTTAAGAATAATATCTATAATATTAATTTCGAGTGTCTGTCTGTCTGTCTAAGTGTGTTTAAGAAGTATTAACTGGATAATCGAGCGCTCCTCATATTTGAGTTCGAGGGGTTTTCCGGATCCCTGATGCCAAATTTTTCATCAAAATTACTGGACCGAACCTCTGAAACTCGAAATTGACGGGTTAATCGAAAAAGATTTTGCCACTTCTACGCGTCGCCGCCCTAGACCAACTTTTAATGCCCTATCAACTCGTGTAACCAACTTAACACTTAAGTGTTAACTATCGAAAAGCCGTTAGAAAAATGATTTTTGAGAGTATATTTTGCAAAATGTCTCGATTCAAATTCAACTAAATCCTATGCATTTATTGATCACGTCTTGACTGACGTTAACGTCGAATTTCAGTAATATTTACGATTCGGTTTCTGAGATACAGGCGCCCAAAGATACCTTATCCATCTGGTGGAATTTTAAGTTTTTGCATCTTTGCAGAAAGCGCAGTTTTTGTCTTTACTCCCCAAATTCGCCCCTCGCGGTTTATTGGGCCCCTTATACTGAATTCACTATTCAAGGTCCACGACCTGCTATCATAAAACACGCAGAGGACGGGTTAATGGAAAATTTAGAGATGACTCTGTGAATCAAGGTTTATTGTAGGGATCTAGATAACACAAAGGCAATATATCAACTATAAATACTGTCTTAAATGATGTAAACAAACGCATACGCAATTCGGCATATAAGACACCCAAAAGCTTCAAATGCACAGCTTTCCAAAATGCTAATGCAATATGAATTACCTCGGCTTCTAGCTGCTAAGTTTGCGTGAAATTTTTGCGTTTGTTTACAATTCGTACAAACTATAATTTAACGTGCTGCGCAGTTTACAATGCTGAGTCACAATTTTCGAACCAGATGGTATAATATTGTGAAAACGTGCTGTTTTGTAGAGTATTGATTGACGTACATATACTGGCGTACATGTAACAAAATACAGTCGCTCTGATTGAGTACAATATTTGAATGCTTTTGCCATAACGAGCTGTATCATGCACCTGATTCGTTGCGAAAATATGCACTAACTTGCACCTCAGTGATCAAGCTACAGTGATTTTATCGAGCCATAGTGAGCGACAGTAGTTTTTTAGCTGTGGCTGAATTTCAGTTTCTATGGTATGAAAACTATAATCTAATGCAATAAGCAAAAGACACACATACTCGCATTGTATGCGGTCGTGTCCCAACACTGCCAACATCGCCTCGCCACTAGTCCCAACATTGCCACCGTAAGTCCCAACATTGCCACCGTATCAACACTGTCACCGCGAGTCCCACCAACACTGCCCCCGCCATCAGTTCCAGCATTGCCACCACAAATCGCAACATTGCCACAAACGAGTCATAATATTGCCTCGCACACTTACACAGCGTTTAACATATGGACGTTGTTGTTGGGGTTGTTCAAACCCCTTAAGGTATTACTACCGAGAGCGAACTTTCCCCCAGAACCAAAACAGCCCCCCATATAAAGTTTTTGTGTTGTTCGCAATTTGTTAATGCTAATGGATAGTGCTCGATGAAAAACGTTGAAAAATGGTGTTTTTTCGCCATACCATCATTTTAAGGCCATTTTTTTGGTTCTGAAAAAATCTTGCATTGCACTCACAGAACTTTGGTGCCGCCCACCTATGGAGGCAACCCTAATTATATTTTTAAAGCACATGAGATCCAATTTAAGCTGACAGTTGGATAGAGATCAAATTCTAGTAATTAGAAGGCCGATTTCAAATATTTGTCATCAAAATATTTTCGATTTTTTTCTGTTCTTTTGAACCGATACGACCATATACCTACGTACGAATAGACGTCTTGCCAGATACTTCTACAGATTTAAAAACATAAAAGCATCATATTTACTTCCAATCCGATGATTTAAAGTGAATTTAAAAATATCGGATTTCTGTCTATTTTTCAGTCTTTATTTTGCGTTCCTTTCCGAATGTCTGAACGAGACTTTTTTCAAAATGAACCTGCCAATAATCGCCTACTTGGATTTTATAGAATGTTTTTTAAGATAAATTGAAACACGACTTAGAAGCAGTCTTCTCTCGACCTATTAATTAACAAGACGTTGGAAAAATTGCCCATTGCGAACAACGTTGCCTTTGTAGCTACTAAATTGGAAAAGTCGGATCCGCGTAAACCTTACGCCCATGAATCGACTGCTGATAAGGTCAAAATTGGCCTACACCCGAGCTATATTATCGTTTTGCGCAAAGGGTTAGCTGAAAAAATATTCTTAGAAATAAGATAATAAGGGAAAAGGATTGGTTTCTGTCTTTTTCGAACTTTACGCAATTATCGGGCGCATAACACCATTACCGGGGTGGGGTTATGGGCATAGGTGGGCAGCACCGAAATTCTGGGGGTAGGGGGTGAAAAGATTTTCAAAGGTCAAAAAATGGTCTTAAAAGTGGTCGTATGGCGAAAAAACACCATTTTTCGACGTTTCTCATCGAGCACTATCCAATGGCATCAAAAAAATCGCTACAAAAGCAAAAAAATTTCAAAATTTGAATTCTGGGTGGAGGGGGTATTTTGATTTCTGGGGAGGGGTGTTTCAACTATCTGGGGGGTAACATACCCCCAAGCCTCCCTCACGCCCATGTGTGGTTATGGGTCTACCCCAGATAAAGAAAACCGTCGATCATTTTTTTTGAAAAATGAGGTAAATGAAGGCCGAAAATTTAAAACAAAATTACAATTTCTCCTAAAAAGTGCTTGAAATTGGCGGAAAGTGTTGGTTGACAAAATTTAAACATTTACACTAGTTTTTGCGGTCATTTTGGCCCAAAAAGGTGACTTTACTAAACCCTCCCCAGACTGGCTGATCCCATCCCAGATCAGTCATGCTGTGCATTTGTGGTTAGGATGGGCTCGACCTTTTCGCAATAAGGAATGATCCATCCACCCAGAATTTTAGATTTTCCGAAAAACATTAGCAAACGTGCATTTCTTTTATGTTGTTACTTTTTGTTACTTTTTTGCATTATTATTTCTTAACGAAAGGAGAATTTTCCAAATAGCGGAATTGAAGAAAGCTTTGCAACAATGAAATTTATCTCATTGATACTCGGAAATGTATTGCCGTATAAGTTTGATCTTTGCAATTTTGAAAATGTCGCTCATTAGGCTTACACAACAATTGAATTTAAGAGAGCCTCAACGACTTGCAGCTAAATATGTACGTCGTGAAGTTCAGTTGAATATTTTCGCCTCATTCTTATGCGTGCGCTACATCAAAATGAATTCTAAATGAGTCGCGCACCGGCTATTACTCTTGCATGTAGAAAAGATAAGTCCCCGATTCTATAAGTATGCCGCTAGTTTTTCTTTCAAATGAATTATTCTTTCCGATCTTTGAGCGCATAGCCATGTTTGACTGCACATTAATTTTTCGGAAAAACATTTACAGCTATTTTTGTAAAATAACAATCTTCTTTAGAAATATCAAAAATAGTGTTTTTGATGGGTTGAAGCCAAAAAACAGCTCTAGAAATTATCGGGGCTGTCTTCTCCAAAGGATGACCGATCTGTGCACGTATGCACGACACCCCGTTGTCAATCAGATGTCGTGATGGATGTATTTAGTAGCTATTTAATTAACAAATTCGATTATTAGTAGCAGTGACGAATCTATGTTAAACGGTTGCCCCAACTTCTCTAAAAACTGTCAAAAATAACCTCTTTTAGACGTTTTACATTGTCTACTTTTATTTAAAAATCACTTTCGACACATCATTTTTAGAAAAATCTTGAAATTTTCGACAATTCTGTGCGAAAAAAATATTATTTTATTTTGGTTTTGGTATTTTAGTTTTGGAGGGTATTTTGGTTTTTCAGGGGGTGCATGCCCCAAACCCAAACCACACGCCCAGGTGTGGCAAAAATGACTTCCACGTCCGTCGCCAAGAAAGTAAATAAATGTCATTAATAGTATTATCCGGGAAATTATGGTCGCTGACTACCAAAAATCATTGCAAATCACATATCCATTATATTGACTACTCCCGTCCTTTGGCAACCTGTCATGAATTATTGTCGTATCGATAGATAACAACATGTGCACGCGCTTTTCATTACTTAAAATTTTATTGTTCTTTTACTCAGTATATATTTTGTTATTTTATTCTCACTGAGAAGTGAATAACAAAATCGAAGCGCTAATTCGATCTCTAACGCAAAATGCACGTTGGAATTCTCCAATTTCGACAAGTTTCAACATCAAAAAAGATTGCAGTCGAATTCTGGGGTTCTGGGTGATGTGAAACCGACCATCTATCAATTTTTTGGGGACTCGACCGGATTCTCTTGGGTCTAGACCGCCCAACCCTCCCCCTCCACGATCATGTGTGATCTGGACCCCAACGAGAATCTGGTGGACCACTTTCCCCAAATTTAATTGAATCGAATTATATTATATTTTTGAATTTTCGAATTGAATTGAAACAAGAACTAAATTCTTGGTGCTATTTTTGTCAACCTGCTGCTCTCTTGTGACGAAACCGTATGCCATTATATGGTCAGCATAATAGGGTCATTCCGGATAATTTATACAAAGTGACATAAAGTAGAATTTTACCTGGACAAAAACTGCCCGCAGTGCACAGTTTAATAATATGATCTCAATTATTTTTCGCTTCACTTTCACTTTTATTCCTTTCAATTTCTTAATATTTGCCTGAAATTTCCCAAGAAAATTTCCATGCTCCCAATTTAAAGGTCTGAATAATCATCGTATGTTCACTTAGAAACAAGGCTCGGTGATTTAACGTTTGTAAAACCTGATCAGTTAACCATATATAATCCAATTTCTTTTAGGAATTTTTCCGATTCAAATTTGAATCCAAATTCTAATTATATTCAAATTCTAGAATTCCGAATCCTAATCAGAATTCAAATAGGCAATCCCTGAAAATTTTCTAAAAATCTTCAATCCTCCTATTCCTGAAAATTCTCTAGTTCTCGAATTATATATATATATATATATATATATATATATATATATATATATATATATATATATATATATATATATATATATATATATATATATATATATATATATATATATATATATATATATATATATATATATATATATATATATATATATATATATATATATATATATATATATATATATATATATATATATATATATATATATATATATATATATATATATATATATATATATTGGCTTTTGTTAAAAATTAATTTTTCTGATAGAGTATTGCGGATTTATGAGGGAGGGGCTGACCGCCCTTCCCCATTGGCCATTGGCGAGATAAAGAATGGATATGCAATTTGCAATGATTTTTGGCCATCAGTGACCACAATTTCTCAATTTTTCGGCGCTACGCGCCGGGCGATACCTATTAATGACATTTATTTACTTTCTTGGCGACCTGGAAGCACGGTTTTTTTTTGTTTAGGCAACAATTTTTTCCCGATGTACAAAGACTTTTTGCGACCGTCTTTGTACATGTACACAGATTTTTGGGAAGACAAAAACTACAAAAAAAGGTCTAAAATTTGCAAAAATTTTCGGCGCATCAGCGCCGAAATGAGTAATTGTGTGTCCTATATATTTTGATAATAGCAGAAATCGCATTTCGAACGGAAAAATGTCAAATTTGTCGGCGCTTCGCACCTTTTAAGACGATTCTTAATGATTTAAGCCCTCATTAACCCAGGAATTAGCCAAATTACACTACCAAAGGTCGAAAAACTCTGTTTTTACCCTACTTAAGCTGCTACCGCACTATGTTACAGTACCCAAAAATTTGTGTGTACAAAATCTAGACTTTCAGGGACCATCTTTGTACATGTACAAACTGACCTTGTACAAAAAAAGACACTGTCTGGAAGCCATTTTCTGTTCATTTAGGTTCCAAAACAATTTTAACAGAAGTAACAGCTATTTTTGCATAGTTTTCTTCCATTTTCAATTAAAAATTTTGTGTTTCGCATCAAATGCTACAAATACAGGGAATCAAGCAGTATATCATGCTTCTAGACGTCAATCCGCCTTAATTTCACAAATTTTCCGGCGCTTTGCGCCCGATTTTCTGTTAAAGTCAAAGAAGTTTAATGGTCTTTTCACACAAAATTGTCTCAAATTTAAAAATTTGTAGAAAAAATATTGCATCAAAAGTGATTTTATGTAAATGTATACGATGTAAAACACCGAAAAAACGCTACTTCGCGCGTTAAGGATTAATTTTTGGACCTATTTTGACTGTTTTTGAAAAAGTTTGGATACCGCCTCCCACCCCTCTTGGGAAAATCCTAGATCCGCCACTGTTCTGATCCCTTGCTATTTTATAATCTTCTTGTCAGGAACAGGGAAATCAGGTTCAACGATTTCCGCCTGATGGCCAAACTTTTCAAAGTGACTCTACCTACTGGAAGCACTTTTTATCGTGCAAGCAAATCTGCAGCTAAAAATTTGTGCCAAGTCAGCTTCGGTATGAACCTACCGGAACGCATGGAACATTGGTATTTGATGAGCGCGTTATTCGAATCGGTTATATGCCAATATGCTCTGCCTCAGGCCGCCACTTTCATGGGTCCGCATTTGTTGCTGGCCAATCAATTGTACCCAAATAATTGATTGGTTGACCGAATTATTAATAAAGATAATAAAGTTATACTGTTTTTTCCTCATTTTTTCGCTTTTCCTCGTTTTCATTGATCCGCTTTGTTGTTTAGACGGTGAAGGCTTCAAATTTGGAGTATGGACTTCTTAATTTTCTAGTTATTATTCGGATTTTGGACCAAATGAGTAAATTGACGACTTTAACACATGTTTAAGATGAAGCTAAATATTGACACGTATGGATAGACATGCGTTTTCCGACTTTCCGATGAAATATCCGAATAATTGTCACAGGCATGGCTTTAGAAGGGGCGGTCACCACCCCTACCCCTGTCGTCAAAGAATAATTGGGCGCAATAGAGAATAACGTGTATTCTAGATTATTTTTGCCATTTTTATCACGATCATCAATCACATATGCTGACTTTCTGGCATAGGTGGTCAACATTGAAATTCTGGGGGTGCAAGGTTTTTCGGCATACTTATAGAATCGGGGACCTATCCTTTCACGTTTAATAGTAAAGTATAGTCAGCGAGCGACGATCCATAGATAAGCGCGCGAAACGTTCAGAATTCGTTTTTGCGCGGCGCACGCATAATAACGAGACAAAAATCTAAACTAACCGTGCGACTTATTCAGAATTTGCTGATTATCCTGGAAAATATGAACAGAATGAAATGACATTTACGAATCACTTTTTTATACTTTAAATTCGATCAACAATGTCAAGAAAATTAAGACAAATTCATAGCACGAGTTTTTCTTACAAATATTTATCTATCGCTTTTATCCGTTAGCAACTTATGTAGCGCAAAAGTATTCATTTTCATAGCAGAAAAATAAAGGAAAGTGCAATAGAATAAGATAAGGGTAATTAAGGTGGACTTTTCATCGCGAAAAGAGTTTCTACTTTCTTGCCTCGTGTACCTATATATGCGTATTTCCGTCTCAACAATCAAGATCAGTGATATATTTATCAAATAACAGAATTTAAACAAGTCTCGATTTAAAAAGAATTACGTATATCTCATTGTGATACAAATCTGGGCCCGGTTGCTCGACTCGACCATTAACTAATGTTTACCTTAACGTTTATGGTCACCTTAACGCAACCATTAATTAATGGTCGCGTTAAGTCCGATTTCCACCTCAACGGAACCATTAAAAAATCGGGTTACTCGACTCAACCAACAAGCTCGACTTTAAGGGAAGTCTAATGGTCGATTTAAATTTCGGTTGCTGAACTCTACCTTAGTGCAGCCATTAATTAAGGCTCAGTTTTTTAATGTCTTCCTTAAACCGGTTGCTCGACTGAAACCTTAACGCTCTCATTAAGCGTTTAACGGTTTCTTTAAGGTAAATTGGGTTGCTGGGGCTTCACCTTAACGACTTTAATAGTTTTGTTAAGGTTCATTCTTTAAGGTAGGTCGAGAGCTAAATTAACGGACTCATTGATTGTTTTTCACATTGAAAAATGGCGCTTCTTACTATCGTTCCGATTTTTAATATTATGACAAGTTCTCGCCGATTCGAAGTCAAAAGAAGTCCTTTGACTAATTTCACGACGACGAATTTTATGACCGATTTAGATTTAGCAATTTATCCTTAATACTGAAGATTTCATAACAATAATATTAGTTTATCCTTTTTTCTAGTTGCAGACAAGGCAACTATGAGCGCTGCCTACTGACAATGCGAATTGCAGAAAAATGGCTGATGCAAACCTCATCTTTACATAAATAGAAATTTTTTTAACTATTAAATTTTTCCAACTACATAATTTTATGACAATTGAAACGCGGTTCTAATGGAGACTTCAGTATGCAATTTTCGTTTTCACGAGATAACTCAATGATTACATTTCACATTCAAAAAGTAAAGCTTCTTTCATTATTCTTTTATTTAATAATATGGATACTTGTCGTCGATCCACTGTCAAATGAAATCCATTGGTTCATTTTAATGACAATAAATTTTAATAAAGATTCTATTCAGGTAAGGAAAAACCCAGATTTGAAAATACTGAATTTTGGGTTTTTTGGGTTTTTTGTGCTTTATTGAGGTTTTATTGGTTTTTTTTTAATGGAAATGACAATTTAGAGCTGCAGAAAGTAGCTAGGAATACTCCAACAGCTGCTGGACACGAGACAAACAAAGAGCAACAACTTTATTCAGCTAATATTGAAATCCATACAACAAAATCGATCGATCACTGCGGCTGCCACGAGCAGCATGCATTTATCTTCCTCTTCAATGCTCGGACATTACCGGATTTTAATCAAAAAATGCACTGGCTCTCAAAAAATATTAGGAAATAGAAAAATTAGTCGAACTCCAGAAAAGTGTGGGCCATTGAGGTGGCTTAATAAAAGCGCCCTGTTTTGCAGCATGGGATGGTAATTGTGAACTAGGGGGCTGAGATTTTCGAGCATGGCATTGTGTTACACAGACTGAGGTTGGTTGGCCTTTACTAGTTGAAGGAACAGCATAAAGCAAAAACAAAAGAGAGATTGGAAATATAATTTGAATCACCTACAGTATTTATTTCAGTCTATTTGAAAAATTAGTAACCTGGGGATAAAAAACCTAAGAACCCAAATGATTTTTTTGTCACAAAAAAACCCAGAAAACTCAGATTAAAAAACCTAGCCTTGCCAACCCTGATTTTATTTCGAGAACGAGTTTTATCAGTTGGCTCCTTTATTTTCTTTAGCTCTTGCCGAAAATGCACTAAAATCAAAAATTGTATTTCCCTCATTTTCATTTCTTTCTTTTAAATTTCCATATCATCGCAAGCAACCAATTATCTTTTACCCAGACTAACGAGCGTTTTCATTTATTTTCTTAATTAAGTGCATCGCTGTCACTGCAATCGATTATCAGCCGAATTCGAACCAAACACAAAAAGTCAAGCATTAAGAGAGTAAAAATAGAAGAAAATTCGAATTTTTCAATGTCTATGGTTCTCAACGTTTTATATCTATGTATTTTAAACCAAAACATTAGAATTCTCGTGAAATGCGTGTAAACTTAACACAACCATTAAACTTCCCTTAACGCAACCATTAAGCTTACCTTTAACGCTACCATTAGATTTCCTTTGATGCAGTCATTAAAGGTTTTTGTTAATGGTTTCCTTTATTAGTACCCTTAAACTTCCTCAACAAATGCTCGACCATTGACTAATGGTCAGGTCGAGCAACCCGATTTTTTACGAACCTTAACGAAACCATTAGTTGAGGTTTTTCCTTAACGTTAATGGTTTCCTTAAGGGAACCTTTAATGGTCGTTGGCCTTAAGGTGGAGTCGAGCAACCGGCCGACCATTAAAAATTAATTTTTAAATGGTTAGCCTCTGCTAAGTTGAAGTCGAGCAACCGGGCCCTGATCTTTTCTGCTTAGTGTTACGCGTAAACTGTCCCAAAATGAATGTTGCATTTGTTAAGCGTAGAATGTACACAAAACGATTTTTTAAATGAGTCGCGCGGCGGCTGTCATCAATGGTGCATCGCTCGCTCAGTATATTTTACTATTACATGTAGAAAAGATATGTCCCCGATTCTATAAGTATGCCGCTTTTTCAAAGGTCGAAAATGGTCCTAAAAATGATGATATGGCGAAAAAACATCATCTTTCAACATTTCTTATCAGGCACTATCCATTGGCATAAAAAATTGCGAAAAAACAACAATAATGTCGAAAAATTGAATTCTAGAGGAAGGGTAGTTTGGTTTCTAGGGGGTGAGGAATATTCGGCCCTCTGAGGGGTGCATACCCCGACCCCCAACAGCCCACGTGAGCTTTCTTGGCGCTCTAAAAAGTTTATTCTTATGTCAGAGGATTTTTTAGTTCTTACAATGATTCATCGAGTATTCGTATAGTGTTTTGCGCCGAATTTGCCACCAATTTTGCGCCTTTTGTGAAAGCTTTCAAAAACTTCTTACCTTTTTCGTATCACAAAGATTCTGCCTATCAAAAGACGGCAAAAAAATTGATACTTTAAAAGCTTAATCGATTAATTTTTTGGACAATTTTCAACACTATTCGGAAAAATTTGGAATTTCATCCCCAGTCAGAAAATCCTAGATCACTGAGTGGTAAAAGTAATGCATCATGATTTGAACGCATTCTGACTGCTGAAATTTTTCAAGAATAATGCAGAAAAATTATTTTTGATTAAATGTACGATTTTGACAGCAAATTTTTCCTATTTAATTTAAAAATGTCGAACACTCAGCAACTCTTCATGCATTTAAGCTGTTTCGAGTTGTCATGCACGGCGTGGCTATTTTGCAGAAACGATTCACCGGATCTGAAAGGGAGGCTCAGTCAGGCCATGAAATACCAATGCTTCGGAAATTTTCCGGCACTCATACCAAAGTTGGACGCAGCACAAATTTTCATCGAAGGATTTGCTGGCACGATAAAATGTGCTTTCGGTCGGCAGACTAGCTATCAAAAAGTTTGTCCATCAGGTGGCAATTGTTGAACCTGATTTCCCTTTTTCCTGACAAGAAAATGATAAAATAACCAGTGATCAAAATAATACTAAAAAACCCGATCAGAAAAATTAACTCTTTCAATCAACACAAGTTAAAAAATCATTGAATGCGATATCAGCAGGAAGGATAGCGTAATAGGCCACACGCGTGAAAAATGGAGAGTATTTGGGTAAATAAATTTAATTAAGCGTATGTAAATGTTTGTTGTTGAATTCGAGAACTGGAGGATTTGGAGAGTTGGAGAGAGGATTTGGATTTTTGGATTTCTTTCGGAATTGAGGATTTCGAATTTGAAGTGAATTTGAATTTCAATCCGAATTCGAATTGAGAAGAATTTTAAAAAAAAATTGAATTCTTTCTGGAAAACGGATGAGGTTCTACAAAATTTGAACCACTGAGCCTGGTTTTTATGTTCGCAAACGGTGATTATGCAGACCCCCCGTTCAAATTCTGTCAAGACCTCTTCAGTTCCCCAATGAAATTCAAATTTTCATGAATGCTTTTAAAATCAAATTCAATTTAAATTCGAATTTAAATTCGAATTAAAATCCGATTCAAATTCAAAATTCTAAATTCCGAATGGAATCCAAAAATCCAATTCTTCAAAATTCTTCATAAGTCTCCAACTCTCAGAATCCTTCAAATCCTTCAGTTCTCGAATTCAGCAACAAACATTACGCTTATTCACATTTATTTATCCGAATACTCTCCATTTTTTACGCGTGTAGCCTATTAACGCTATGCTTTTTTCTGTCCGCTGCGTTCAATGATTTTTTTGGCTTTTGTTAATTAAAAGAGTCAATTTCTGTAATCGATCACATGTTGTTTTATCATTTTCTTGTCAGATAAAGGGTAAATGAGGTTCAAAAATTTTCACCCGATGGCCAAACATCTCGAAGCGACTCTGCCGACCGGAAGCACATTTTATCGTGCCAGCATTCGATTAAAATTTGTGCTACGTCGAATTTGGTATGAACGCCGAAACATTTGAACCATTGGTATTTCATTTATTCGAATCGGTCATATGCAAATAGGCCCTGCCTCAGGCTGCCACTTCCTTGGGTTAGACTTTGTTGCTGACCGATCAATTGTACCAAAAGTAGTTGGCTGGCCAAAATGTGAATAAAGACTGTAGAATTTGACTGAATCGTTCTCTCATTTTTCCGCTTTTTTCTCGTTTTTCAGTCGATTTGCTCTTGTTTATTGACGGTGAGGGCTCCAAACTTTGAGTAAGATTATTTTAATTTTCTGCGTTTTCTCGGGGTTTTGGGCCGAATAAGTAAATTAACGGCTTGAAGGCACCTTTTAATATGACGTTAGACATTAACACGTATGAATTGGTACTCGTTTTTCGACACTCCGATGAAAATTTCAAAATAATTGTCACTGGCACGGATTTAGCAGGAGCGGGGCGCCGTGGCGGCCACCTTCCTTCCTACCCTGCCGTCAGAAAATATTTAGGGGAAATAGAGGATAATGTGTATTTTTTTGTTTATTTCAGCAATTGTTCTTACAATGATTTCTCGAGTATTTATTGGTGTTTTTCGCCGATTTTAACACTAATTTTGCGCGTTTTGTATATCAACTGCCAAAAATTCCTAAGTTTCTCGTATCACAAACATTCTGCGTATCAAAAGACGGCGAAAAATCGACACTTTAAGCTAATTAACGGATTTTTTGGGCGATTTTCGACACTATTTGAAAAATTTTGTTTTCCGCACCCTGTCAGAAAATCCTGGATACGCTGCTGATTTGTAAAATAAAGCGCATGATTTGAACGTATTCTAACTGCCGAAATTTTAGGAGAAAATGCAGAGAAACTAATTTTGATTAGGTGCGCGAATATTGGTCTCCAGCAAATTTTTCTATTATTAATCATAAAAATATCGAAGGCTCAGAAACTCTTCGTGCATTTAAGCTCCTTTCCGGGTGTCATGCACAGCGTGGATATTCCAATAGGGGAACAGGTTCACCCGATTCGGGGAGCGGTTCAGTCAGAGACCTAATTAAGCCCTTCGGTCTTGAATATATAGAAAAGCAAAAAATTAAATTACGGTAATCCAAAGTTCTCTGGTCTATTTCAAGCAGCTTTGCAGAAAAAAATTTAATTTTCAATCATTTTTGGCCTCCATTGTGCCTTCTTTTCACCCATAACAATGTTCCATTTTTCCATTAAGGCCAGAAACGGACAAAGATAAAAGCTTTTTTTGCAACAATTCGGAGCATACCTATATGAAATTCACCAGAAATCAATAATGATTGTATTTTTTACACCATTTTAATTTATGCCACGAAGTTTATTTACAAAATACTCTCTCTGGTCCCTTGCCGAAATGCGGAATATTTATCCAATTTCTAAGGCCATTCTAGCTGAAAACTCTCAAGCTAACCCTTCCCGACCAGGATGACAGCTCCAGACTAATCATGCTATGCGTCTATACATGCATGTATATACCAGCCGAAAATTCTCGGGAATAAGTCCTCAGCCATTTTATGGAAGGAGGGTTAATGATTGTTATTTTACGATCAAAATGGCAAAAACACTGAAAATGAAGCAAAAACTCAGTGGGTAACTATAGCTCGTTTCTAGCTCGAGCTTTTCAAAATCCATTCCTTTACGTTTTATATAAATCCTAATTATAAATGAACTAATCCTCTCATTCAAATAGTTTTTCAACGATGGTACGAGTATATGCTAAAACTCATGATAGCTCAAAAAAATATTTAAATCTACAATGTTTTCTTGTGCGGTTTGTACGATAAGGCAAATAAAGCGCATGTCAATAAGACCGATAAAAGCCACGTACGCATAAATTGAGAAATCCCGGTCGAAGTACCGTAGTTTTGTTATAAGCTTGTGTAAATAAGAGGCTGAAGGATGAGCTAGAGCTAGCTTTATCTTATACGATTTCATTTTGTAGATATTCGCTATTTAGTACACCCACTTGATGGTCCTCAGTGCATTATGTTCGGCTGGAATTCAGCAAACTGTTTTTTTGTACCTATTCGTAATAATAGTGGCGAATTTAACCCTACATTTACCATGTGGTTTTTACAGTAGAAGCTTTGCATACCCCTGCTTTATGTAACCTTTTTGAAGAGACACAGACTTTTCAAGACCGCGTCTTTGTATGTGTACGAAAATTTTCGGAAAGAAAAATCTGTAAAAAGTTCTGAAATTCCCGAAAAAAAACTTGGCGAAATGATTGATTGTGTATTATGTATATCTTTATTACGGCGGAAATCGCATTCGGAAAGGAAAAATGTCAAATGTTTAGGCACTTCTCGCCATTTTGCGACAATGCTTTCGTATTTTTTGACGTCAGAAACTCAGAAATTAGCTTAAAACACCATCAAATATCGAAATATCCTGTTTTACCGCCCTGAAAGCGCTATTATACTGTATTTCAGTATCTAAAAATTCAGTACATGTGCCAAATGTATAAAAACTTCTGGGGATCATCTTTGTACATGAACAAAAGGATCTCGTACCAAAAAAACGCTGGTGCGATGCCAGCAAATTGTTCATTACAAATTTCCAAATATGTCGAACGCTCAGCAACTCTTCATGCATTTATGCTTGTTTCGAGTTTTCATGCAAAGCATGGCTATTCTGCTTCTAGGCAGGGTCAACCGACATGGACAAGGGTCAGCCAGATAGCCGTTCAAGGCATTTGGTCTCAAATCGATATATGAGCCTAAGCTGAAAAAGTTAGCTTAATGTTGATCCAAAGTTTCTGCTCTAGTTCAAATACTTTTTGCAGGAAAATATTATTTTTCATTTAATGGCCTTCGTTTTGCCATATTTTTACAAAAAATTCAACATTTCATCCAAGGGTCTGGACCCCAAGCCCACTTTCACGTGCACGCCTAGTCATTTTTCATAGTACACTTCAATTTTTAGCCAAAAATTGGAAGGCATGCACCAAAAATGGCCGAAAACGCAAGGTTCAGCTAAAACTCAAGGGGTCGAACATTTTCTGACTTTGAGAGATGGGTAGACCAATTTTTTGGGTAGAGGGATTCCCATTTCTCCTATTACGTGTATGTTTGCGTCTATGGTCGGCCTGTAGTCATAGATTTTATCCTAACAGCATGATACAAAGTCAGCAGCTTGTTTTTAGCTCACATCACTCACATCATTTTCACCAAAACATGTAAAATTTGAACTTTATGGTCTACTGTGCTTGACCCAGGAAGTCATATGTAATGATTAAATGCACTTTCGAATCAGTTTTTAAAGAGCTTTCAAATACATGCAAATTGAGCACTGAGAATACAGTAATCCGCTTGCAGTGCATAATAAAAGTGTATGTGATTGTTGACACCTGAAAAAAGTGGTTCATACCTTTTAGGTTTTTTGAGCAAATCTCAAGATCCATTTAACTATTTTTAAAAAGTAAAGTTTTTCTGATAGAAAAACTTAGGGCGCAACTATTTTGTGAAAAAAAATTTCAAAAATGTCAAGATATTATACTTTTGTAGCATGAAAATGACGAAAAATTGCTACTGCTATCATTATGCACACATTGTAGGTAGAATGCCCGACAGTAGCAAAATAGTTGCCTCTTTGAACAAGCTTTGTTGTACAATAATTTTTTTCAAACAGAAGTTTCTCGTTCTTTAGATTTGCTCAATACAAATTTTTAACATGGAGGCAGCCATATTGGAAAAATGACGTTTTAATTTATATCTCTTGACCTACTTTATATTATTTCGTGTTTGAGAGCATTTTGGAATGTGCTTACAAAGCGCTTTGCACTGAATATTCATTTGCATGGCGTACACAAGTTTTAAGAAAAAATCAATATTGCTGCCATGTAGGCCGCCATATTGGAAAATATGCAATTTTTGCGCTTTTTGATCTCTGATCTTTGACTGATCTAATGCAGTTCAAATTTTTACACATAGACATACATAAAATTTTATGCTCTTTTTGATGAAATATGTTTAACAGATCAATTCCCGTAAGTTTTCTCGAATTTTATGTTTTTTCTTCAAAAATCATTCATGTTACACTGAAAACGATGTGAGCTTGTGCTTTTCAAACCACATTTCCTTACATTATATATAAATCTGAATTAGAAATAAACTAATCCTTTCATTTAAATATTTTTTGAGCAATAGTATGTGCTCGAAGCTTGCATCGAAAGCCTTTGAAATTATTAAGATTTGCATTTTCCGTATGTTTTGTACGATATGGCAAATAACACGTAGTAGATTGTAGATATACTGATAAGATTGATAAAGCCACAAACACATAAATTTAAGATTATTGGTCTAAAAACCGAGGCTATGTTATCTAAATTTGCTTAAATACGAGGCTAATGGATGGACTAGAGCTAGCTATACACTCATAAGCGTGAAAGAAGGAAGAGTTTGCGCTCCCCGCCTCCAGAAAATGAAAACCCATGCAGATTACTGTAGACCCCAGAATTCTATTTTTAATAAGATTTTTGGCGCTTTGACCGATCCTCACCCGCACAGATTTTTGTGCTGCACGTGTAAAAAGCTAACTATACCTCGAATGAGAGATTTTATTTATGTATAAACATGTGAAGTACATCTGCATGATGGTCCTCAATGCATAAAGTTCGGCTGGGCTTCATCTTAATGCTTTTTCTAGCTATGACAGCAGTGGCGGATTTAACCCTCCGTTCACTGTCGGGTTTTTAAAGTAAGTTACCATGACAAACGCTGGTCTAGTCTGTGTTAAACTTTGTACACCTGCGTTAAGCGATTAGCGATTATCAGTCTCCTTTTTTTGCGATTTTTCAAGCTCCCTCTAAACAATCATTTTACATTTCAGGAGAATTTTTTTTGTTGAGAAGTTACGATTAAAAAGCTACTACAATGCGTAAGACTAGGCGCCTGGTGAACAGCCACGTAAGAAGAAAAAGTAGATTTCAGTTTTGCTGAATACAATCCACGCATGCTAATAAATATTAGATCACTAAGTTTTTATTAGAACACTATTTTCTCGTCCTAAAGTTTTCTGATGCAACCGCAGTTTTACCACAAAGTGAAATTATTCCACTGCTGTATAATTTCTTATAGGGCTAAAACATTAAAAATTACGTAACTTGAGTCAAAATGAAGCTAGACGAAGTCTTAGACATAGACTTAAGAAAAATCATAAGAAAATGCTTATAAACTGTTTGACTAGATCGCCGTTGGATTACATGGTTAGGTCCAAAATAGTTGGCCATTGGCCAAAATAGTTGACGAGATAGATGACGGATATGTTACTTTGCAATGATTTTCGGTCATCGACCATCAGCGTTGCTTCTCAAATTTTCAAATTTTTCAAACGCTTCGCACCTGACAATGCCCATTTCTCACATTTGTTCACCATCTTGGTAGTGTCTGGAACCAACAAATTTTGTACTTTTTTATTTTAGTATAATTTCGATGAATTTTCACGGATCGCAATAAATGCTTCGAAGGACATTGTTCCGGATGGGCTACACGGGAAATAACGAATAAGTCGAGTTTGTGAATGTCTTTCAGTCTTAATTTCACGGATTTATTTTTTTATTTAATTTGATCTGGAATTCAATTGATTTTTTCAAGGTTTCAACTAAAGTCAAAAAATGTAAGCACTTTTTGCACGAATTGCTCAAAATAATAAAATTTTTTGAAATATTTGTGCACTAGAAATCATCCTCGACCTATAGCTGGTTTTTTGATCTATTTTTGACTGGTCTGGAAAATGTTGGGATCGCCCCCAAGACAAAAATGATAATTCGCTACTACATAATGAGGCATATTTCTAAGGTTGCGTGGAACAGGCTTCTCTTACCGGATTTCTTCCTTCTTTGCTTAAAGGTATTCAAGTCACACCAATTATTTATGACTAATAATGAATAATTGCATAATTGTGTCAAAAAACTAATTTTCTATATTGTTGCATTATGTACCTACTATCCACTGCTTCGTAATCATGGATTTGATCACGAGATATCTTGGCTAATTAAGCGAGATAAAATCGGTTCTGAATACAAAGAATAAGTATTATTTTTACTACGCTAACGACATTGCCTTTTATAAGCAAAATTCGTCGATTTAAGCCTAATATAATCGAGCCAAATTTTGAAGAATTCAAGTACATGTGTTAAATCGACTGACATAAAATGGATTATCAACTCATCAATCCCTCAGCACTAGCCAACCATACTTTGCTGGGTGAGAATTTCGAATTACGTATCCATAATTAATTCTAATAAGTTTATAATAAATTAGGTTACGAAACGTAAAATTTGGGAGCACATACGTTCGTGAGAAGGAAGGGATGGGGTTTTATCGTTCAGAATAAGAAGTAAATTTTTGACGATTTTGCAACATCAGATCCCAAAATTGGGCGTTAAGAATTTTTCTGATTCTACGATGTTAATTAATAGAAGACGATGAGAAACGTCGGTAAATGATGCTATGTATTTCAGCCTTACCGCCAATTTATTGGTCTTTTTCACTTAAGCACAAAACATGCACATCATAGGAGTTGGAAAGTCAGGCTTAAAAAATTCTGACAAATGCCTATTCTGGGCTGAAAAACGATGTATGCACGTCAAAAACAACGGTTTCTGACGTCTCAGACAATGTCCGCTCTTTCTAAAACATAAAAACATGAAAAACGTTAAAAAAAATTTAGAAAAATTCGAGTAAATTGTACAATATATTGTCAAAAGAAATATTTATACGGCGCGAAGCGCTGAAAATTCGATTTTTCAAGTTTTGAGCCAAAGATGAGCCAAAAACACTTGAAAAGGCACACTTTTACAGAAAATGGGCAATTCTGGGGGAAGGTCGTGGCCGTTTTGCGGGGGGTCAGTTGCCATTCTGGCGGTCAAGTCCCCTGAAAAACCTTCCCCTATGAATACGTATATGTTTACCCCCTGCATCTCCCCCAAAAATCTTGGATTTTTTTCAATAAGCTGCATAAAGTTTGTATTCGGTCCGTTTGGATCCCGGTGTGATCATAGTTGGGCAGCACCAATATTTTGGGGTGCATGATTTTTTAAAAATCAAGAAATGGTATGGTAGTATGGCGAAAACACCATTTTTTAACGTTTCTCATCGAGTACTATCCATTAGCATCAATCACATAACGAAGAAAAACAAAAAAATTTCAAAAAATCGAGAATTCTGGGTGGGGGTATTTTGAAGTTTTGGGGGTGTATGTCCCTTAAACCTCCCCTCCCCCCATGCTCAGGTGTGATGGTAATGTGCTTTGATGACAAACTAAAAATTCCGTATCTGGTTGGGCTGTTGACTGAATCTATATTTTCTGAATTCGTCAGCAAAACGTTGTATCAATCGGAATAATTAATATTATTATCTAATCATTCACTTAGTGAAGACCATATGTAACTTTTCTGATACAGGATTTCAACTGTTGTATGGTTTGAAAACAAATTATTGTTATAGACTTTCCGCTAGACACGCACGAGGGGAATTAAAGCACTCTGTACCTACCCCATGCATTGAAAAGTTACAGATTTTTTGACTCAAATACGGCGAAATGAAGAAGCCGAAAATTTATTTAAAAAATCCAGTCATTTTCGCAAGAGCGCTTTAAAATTATCAGAAACTGTTATTGCACCTAGATCCTTGCTCTATTTTGTCATTTGTACCAGTTGTAGTAGATTATTTTAAGCTCTAAAAGATTATCTCTGCCCGAGCCTCCTTCCCCCTCCAACCTCGAGACCGGCATCTCGGGCCATGCCGTGCCATGCCGCATCTTTCACAGTATCTTTTCTGGCTATTAAAAATTAATGTAAACTTTACTTATTAGCATTACTTTCTATTAGAAATTATATTCCTAAATATTTATTTATTTATTTAGTGTTCTCATTTGAGCTATCTGTTTCGTTGTGCGACGGAACAATGTCGAAGTACGGAATATCAAGGTAACAGCTACTCTTAAAACTACTCTTTTGGCCATAATAGTCTGTTTTTCGTCGGGACGTATATTTATGCCAATAATCTTGAATGCTTTGTTATGTCGTTGAATGAATCACATTTTTTGAAGAATTGAAGAGCTCCCTGACAGGCTATCAACGAAATGTGACGACTCTGCGACTCACACTTTGCACCCCTAAAAATTTAGTTTTCCGAAAAATTCAGAGAAAAGGTGCCGAAATTTGCCGATTTTCATCTGCACAGCAATTAGCTATTTTTTAGTCGCCTCGTCAGCTAATAGTTAAATTTACTAAATATTTTACAATTCATATTTTACACTTAAATGACGTCATCTTTTTTTGCGAAATTCTTATTCTGAAAACTTATTCCTCGTTTACACAATTTCAATGCGAATGTGATGCGTTTCACAACGCTGAAATAAAAATAGACAACTTTGACAGAAACTAATAATTTGAATTTTTCGCAATAATTTTGACGCATCTATTAAAACTTAGCTTAATCTACCTTGCACTAAAATATATACATCAATTCCAAAGTTGATGTAAGTGATTTTCTCAATTTTTCTTGAATTTTTGAAAGTTCTTGAATCCGCATTTCCTCGTTTTCTTGTCTTCATTGCCAATAAAACAGATTTTTTTCTCCCTAGCTCAATTGAATAACGATTTGGATGCACTTTTTCTCGACTTACTGATTAGAAATATGATGGAGGGCCTTAATATGACAGCCAAAGTGAGGTACGAGCCAAAAATGGGATCTCGTCTAATTCCTGCGAGTCAATCTCAAATCGGAGTAATCAAGATCGACTACGTTTCTAAATACAGAATAATTTTGCAATTAAGGTAGCTGAATAGAAAAAAAACATAAGTGTTAATAAAATATTAATAAATATAAAGTATACATAAATACACAAGTGAGTGTAAACGAATGGAAGCATGATGGAAACTTTTATGAGAACGCTAAAAATAACGCTAAAAACTCATTGAAATGGAAGTTTTTCTGCAAAAAGTGCATGGACTTGACCTAAAGCTGTGGCTTTTTTCAGCATTTGAACAAATTTTTGACGCCATTCAATCCAAGCTTAGTTTGTTCTGAATCCTGCTGACTACCTTAAACCGGCCATGCTGTGCATTCTAAACCATAGATGAGAAAATAATAAATTAAAATTAAGGAAATTAAGAAAAGTCCAAAACGTCGAAATTAGCCTTTACCAGCCTGTTTAAAGGAGTCAGCCAGAAAGCTTTTCTTGAGCTTGAATGTCCCAAAACGTGATATAAATGCAAAAATTGCGCAAAGCCAAATGATCCAATGTTTCTGTATCGATTTCATGCATTTGCGCAAAGCTCTTTGATTTTCATTCATTTTTGGACGCCATTTTATCCTATTTTCTGAGAAAAATTCCCTATTTTTTCATCCTGGGGTCTGAACCTTGAACCTGTTCTCTACGTGCAAATCTAGATCCCTTGAAAGAAAAAGATCGACTTTTTGGGGAAATTATTGTAAACAAAATAATTGAAATTCAAAACTTTCGTCAGAATTTTGGGACTTAGCTTCTGAAATTTATAAAAACGCCCTTTGCGCTTTTAAAAAAATTATTCTTCAGCAAAAAAAGATTTTTTTCTCGAATGCGAAAAGAACATGTCGAAAAATGCAACGAATCGATTGATTCATCTAGTCCAAAATTAGTTCATTGGCGCGAAAAGCTGGCAAATTGATATATAAAACCAAAGAACGCGAAAAAGCCTAAATGCAGCCAGAATTTTTGCTTTGAAATTCTGTTTAAGTTGACACCAATGATAGCCAAAGTCGAAATTCTAAGGGGAATGTAATACTTCTAAAGCTACAAGAAAAGACGTAAATTCTTGATATTTATTTTAGGGGAAAAACTTCAATTTTTCATGAAAATAATTTTCTAAAGAAAATCTTTCAAGGCCTAGCAAATAGTGAAACAGTATGCTATGTCCTTAGCGGTTCAAAGCCGAAATCCGCAACACACGCTCTGCTTTGTAATTTTAATTAATTTTTTATATTTATTGATGGTAGCTATAGTTTTTTTCGTGATTTAATTTATCTAATTATTTTTTATTTTTGTTTTATAGATTAATTGATTTTTCAGGTCTATTTCCTAAATTTATATTTACAGTTATGTAAAGGTCATCGAATGAAGTATCCATGCGTGTAGTCAAATATCGTCAAAAATATATCGAAGCCAAAAATTGCATTTTCGGCCTCTTAAATTTTTTTCTAAGCACATATCCGCAATTTGCGATCAGGAAAGACATGAAGAAGAAGTTCGCAAAATTTTATATAAAACTTATTTCATTTTGCACAATAATTTTCATTCGAAACTTATCTGGAGTATTTTCATTATATGTCCTGCCGTAAGCTAAAACGACTTAAAAAATAAGTGAGCGCACAAAAATATTGGTAACGTACAAAATAGATGTAAAAAACGACGAAAACGTATGAAATATGAACTAAGTGCATAATACTTCCGAATTCTAGGTCATATACCCTTGTGTTTTTATTGCTGCAGTCTTTTAATTACACTTACTTTATTTTCTTTCTTCTTTTTTATTAATAAGAAATACGTCGATCGTGGTTTATCTGACGTTTTCTACGATTTGAAATGCATCTTCTACGGCTTTGAGCGCTGAAATAGATTTTTTCTCACACATCAACTTATCATTTTATAGAAAAATTACTATTGGTATTATATTATATTACTACATATAATTATTAATAATGCATTATAATTATATTTTAATTAAAATGATTACTGATTTTGTTATCTAGTGGAGGAGAAATCGCCTTCAACGATTTCAAATTGAACGCCAAAATACCGAGTGCGACCCTAGGATCCGTAGAGGTCGGATTTAGCAATAATATAGAGAAGAATGATTGTGATTGCCTATTGGGTATGCACGTGCAAAACAACACAATGAATCATTGGTATTTTACCGCAAAATTATTTCAGTTGGCATTGTGCCAAACAGCTTTTCCGCTTACCACCACTAATTTGGGTTTAAATTTATAGCCGATGGACGAATCGACCAATGGAGTTTAAAAATAATGATTATTTATCGAATTTTTTAACAAACGAATTATTTAAAATACTTTTCTTTCGCGAATTTTCGGAATTTTTCGATTTTAAGCGTTTTTATCGCATTTTTTTGTTTAGCAAACGTAAATCTTTTTTTTGCTTATAGGTGACGATTTATTAGGCTTGAATGTTTTATTGGGCGTAATGACCTTTTATCGCTTTTTGATAAAATTTTGGAACGGTTATTATCGAGAAGATGCAATGCGTACATGAATTCAAAAGGATAAAGGACGAAAGCGGAACAAATTAAAAAAACAAAACAAGCGAATAAAACAAACAGAAATAAATACAAGCAATAAGACAAACAAAAAGTAAATCAAGCAAATAAGCAAACAACAAACAATAAACGAGCGACAAACAAATAAACACATTTTCTAGGAGACTATTATAGAAATTGACGTATTGAAAATTTTTTAAAAAGCCGACCCCGGTTACACTGGAACTGGTGGTACTCGGTCTTGACGATCATATTGTCCCCGATGTCCGTTGCTCGCTTTTGTCCGAAGAAACTAATAAAAAGGAACTCGAGCCACGTATTGCACCAGTTACTGGTGATCATAAGCTAAAATAGATCAACGCAGGTAGGAAAAAACCTGACACAAAAAATCAGAAAATATAAAAATAATTAATAACGTAAGCTTAGAAAAATGCAAAAAGTTATGAAAAAATACCATTACGAAAATTCCACGCATAATTATAGCTGTATTTACACGAAATTATTTGGACTTCGCCTTGAGAATATGTACGCCTGGATAAAAACGTAGCACTTTTCAGAACAAAATCAAAATTTTGAAAGAATAGGTACAAAATTGATAAAAAATTTAATCGTAACATCAGTTTAAATTAAAAACCATTAAAGTGCCCGAATTTGGCATATTACATCCTTTAAGCGTTTACGATTTTTCTGTTTTAAAAATAGATTGTTCTTTCGGCAAGAATTACGAAAGTACACTACGCTATAGCGAATGCTACATTTGCTGCTTCGTTAAAAGTCTGGAAATCGAAAACACGGAATGATCATATAAAAGTAGGATAAATGTAAGCTTATCGTAGAATATAAAACTATGCAGTCAAGAAAAGTAGTGTACTTAAATAATTTTATGTGATCTTAAAAACTAATTTTTAAAATCATTTAAAATTTTAAGAATTGGAATTTGAATCTCAATCAATTTTAAGAATCGTATAATATCCACCGTCCTTAGAACAAATCTCACTCAACCACACATGTGCTTGGGAGTCTGGGGGTAAACACATCCCCTCGCAAATTGCTGGAAAAACCCTCTGCAGATTACTGAAGACCTCCCGAATTCTATTTTTAGTAACATTTTCGGCTATTATTGGCAATTTTTGGCGATTTCATCCCCCCAGAATTTTCTTGCTGTCCATGTGTTGTAAAAAAATATTAGGGCGTTTTTGGTTCAAAAACTTTCTGACATTCGTTGGTGGAGGTAGCAGGTATTGTTTTCGGAATTAAAGAATATTAAAAATTCCGATTTTGAGCTTGCGGAAACGAGACTATAGTATGTTTCACACAAGTTTGGGCATAAATTTTTAAAAGTGTGTCGGACAATGAGCCGACAGATTGAGATCAAAACATTGATTTGATATAAAATTATCGTAATCCGTCGACTTGCTTTCGAAATAATTCTTAACATTTTCGAAGCCCAACCTCATGTGAAACAGACTATAATAGGGTCGCTTTATTTATGATAACATAATATTTTGACACCGTATTATGGTCGACCTGATCATCAGGGAAATTATCGACTCTTTCTCGTCAATTTCGCGGAACTTTTACTGAAAACGTATTATTTTCATTCGTTTTTGACCCTTACGTCTTGTTATTTTCCCAAAAAAGTTCAGATTTTTTTCGATTCTCAGGGTTCTAGACAACATATGCACAGCACGGTCGATCGCGAGACAAAGTTGAGCTTTTTCGGTCAAAATGACCTCAAAAAGTAGGATGCATGCTAAAATAGGTTAAAACTAGCGTCATTCCGCAGTTTGTGGTCAATTAAAAGCGCTTTTGGAGAAATTTTCAATTTTCATCCTCATTCCCCCCCCAAAATTTCCTGTTTTTCTTTTCTAGAAATAAACCTCTTCCCACGTGCATGTATGACCTAGATCACAAACTCGACCCCTCCACATATTTTCCTGGATTGTATTGACTTAACAATAGGTATTACCTGTCCATAATTTAGCAAACATAGCCTTTTTAAATTATAATAAATTTAATGGACAGTTATGTAATACGAACAAAAACCTACATTTCCCTAGCATACCTGCAAAAGCACATTGCAGTTTACTTCTTAAGGATTTGCGAACTTCGGTGGAGTCCTTTTTAACTTTCATAAGCCCTGCGTTTACCATTATGTTTTTGCAGTCAAGATTACCACACCTTTACATACTTTGACAATTATTACTTTCTTTTTATACTTTTATGCTCTCTTTAAATGCGTGTTTTAGGTAGCTTTATCATTAAAATTATTTTTGAAAGACTTACAACACAACTTACAACTAAAAAAGTATTACCATGCACAAGCGTAGGCACTTGGTGGACATCACACCTGAATGGATAGTGTTCGATCGAGAAACGTTAATAAATAGTGTTTTTGCCATACCACAATTTTCGACATTCGAAAAGTCTTGCACCCCCACAGAATTTTGGTGCCGCCTATCTATGGTGGACATCTACGCAAAAAAGAAGAAAGAGTCTATTTCTGTTGTGTCAAACACAAGCAGGGGATGCCTTTGAAAAGCTGAAAAGTAATAAACTACTCGGAATAAATCTTACTGAAGAGATTTAATAGGACGCCGTCCAAGGTCACGCTAAATAGAGGTTAGTAGTATACCGTGTTTCCCTAGGTGCAACGTTATAACATAGCCTGTGTTATAGCATAGGCATGGGGCTCAGAATCTGCTCCCTGGCTTTTCTCAGGGAGCAATGCTGTAGCATAGGCTGTGTTGTAGCATGGGGCCTGCCCGGACCTGCTCAGGAGGGGGCGCGCGCTATCCCAGGGCCAGGGGCCCGGGGCCATGGGAGGGGGAAATTTCCATGGGGAAATTTCCTGGGGGAAAACTTGAAATAACTATAACTCAAGAACCAGCTGTCGGATCAGGCTCAAATTCTTATATAATGTTAAGTATATGTTAGGTATGCTATGTACAAAATTTTAGCACGCAACCTACAGTATACCAGCATTAGTTTACACTTTTGCATAACTCAAGAACCAAAGGCCGGATTTTCTTCAAATTTTTAGGACATGATGTATATAGGCAAGGCATGCTGCGCACAGAATTTTAGCATGCAGCCTACAGTATACTAATTTACTTTACACTTTTTCATTTGGTACTATAACTTTTTAGAAATATAAGGCGGATCAGGTTGAAATTTTAGGAGTAGAATAAATAAATCTCAGCTGTATCATGTACAAAATTTTAGCGCGCAACGTACAGTATACCAATTTTTGTTCACACTGCTTGATTTTTAGCAATTTTAATGATCAATTTTGTCTCCCAAGAAATTTCCACCGGAGAAATTTCCACCATGGAAATTTCCACCAGGGAAATTTCCTTATTTGAAATTTCTTCTCAACTATAAAGTATTTTCCTTGTCTGCTCTCTACCAAAAATGGCGGCTCATTTCGAATTTCCCACTGAACTGTAAATGAAAATTTTCTCCGAACTGAATTTTCGCCAAAAAGTCAAATGCGAACGAGTTTTCAAGGAGTGGAAAAACGTATTGCAGGACAAAAGAAACTGGCCCTTCAATCACGACCTGACCCTGGTCTTAGCATGCCAAATCCGTCTCCGTGACAATTGTTTTGCCCGACTTTGTTGGTCCTGAAACAAGGCAGGTAAAAGGATGTTGGAACATCATGGTTGTAGGTATAAATATGAGTTTATCAGGAAGTATTTAAACAAAAATGGTGACTATACAAAATATTTCACTGACTACAGCACTACCCCATACGTTTAACCTCGAAGAAATCTACCAGAAATTACCAAAGACTGCACAATACAATTATTTGAGATTTCCAGAAATTGTATTTCGACTGCCTCTGACAACATTACTGATTTTCAAATCGGGTAAAATTGTATGTGTTGGAGCCAAAACAGTGAAAGATTGTGAAAGTGCTATAAAAGCGGCTGTAGATGCATTAAATGCTAGAAGTGATGATTTAAAGATGAAACCCTATGTTTGTAGACTCTGCTAATTTAGGGTTCCGCATTAATCTTTGCAAATTTTATGAGCTGGAGAAAAGAAAATGCATGTATGAAGTGGAATTGTTTCCTGGCTTAATATACAAATTCAGAAATATAACGTTTATATTGTTCACAAGCATAAAATTAATCCTTACAGGTGCAAAACAGGAGCGTGAGTTGCACAGAGCATATAAAATAGTTTCAACAATGCTTGAGAAATGCAGATAAGATACATAATATTTCAAACTTTACAAAAAAATTTCCAAACTTTACAAAAAATATTTCAAAGTTTACAGAAAATATTCCGAACTTAACAAAAAATATTATAAACTTTACAAAAAATATTCCAATCTTTACAAAAAATATTCCAAACTTTACAAAAAATATTCCAAACTTTACAGAAAATATTCCAAACTTTGCAAATTTTTAGATCAATACTGATGACATGGATGAAAGTTATGTGTTCATCAATGATTTTTGTGTACAGGTTCGCAGAGTAATTCCTAGCCTAAGAGCTTAAAAAATTCCTACAAGTTAAAGAGCAGGCAAAGATCGCCCTCTTTCAGGCGTTTTCTGATAAACTTTGAGAAGCTCAAAATAACATGATCATCAAATTTAAGCAATGTTTGCCTATATTGTTTGCTCATTTTTGGCCAAAAATAATCCCCAATGGCATCATTAGACAAATGTGTGTATTGTGATAAACGATGTAGAATATGATTTGAAAACACTGACTGATAGACTCCATTTTTGATCTTAAGATTTAACTTACTATTTAAAGCTCTACAATATCAGAAACCCACGAGTCAAATTTAGGCGGGTAGCCTCTCCAGCGCACCAAATAATCAGTTTTCTTGTTTTTTTTACGAACTTTTATAATTTTTTCAATCACGAATAAATCATCTGATTTTGAATTAATTTTCTGCAACTCGGTTTCGTAGAAAACACCTTCTAGTTTTTTCCCCTTTTGATCTTCGAGAGTATAAACAGGTGGTGTACTAGCGAACTTCTCTTTAACAATAAAATATTCTTCGGTCCAATTAGGCCAGAACCCTTTTTCGAATGTGCGTTTCACTTTACTTATATGAACTTTATCCCCAATATTAAATTTAAAAACAACGTTCGGTTTGTCAATTCTGAATGCTTTGTTCAAAATCTCTCTCGTTGTTATAGGTAACGTTAGCGGGGGATGTGCCAATGGTTCTATGATAAGAATTATTATAATTTTCAAGCCAATTGGGCAAAATGTCAATATATTTAAATGTATCCTTTTTAGTGAAATACCGCCACATGCGTTCTTTAAGTGTACGATTAAACCGCTCAACAATACTAGCTTTCATTTCGCTTTTGGTCGTGAAAAAGTCAATAAATTGAGATTTCAAAAATTGCTGAAATTCCTTGTTTTAGACTCAGTTCCCTGATCCATTTGCAGTTTATATGGTTTACGGCCCAACGATAAAGATGCGATAATTTCTTTACCAGTTTTTGATTTTAGTGGAAGTGCCCATGAGTACTTTGAGAAATTATCAATACAATTGAGTAGGTACTTAAAATTATGATTGTGGTCGGCTAACGATTGTAGAATCAACCAAATCTGCTTGCCACTGCTCATCAACCCCGCTAACTATTACCTTGTTACGCGAATAATGTTTCTTTGCAGGTTTATGTAGTGTGTACGTAGGCTGCTTTTCCAGCCATGCTGTTACCTTTTCATATTTTGCTGCTGGGCGCACCTCTTTCACTCTAGCAAAAAGTTGGTTCGCCCCCGTATACCTAGATTGAGGTACATAATATAATTTTGTCAACAATTTATCCATTTTTATATCTATTTTATTTTTTTAATATTTATGCTCTTATTGGCCGATCAAACGGATCGCTTCCGGCTCCCACCACGTGGAGGTTAAGAGCAACGGGAGCCTGTGTTTTTAGAAAACGCACATTTTACTACTGTAAATTTACAACAAACGGTTTGCTTGTTGCAAAATACAGTTATCATACATGTTTTCCCACATGTTCTTCATGTTCTTTCCATTTTGATCAAAAGCCGCAGAAAAGCCACACAAAGAATCAACATCTTTGTCTAAGATGGCTGCTTTCAGTCTCAATGCAAAAATTCAAAACGCTTCGCGTTTATCAATTTCGCGCTGTTCCTCCCTGAGCGCATCGCTCATGTAACCCCAGAAACAAGAGCCTATGCTTTGGACATTTCTGACGCTCAAGTAGCGATTGTTAGCTTTTTCAATAAGCTTTCGGATAAAATGATGGTACGCTAGTTCACCGGGTGAAGACATGCTTTCTTTTAATTAGCTGCATATATAATATACCTAATGCGCACCCTTTTTTATAGACTTAGTAAGCTGTTTTGGCCTTTTCCTCCTCAGCCTGCTGATCAGAATAGCGCATTAGCACTCTTTTGCCCGCTTCCTGCATGGCTCAATTAAACTCGCTGCACCTGGGGCACATTTGATATTCAAGTAACATCTGCCAGAATTCGTTTCGAAAAAGACCCTTTCAGAACTATTTTTCTGACAAAATAGCAAAGCTGAAACATTAAGGCATACATGGGCCGATCCAAGTTCATCCCACATAGCTCTATGGCCGGTTTGATGGACCGGCCATAGGGCTTCTTCTCCTCATCCAGAAAAAGACGCTTTTCGATTTCCCTGATTTCTTCCATTTTCTCCTTATAGTACCTAAAAGAGTAGTTAAACAGTGGGCCATTATTAGTATTTATAGATTTTGAGTGTATGTCTATAAATATGGGCAAGTATAACTCCATAAAGTTCTTACAATAGAAATGGATCTGAATAAATACATTGAAGTACATGAGTTCCCAGAGATTTTTGTTCGTAGGTTTAAGACAACTGCAAGAGCATTTTTGCTGCGGTTCAAGAAATGCCCAAATCTGTTTGAGGTCTTTGAGCAGATTTTTGAGGAAGCTATTGAGCAGATGTTGGATGACTGTCCTCCTGACTCTTTGGTAGGTATTGAAATTAGACAACCGTGCCTTCATGCACCTGTATTAGTTCCATTTACTCAACGTGAGTATATAAATGCTGACAAGGTTTTGAGCATTATAGAAAATGTAGCCCAGTCTAAGAACGAGTTTTGCTTGAGCAAGGACATAACTTTCAAAATAGTTATTATTGACAAACAACAACAAACCGGAACTGGCCTTGAAGCTGATGTGAGGGAGTTTTGTAAAAATGGAGGTGGATATATTGAATTCACCTCAAATGATAATTTATCCCTACCTCGAGCTGTTGTAACAGGAATAGCAAAGCTAGAAAAGAGCCCAAAAATGGTATTCTATTAGGAAAGGAGATAAGAGCCGATGTACTCTGCAAAAACGGCTAGCATTAGAATTGATGCACAAAGCCAATCTTAGCATTAATGAAGATAAATATGGGCTTGAAGCTGTAGAGAAAATTCAAAATGCTTTGGTGCCAGAGTATCAAATAAAACTATATCATGGCAATATTTTGTTTTTTGAAGGACCTAAAGCTGACAAGGTGATTCACTTGCACACTGCTAATAATCATTATAACCTGATAACAAAAATGCCCTAATTCTAGCTAATCTGTGGCAACATTTTAGTGAGAAAGCAAAAGAATATTATGCATACTTTCCTGAGGGATCAATCGATGAGTGTTTGACGTGGGGGCCCTGGGCTGGGCTGGCGCCGCTCCCCATGCATGATCATCCATCCGTATTGGCAAAAATCAAACAGTGTTAAGTAGCGGTAGTGACCCCATTGGTAGTCCCCTATCTGACTCTGGGCCCCTGCCTAAGCGCGTGCACACAATTTTTCTTGGGAGACAAAATTGATCCTTAAAATTGCTAAAAATCAAGCAGTGTGAACAAAAATTGGTATACTGTACGTTGCGCGCTAAAATTTTGTACATAAGACAACTGATATTTATTCATCCTACTCCTAACATTTCAACCCAATCCGCCCTCTATTTCTAAAGTTATAGTACCAAATGAGAAAGTGTAAAGTAAATTGGTATACTTTAGGCTGCACGCTAAAATTCTGTGCGCAGCATGCCTCGCCTATATACATAATGTCCTGAAATTTTGAACAAAATCCGGCCATTAGTTCTTGACTTAGGCAAAAGTGTAAACTAATGCTGGTATACTGTAGGTTGCGCGCTAAAATTTTGTACATAGCATACCTAACATATACAGAACATTCTTTAAAATTTGAGCCTGATCCGACCGCTGGTTCTTGAGTTATAGTTATTTCAAGTTTTCCCCCAGGGAAATTTCCCCTATGGAAATTTCACCCATGCAAATTTCCCTCCCTGGCCCTGGGCCCCTGGCCCTGGGATGGCGCACGCCCCCTCCCCAAGCAGGTCCGGGCAGGCCCCCATGCTACAACACAGCCTATGCTACAGCATTGCTTCCTGAGAAAAGCCAGGGAGCAGATTCTGAGCCCCTCTGCCTATGCTATACCACAGGCTATGTTATAACGTTGCACCCTAGGGAAACACGGTATACTACTGAGGTTAATGCTTTGAAGCCGTTTTTTAAGTAAGACCAGAATCAAAACGTTAGACGGTCAATTTTCGGAAATATGTTTATATTCATAATTACCTCGAGTGCTAATCATTTATTTACGGTTTACTAGAAAATAATGAGATTTTACGGGAAAATGAGAAAGCCTAAAGCGGACTTTTCTGAAAATTTGATTTGTATGTTCCTTAAATTCGTATATTAGGTGTTTTTATTCCCTTGCACATATGTAGATATCATACCTGAGCGTGGAAAATTAGGAGGGAGTATTCACCATAGGTGGGCGGCACCAAGGTTCTGAGGGGTACAAGATGTTTTCAAAGGTCAAGAAAATGGCCCTTAGAAACAGTGCAATGTCGAAAAAACACAATTTTTCAACGTTCCTCATTGAGCACTATCCATTAACATCAGAAACTTGCAAAAAAACAAAACAATTTCAGGAAGAGTATTTTAAATTCTGGGTTGGTGCATACCCCCGAAACCCCCACGCCCAGGTATGGTATGCCCACCCCCAAGAAACCTAAATACCCCGATCAGAAACCAAATACCCCCCATCCAAAATTCAACTTTTGATTTTTTTTTGTTTTCCCGCAATTTTTTGATGCCAAAGAATAGTATTCTATGAGAAACGTTGAAATATGGTGTTTTTTCGCCATACCATCATTTTTAAGGCCATTTTTTGACCTTTGAAAAAATCTTGCATTCCGCTCAGAACTTTGGAACCAATCACCTTTAATTCTGACTGTTTAAATTTTTCGAGAAAAATGCAGAAAATAATTTTGATCAATGTGTGAATTTGACAGCTAATTGTTTTCTTTTTAATTTCAAGAATGTCGAACACTCAGTAACTCTTGGTTCATTTAAGCTTGTTTCGAGCTGTCACGCTCAGCGTGACTGTTTTGCTTAAGGAAACAGGGTCACCCGATCGGAGGGGGAGCTCAGTCAGAGCTCATGAAATACCAATGGTTCAAATTTTCCGGTACATTCAAACCAAAGTTGACGCGGCACAAATTTCCATCGGAGGATTTGCTGGCACGATAAAATGTGCTTCCGGTCGGCAGACTAGCTTTGAAAAGTTTGGCGATCAGGTGAAAGTTTTTGAAACTGATTTCCCTTTTTTCTGACAAGAAAATCATAAAATAGCAATTGATCAAAATAATAATAAAAAACCCGATCAGAAAAATTAAATCTTTTAATTAACAAACGCTAAAAAAATCATTGAATGCGCGCGCAGTAAAAAGGATAGCGTAGGCCACACACGTTGGAAAATGGAGAGTATTCGGATAAATAAATTTGAATAAGCGTATATATTTGTTGTTGAATTCGAGAACTAGAGGATTTAGAAACTTGGAGATTTTTTGAAGAATTTAAGAAAATTAGATTTTTGAATCCCGACCAAGATGACACCTCCAGACCATAGGTGGGCAGCACCGAAATTCTGGGGGGTTAAAAAATTTCTGGAGGGGGTGAAAAAATTTTTAAAGGTCAAAAAATGGTCTTAAAAGTGGTCGTATGGCGAAAAAACACCATGTTTCGACGTTTCTCATTGAGCACTATCCAATGGCATCAAAAAATTGCTAAAAAAGCAAAAAAAATCTTTTCTGGGGGGTATTTTGATTTCTCGGGGGGGGGTATTTCAACTTCTGGAGGGGTGCATACCCCCAAACCCCCCACGCCCATGTGTGCTCCAGACTAATCATGCTATGTGTCTATTCATGTATATACCAGCTCCAAATTTCGGGAATAAGTCCATGGTCATTTTTGGAAAAAGGTTTAATGACTTTCATTTTATTGTCAAAACAGCAAAAAACACTGAAAAATAATCAAAAAAGCAATTTTTACCTAAAAATTTAGAGGTTAAAAATTAACTCACTGGTAAACGTGAAACCGATCTTGCATAGAGGGTATCCCTATTACCCATGTAACACGTATATGTATGCGTCTATGGTCAACACAGCAGTCCTGGATTTTATTCCGATCGCATAATATAGAGTGGGTAGCAATAGCTCGTTTTTAGTTCGAGCTTTTCAAAATCCATTTCTTTACGTTTTACATAATTTCTTAATCATGAATGAACTAATCCTCTTATTCAAATAGTTTTTCAACGATCGTAAGTGTTAAAACTCATGATAGCTTTGAAAATAATTAAAAATTTTCAATGTTCTTCCGTGCGGTTAGTACGACGATAAGGCAAATACAGCGTATGTCAATAAGACTGATAAAAGTCACGTAAGCATAGATTGAGAAATCCCGGTCTAAAAACCGTAGTTTTGTTATAAGCTTGTGTAAATACGAGGCTAAAGGATGAGCTAGAGCTAGGTTTATCTTATACGATTTCATTTAGTAGGTATTCGCTATTTAGTACACCTACTTGATGGTCCTCAGTGCATTATGTTCGGCTGGAATTCAGCAAACTGTTTTTTTGTACCTATTCGTAATAATAGTGGCGGATTTAACCCTACATTTACCATGTGGTTTTACAGTAGAAGCTTAGCATGATAGGACGCTGATCTAGTCAGTGTTAGACTACCCCCTGCTCTACCTACCCTTTTTGAAAATTTGCGATCAAAAAATTGTACAGCGCATTAGACGCCTGATGGATATCCATGCAAAAAGGGCAATCTAACTGCGTAAATTCTTCGAGAAGTACGAAGTAGCATTAGTTGCTAATCTTGGGTTTTTTTGTATTCGGCAAAGATTTTTCCCGATGACGAAGACTTTTGAAGACCCTCTTTGTATATGTACGAAGATTTTCGGAAAAACAAAAACTGCAAAAATGTCTGAAATTCCCAAAAAATTTGGCGCTTCGCGCCGAAATGAGTAATTGTGTGTTCTATGCATCTTTATAACGGCAGAAATCGCATTTGGAAAGGAAAAATGTCAAATGTTTAGAGCGCATCTCGTCGTTTTGCGACAATCCTTTCGTACTTTTCACGTCAGAAACTCAGAAATTAGCTAAAAACACTATCAAAGGTCTAAAAACCCTGTTTAACCGCCCTGAAAGCGCTATTATACCATATTATAGTATGCAAAAATTTAGTACATGTGCGAATTGTATAAAAACGTTTGAAGACCATCTTTGTACTTGAACAAAGGGATCTTGTACCTCGTTATTTTTTGGAAGGAGGGTTATTGACTTTTATTTTACGATCAAAATTGCAAAAAACACTGAAAATGAATCAAAAACTCAGGTTTTACCTGAAAATTTAGAGATCAGAACTTTTCTGATTTTAGGAAATGTAGAGACCGATCTTGCATAGGGGGTATCCTCTTCCCCGCATAAAACGTATGAATGCGTTCATGGTCAACAGTAGTCATGAATTTTATTCCGATCGCACAACATAGAGTGCATAACAATAGCTCGTTTCTAGCTCGAGCTTTTCAAAATGCAATTCTTTACGTTTAATATAAATCCTAATTATAAATGAACTAATCCTCTTATTCAAATAGTTTTTCAACGATGGTACGAGTATATGCTAAAACTCATGATAGCTCAAAAAAATATTGAAATCTACAATGTTCTCTTGTGCGGTTTGTACGATAAGGGAAATAAGGCGTATGTCAATAAGACTGATAAAAGCCACGTACGCATAAATTGAAAAATCCCGGTCAAAAAACCGTAGTTATGTTATAATCTTGTGTAAATACGAGGCTAAAGGATGAGCTAGAGCTAACTATATATTATACGATATCATTCAATAGGTATTCGCTATTTAAGTACACCTACTTGATGGTCCTCAGTGCATTATGTTCGACTGGACTTGAGCTTACTGCTTTTTTCTACCTATTCATAATAATAGTGGCGGATTTAACCCTCAATTTACCGTATGGTTTTTACAGTTGAAGCTTACCATGATAGGACGCTGATCTAGTCAGTGTTAAACTACCCTCTGCTCCATGTACCCTTTTTGGAAAGTTACGATTTAAAAACTACTACAGCGCATTAGACGCCTGATGGACGTCCTTGCCAAAAGGGCAATCTAACTGCGTAATTACTTCGAGAAATATGTAGAAAAATTAGTAGCAGATCACACGTTTTTTCATATTCGGCAAAGATTTGCTCCGATGTACAAAGACATTTCAAGACCGTGTCTTTGAATATGTACAAAGATTTTCGGAAAGACAAAGACTGTTACGAGGTCTGAAATTCCCGAAAAATTTCGGCGCTTCGCGCCGAAATGAGTAATTGTATATTCTATATATGTGCTTTATAATGGCAGAAATCGCATTTGGAAAAGAAAAATGTCAAATTTTCGAGCGCTTTTCGCCGTTTTAAGACAATTTTTTGTATTTTTGTCGTCAGAAACTCAGCAATTAGCTAAAAAACCTACCAGAGGTCAAAAACCCTGTTTTGCCGCCCTGAAAGCGCTAGTATATCATATTGCAGTACCCGAAAATTTAATTGTGCAAAATGTACAAAGACATTTGGGGACCATGTTTGTACCTGAACAAAGGGACCTCGCACAAAAAACTCTGGTGCGAATATTGATTGCTAGCAAATTTTTTATTGTTAATTTCCTAAAAAAGTCTAACGCTCAGCAACTCTGCTTGCACCTATACTTGTTTTAAGTTGTCATGCACAGCGTGGCTATTCTGCTTCAGAGGCAGGGTCAACCGACATCGGGGGTTCAGCCAGAGAGCCGTTTGAGACATTTGGTCCAAATAGATATGAAAGCTGAAAAATTTAGCTTAACGTTGATAGTTTCTGCTCTAATTCAAATACTTTTGCAGAAAAATATTATTTTCCATTTTGGTTATTCGTTTCGCCATGTATTCACAAAAAATTCAATATTCCATTCTGCCCACTTCCACGTGCACGCCTGGTCTAAGCGTCTATCAGTTTTCGTAGTATACTTCCATTTCAAGCCAAAAATTGGAAGTCATGCACCAACAATAGCCAAAAACGCTAGGTTTAGCTTTAAATCGAGGGGTCGAAAATTTTCTGATTTTGGAAGATGGGGAGAACGACTTTTGGGTAGAGGGATCCCTATTAATCCTATTACATGTATGTTTGCGTGTATGGTCAATACTGTAGTCATAGATTTTATACTGATCGCATGACATAAAGTCAGCAGCTTGTTTTTAGCTCAAACTTTTCAAACCCCATTCCTTTACATTTCATATTAATCTGAATTATAAATGAACTAATCCTCTTATTTAAATATTTTTTTGAAGAATTGTATGTGCTCGAGCTTGTATTGAATAGCTTTTTAAAATTATTTAAATTTGCAAAAAAATTTCTGTTTGGATTCTACGATAAGGCAAATAACACGTTGTACATTGTAGGTAGCAGATAAGATTGATAAAGCCACGTACACATAAATTAAAGAATCTCGGTCGAAAACCCGCGGCTATGTTATCTAAACATGCTTAAATACGAGGCTAATGGATGAACTAGAGTAAACTACACATGGGCGTGGAAGAAGGACGGTTTGCTCCCCTAAAAGTTGAAAATCCCGCAGATTACTGCAGACCCCAGAAATCTATTCTTAGTAACACTTTTAGCGGACCCATCCTTACCCGCTCAGAATTTCGGTGCTGCCCATGTAAGGAGCTAACTATATCTTGAATGAACGAATTCATTTATATATGTGAAGTACATACGCTTGCATGGTGGTCCTCAGCAAACCTGGGCGTGGGGGGTTTGGGAGTGTGCACCTCTAGAAACCAAAATGACCTCCCCAGATATTAATTTTTAAGATTTTTTTTTGTTTTTTCCGCAAGTTTTTGAAGCCAATGGATAGTGCTAGAGGAAAAACGTTGAAAAATTGTGTTTTTTCACCAAACCATCATTTTTGAGGCTATTTTTTGACCTTTGCTCACCTATGGTCCTCAATGTATAATGTTCGCTGGACTTTAGCTTACTTCTTTTTTTCTAGCCATTCATGACAGCAGTGGTGGCGGATTTAGTCCACCGTTCACTGTCGGGTTTTTACAGTGGAGCTTACCATGACAAACGCTGGTCTAGTCTGTGTTGAACTTTGTACACCTGCGTTGTACAACCCAGCCATTAGCGACTGATCAGTTTCCTTTTGTGCGATTTTTTATGCTCTCTCTCTAAACATTTATGTATTTTTTGAGAAGTTACGATTAAAAAACTACTACCATGCTTAAGAGTAAGCGCCTGATGGTGGACATGCACGTAAAAAGAAAAAGTAGATTTCAAGTTGTACTGAATACAATCAGGCATGACAATATATATTAGACCACTAAGTTTTTGTTAGAACGCTATTTTCTCGTATCAAAGTTTTGTGATACAACTGTAGTTGTGCCACAAAATGATATTTTCTCACTGCTGTATGATTTCTTAGAGCTAAAACATAAAAAATTTCGTAACTTGATTTAAAATGAAGCTAGACAAAGTGTTAGACACAGACTTAAGAAAGATAATAAAAAATGCTTATAAACTGATCGCCTAAATCGTTGCTATATTACTTGGTTTGGCCCAAAATAGTTGACGAGATATATGACGGATATGTACTTTGCAATGATTTTCGGTCATCGACCATTGGCGTACTTTCTGAAAATTTCAATTTTTCACCTCTTCGCACTTGACAATGCCTATTTCTCACATTTATTCACTATCTTGGTGGCCTATGGAAGACAAATCTTTGTATTTTATTTTAGTATAATTTCGATGAATTTTTCGCGATTCGCAATAAATGCTTCGAAGGACTTTGCACCAGATGGGCAACACGGGAAATAATTAATAAGTCGAGTCAGTAAAACGTCTTTCCGTCTAAATTTCACGAATTTATATCTTTTAACTATAATTTGATCTGAATTCAATTTAATTTTTCAAGCTTCCAACTTAAACTCAAAAAAATTTGAGCACTTTTTACACGAATCGCTCAAAATCGTGAATTTTTTTGAAAAAGTTTCGCACTAGAAATCATCCTCGATCTAATAAAGACAAGATATGATGGCGCAAACCGCTACTCTACAAATTAGTAGCTGGTTTTTGGATCTAGTTTTGACTGATATGGAAAATTTCGTGTTTTTGCTCCCCACGCTTACAAAAATGAGAATTCCGCCACCACATAATGAGGCATATTTTTAAGGCTGCGTAGAAGAGTTTCTCAGATCGAATTTCTCCCTTCATTAGTTAAAGATATTCAAATGGCACCAATTATTTCTAAGTATTACTGAATAATTGCAAAATTGTGTCAGAAACTTATTTCCTAAATTTCCTATATCGTTGCATTATGTACATACATAGCAATGTCACTGCTTTGTAATCAAGTGATTTGATCACGAAATATCTTGCTATGCTAATTAGGCGAGATGAAATCGGTTCTAAATACAAATAATAAGTGTTATTCTTACTACGCTTACGACATTGCATTTTATAAGCTATTTAAGCCTGGTGATTGAATCGAGCCAAATTTTGAAGAATTCAAGTACATGTGTTAAATCGACTGACATAAAATGGATTATCAACTCATCAATTCATCAACACTAGCCAGCCATAGTTTGCTTAGTGAGATATTCAAATTATGTATTCATAATGAATTCTAATCAGTTTATAATAAATTAGGTTAATAAATTTTAAATTTGGGAGTACATATGGTCGTGAGAAGGGTAGGGATGGGATTAGATCGTTTAGAATACGAAATAAATTTTTGACGATTTGGCGCCATCAGATCCTAAAAATAAGCTTTAAGAATTTTTTCCAGGTTCTACGATGTTTATTAATAGAGGACGATGAGAAACATCGAAAAATGATGTTATTTCCGCCTAAGTGCCAATTTATTGATGTTTTGACTTAACCACAAAATACGGAATGGGAGGGGTAAAGTCAGGCCCAGTTATAACAAATGCCTCGTTTGGGCTAAAAAATGATGTGTACACGTCAAAAACAACGGTTTCTGACGTTTGAGACAATGCCCGCTCTTTCTAGAACATAAAAACATAAAATCTTTTCGAAAAAATCTCAAAAAAATCGAGTAAATTGTACAAAACACAGTCAGAAGTGTTTATACGGCGCGAATCCGCCGAAAATCTGACTTTACAAGTTCTGAGTCAAAAAAACCAAAAATTTTTTGCAATAGTGCGTAAAAATCATCAGAAAGTGTTATTGAACATAGTCCTTGCTCTATTTTGTCATTTGTTCCAGTTATGGAAATTATATTCACTTAAACGATTATTCTGCCCAAGCCACCTTCCCCCTCCATCCGAGACCGCCACTCTCAGGCCATTCCGTGCATCTCTCCTCTCTGTATCTTTTCTTGCTATGAAAATTTATGTAAACTTTACTTTTAAGCATTACTTTCTTCATTAATTATACGCCTAAATATTTTGTTTATTTATTTAGTGGTTCATTTGAGCTATCTGTTTCGTTGTGCGACGGAACAATGTCGAAGTACGGAATATCAAGGTAACAGCGCATCCTAAAACCATAGGTGGGTGGCACCAAAGTTCTGGAGGGTGCAAGGTTATTTCAAAGGTAAAAACTGGCCCTAAAAATGGTAATATGGCGAATAAAACACCATTTTACAACGTTTCTCATCGAGCGCTATTCATTGGCATCAAAAGATTGCGAAAAACAAAAACTAAATTTCAAAAATTGAATTATGGGGGGTATTTTGATTTCTGGTGGGGGGGTATTTTCATTTCTAGCGGGTAATGCATACCCCCAATACCCCCCATGCCCAGGTAAGCCTAAAATTACTTCTTTGGGTACAGTGGCTTCTTTTTGGCCTTAACGTAAATTTATACCAATAATTTTAAAACGCGTTGTTATCTCGATGAATGTATCATATTTTTTTGAAGAATTGAAGAGCACCTGACAGGCTAGCTTCGAAATATGACCCCTGCGACTCAACCCTTTGCCCCTGAGAATTTAGTGTCCCAAAAATTATAGAGAAAATATGCCGAATTTGGCGATTTCATCTTTAAAACAATTTGCTAATTTTCAGTCGCTTCGCGCTAACAGTCAAATTTTCTGAATGTAAAACGATTCACTTTTTGAACACAAACGTGCACGTTCATCTCTAAAAAATTATTCTTATTTTACACACTTTCAATGCGAATGAGATGCGTTTCACGTCAATAAATTAAAAATAGACAACTTCGACAGAAACTGTTTATTTGAAGGTTAAGAAATCCACACACAGCGCTTCGCATTCCTGAAATGGTTCGATATTTATACCCTAAATTATATAGGTCGGCAAGGAAGTTACCCACATCTACTCTAGATGCGCGGAGCGGATTAATTTTTCCGCTCAGCACACCAGCTATGCCAGTTTTTGATTGGCCGTATTGTAGTGATTTCTGGTACCTGGTGCCCAAGATTGTAAAACAAGGTCGAAAGCTGACCTTGATAATCCTCGGGTCGATCATGCTTGCCCGATACTTTCCAGGCTGATAGTCTTAGGCTGCCGTTGCTTATGAGCGGATGAGGTTGGCCTGTTGGGCTCTCTAGAATTGTTTCTGTAATGTAGTAGGAGGATGGGATTTTAGACCGCTAGAGAATACAGTAGGGCCACCACGGTTGAGTTGGCCACACGGGAACGATTATTGGCAGATCGCACCTTTCCGCGCAGATATTGCGCAGAATGCGTGACACTATGCAGAATGGTGGGAACGCGTTCAGCCCTAGTAGGTTTTCCCATGAAAAACTGAACGCATCGATGAACTGAGCGTCTGGGTCGGGGCGCCAAGAGACGAATTTGGGCAACTGAGCGTCGCTTCGGTCTGGAAATAGATAGATTTTTAGTGGGCCCATTGCTCCTTGCAAATTATTAAATATTGAAGAATTAAGTTTCCAATTAGAGCTATCAGAGTGCACGTGAAGCCTCATCCGCTCGTAAGGTTTGGCAACCGGGCAAAAAATGTGCTTGCAGATTAACCTGTCTATCGAGGCACCAGCTCCAAATACGCGCTGCAGTATCGCTTGAAAAGGTGGTTTTCGTACCAGCCATTTTATATCAAATAAAGTATGGAAACAGAATTATCCAACATCAGAGAGACGGATGTTTTAAAACAATTTTTCGCAAATGTTTTCAAAGCAAAAAACGCTGCCAATAGCTCTTTACAATCAATATGCAAACGTAGTCGTAGTCCGTCTGTTTTCCAGACTACAGATGCAGACTCATCATTGCAGTAAGCACCCCATCCCGCGTTGGATGCGTCCGAAAAAATTGTTAAACTGCTGTCAGGGGGTACGATATCACGACCGTTCCAATTTCTTAGTTGTTTTACCCACACGATTAATTCATTCACTTTTCGCGTTCGCTGACAGAATGCAAGGCGCGCTATAAGATCTGTGATCTTGAATGATATCAATCAAACACAGTTGGAGTTGGCGACTGAATGAATGAGCCTGAGTGTTTGACTGACTGAAGTGAAATGGCCTAAAAGTGTGGCCAAGTCTCTCGCTATAACGAAATTTGCTCGTAAACATACATACGTCACACCTGTTAATTATTTAGCTTATTTTTTCGGTAACGTGAAACTGCATTGAAGATGAGTCTAAGGAGAAACCGAGAAACGTGATAGCCTGTGTGGGCTCAGTGACCGACTTTTCTTCAGCAATAACGAAGCCAAGATTTCGTAAAATAAATCGCAAAAGGCTTAAGTCAAGCCGAAGGCCATCCTGTGTTTGATTGATTAGCAAAATATCGTCTAAATAAATGATGAGACGTAAGCCTAAATGTCTAGCTATAGCACTGAAAGGTTTCAATAATTTAGTGATTACGCGGGGAGCCGAAAAAAGACCAAAGGGCATACAAGTGAATGAGTAAATGGCGTTTGCCCATTCAAAACAGAAAAACTTTTGATGTTTTCCGATTATAGGAATCGAAAAATACGCATCTTTTAAATCGAGTTTCGCCATGAAATCGTTTCTTCGTATAATATTTTTAATGACAATTATAGTTTCCATTTTAGAATGTTCGTATTTAATATATTGATTTAATGGGCGTAAGTTTATAACTGGCCAAAGCCTCCTGGTTTTCTTGGCCGTGAAAAAAATTCGGGAAATCCAAATATCTTTCCCATCTGAAACTCAAGAGATCGCTTTCTTTTCTAGCAGTGCATTAGTTTCTTTTTGAATCACATCCATTTCTAATGTCGAAAATTTAATCCGATGTGGGAGCCAGCTCCTGAAAATGAGGTAAGGAATCAAATCCGATTTAATAGCCCGAAATAATTTGCAAAATCCAGGGATCTAATGTTATTTGAGCCAATCCGATTTAAAAAATTTCAGACGGCCCACTAGGTGATTAGGGTCTACCGAAATCGAATTAAAGTCAATAACATCACTATTATACCTAAAAATCTCCCGATTAGGTGATTTCTGCTTGTTCGGAGGTCAAAAGGTCGATGTAGCACAAAAATTTGAACGTTTTGTCAAAGTCCCGACAGCATTAGCAAATGATCGGTCTTTTTACGACCACGATCTTTCAGTCAGCCACATAATAATTCGCCAAAAAGTGGTGGTGGCGCTAGTTTCGAATTCGAGTCGGTAGAACGTTTGACTACTTCATCGTGTGGCACTATAGTGAGTAGATTTCAGGTAAAATTTTGTTCTTCACGACAAGCAAACGTAAGATCTCAAATCGACGTTCCGACACAGTGTCCTGAATAAGGAAGGACAAATGGCGTAAACTGTGTTGAACAACTTTACCGACGTTGAGTAACGAGGCCAGAGGATACATCCTCTCTAAAATTTCCTGAATGAACGATCGCAGACGGCCATTTATTTTGCCTCTCGAGCACAAAGCGAATCTTGTCATCAACGGCTGGTGCCACCAGTGGCGGATCCAGGATTTTCCTAAGGGGAGGGGGCGGTACTCCCAAGGGGGGGGCGAAACCATGACTTGGGAAAATGGGGGTGGCCACCCCCGCCCCTCCCCTTAAATCCGCCCCTGAGTGCCACTGCGCTCTGGCAGTGAGGAGTCGGAATTTTGTTATATCGCTCGAACCGATTTTTCGAATCTTCGAAAGAGCCAGCGAATTCACGGGTGACAATCAACTTTTTAGATGGAAACAAAGTGAGCTTCTGCCTTTTTATGGTCGGTTCGTCGCAAAAGTTTTGAACTACTGCGGCAGAACGATAAGCCGACGGAGCATCGACTCCCGAAGGCGTCAGATCGGAGCTGCGAGAAGAGCCGCTCGAATTATGTTTCTTATTCGAATTTCCGTCACTGGAGATCGAAGAACGGTGTGAGCCAACGGGGCTCAAACGATGACTCTGCTCAGAAGCGTCTCGTTCATTTTGAGAGTTCTAACCGGCAGACTTAGTCGAAGCAGTGGAGTCTAATAAATCCGTTGCTATAAATTTTCTCGAGCTATCGTCGTGAGAAACAATAGGATAACGTTAATCCCATGAGCGCGAAGATTTCGAAGGCTTCGATAAGCTAAGTCCATCCGCGAACGAGTCGACGAGATTAGCGTGAGAAACATTGCTAGCAGCAACGCTCAGTGGCGGATCCAGGATTTTCCTACGGGGGGAGCGGAACCCTGACTTGATGGAAAAATTAGCCGTTTTAACCCGAAAATCGCTAAAAATCGCTCAAAAATCCGTAATTTTGCGCACCATTTTGGGCCAATGGGGGCGGCCGTCCCCCTGCCCCTTCTAAATCCGCCCCTGGCAACGCTAGACACACTGTAGCGATAAACGGCTTACAACAAGCGAGCTTGAACGGCGTGAGCAAGCTCCGCCTTATACGCTTACAACGGGCTGTACTTAGCTAAAGAGAATGAAGTATGCATCTGTAAAGTCTAATTTGTTTGTGTAGTGAATTATATATACAACAATTCCAAAGTTGATATAAATGTTTTTTTTTAATTTTTCTTGAATTTTCGTAAGTTTTTAAATTCGCATTCCCTCGTTTTCTTGTCTCTATTGCCAATAAAATAGATTTTTTCACCCTAGTTCAATTAAAACATGATTTGAATGCTCTTTTCCTCGAATTGATGATCAAAAACATGATGGAGAGCTTGAACATGACGGCCAATGTAACGTATGGGCCAAAAACGGGGTCTCACCTGTCGCAAAATTCGAGCCGTTCGCTTTTACAAGGATCTCGCAATCCGAATTTTTCAAAATCCACTTCGCGTCTGAACACAGAATAATTATACAATTAAGGTACCTGAAAAGATAAAACATAAGTTGTAATAAATAATATAAAATATAAAATATGCGTAAACACTCAAATGGGTGTAAACGACCTGGTAAGGAGTTTTCTGGGCAAATATAAACATTTTTGGGCGGGGTTAGTGGGTCTAGACCACACCTGGGCGTGGGGGGTTCGGGGGGTATGTACCCCCAGAAACCAAATACCCCCCCCCCAGAAATCAAAATACCCCCCAGAATTCAATTTTTGAAATTTTTTTCGTTTTTTTTCGTAATTTTTTGATGCCAATGGATAGTGCTTGATGAGAAACGTCGAAAAATGGTGTTTTTATTGCCATACCACCATTTTTAAGGCCATTTTTCGACCTTCAAAAAAATCTTGCACCCCCCCCAGAATTTTCTTGCTGCCCACGTATGGTCTAGACCCCCTGAATAGAAACATGATGGTAACTTTTATGAGAATTATCCGTCAAAGGCAAGGGTAAAAACTGAGAAAATAGAAATTTTTCTTCAAAAATGCATGAAATTGTCCTGAAACTGGCTTTTACAGCATTTATATTAATTTTCGACGCTATTTAACCCACTGGCCATGCTGTGCATATACGGTCATTACCATTGATGAAAAAATAAGAAATTAAAATTAAAGGAATAAAGATAGTGAATTTGAAAAAAATCAAAAATTAAAATTAAAGACTCTAGGTCCTAGAAAGGTCCGAATTAGGCTTTTCCAGCCTGTCTAAGTCAGCCAGAGAGCTTTTCTCGAGCTGAAATGTCTTAAAAAGTTGCATAAATGCAAAAATTGCGTAAAAACCAACTAATTCAATGTTTCTGGTCGATTTCATGCATTTGCGCGAAAAGCTTTTAGATTTTTTTTCATTTTTGGGCGCCATTTTGCCCTATTTTATCAGAAAAATTTCCTGTTTTTCCGTCCCCGGGGTCTGGACCTTAGCATTTTCTCTAAATGCTTATCTAGACCCCTTGAAGGAAAAAAGAATAACTTCTTGAGGAGAATATGGTAAACAAAATAATTGAAATTCAAAAGTTTCGTCAGAATTTTGGGAGTTAGCTCCTGAAATTTATAAAAAACGCTCTTTGCGCTTCAAAAATATTATTCTCTAGCGAAAAAGATTTCTTTCTCGAATGCGAAAACAAAAAATTTTCGAAAAAGACAGCGAAACGATTGATTCATATAGTCCAAAATTAGTTTATTGACGCGAAATGCTGGCAAATTGATATATAAAACAAATATTACGATTTAAAAACAGCCAAAATTTTAGCTTAGAAATTCTGTACATAAAATTGTTGTTATTTATTTTAGGGAAAAAACTTAATTTTTGATGAAAATAATTTTTTAAAGAAAATCTTTCAAGGCCTAGAAAATGGTGAAACAGTGTGCTATGACCTTAGCGGTTCAAAGCCAAAACCCGCAACACACGCTCTGCTTGCAATTTTAACTAATTTTTTTTATTTATTGAAAGTAGCTAAAGTTTATTTTCTCAATTTAATTTATCGTATTATTTTTTATTTTTTGTTGTATAGAGTAATTGATTTTTCAGGCCTATTTACTAAATTTATGGTTACAGTTATGCAAAAGTCATTGAATGAAATATCCATGCCTGTAGTCAAATATCATAAAAATATATCAAAGCCAAAAACTGTATTTTCGGCCTCTTAAATTGTTTCTGAGCACATTCCCTCACTTTGCGATCAGAAAAGACATAAAGAAGAACTACGCAAAACTTTATTTAAAAGTTCTTTCATTGTGCACAATAATTTTTATTCGAAATTGGAGTACTTTTATTAGATGTATTAGCATCGAAGCTAAATTAGCTAAAATTGAAGTAAAAAAATGAGTGAGCGCACTAAATATTGGTAATGTACAAAATAGATGCATAAAAACAAGGGAAATGTATGAAATATGAACCGAGTGTATTATACATACTACCGAATTCTAGGTTCTATGCCTTTGTGTTTTATTGCTGCAGTCTTTTAATGACATCTGCTTTATTGTCTTTTTTCTTTTTTATTCACTAGAAATACGTCGATCGTGGTTTTTCTGACGTTTTCTACGAATTTAAATACAATTTTTACGGCTTGAACCGCCGAAATAGCAATTTTCTCACACAGAAACTTATTATTTCGAGAGAAAAATTTCTAATGATAATATAATTATATTACTACAATTATTAATACTGCATTGTAATTATATTAGAATTAAAATTATTTCTAATTTCGTTAATTAGAGGAGGAAATCGCGTTCAACGATTTCAACTTGAAAGCCCGAATTTCCGGAGAGACCCAACCATCCGGAAAGGTCTTATATCGTGTCAGCAAAAATTTGGAGAAGATTGATTGTGATTGCCAATTGGGTATGCACGTGCAAAACGACACAATAAATCATTGGTATTTTGCCGCGAAATTATTCCAGTTGACATTGTGCCAAATGGCTCTTCCGTTTACAGCTAATTATTTGGGTTTGAATTCATTGCTGATAAACGAATAGACCAACGGAATTAAAAACGATGGTTATTGATCGAGTCTTTCAATAAACGAATTATTTAAAATACTTTTTTCGCGAGTTTTCGGACTTTGTTCGATTCTGTGCGATTTCTCGCATTTTTTCGTTTAGCCGATGTATATCTTTTTTTACTTATGGTGACGATTTGTCCGGCTTAAATTTTTTATCGGGCGTAATGAATGACTTTTTTTCGCTTTTCAATAAAATTTTGGGACGGTTAGTTATCGAGAAGATGCAATGCGGAAATGAATTCAAAAAAATGAGAAAGAAAAGCAAAACAAATAAAAACAAAAACGAAAGCAAAAACACAAACAAAAATAAAAAACAAGCAATAAGACGAACAAAAAATGAACCAAACAAATAGGCAAACAACAAACAATAAACAAGCGACAAACAAACAAAATATTTTCTCGGAAACTAACTCAGAAATTGACGTATTGAAAAATTTTTAATCAGCTGCTTCCGGGTACACTGGAACTGGTGGTGTCGGTCCTTAAGGATCAATTTGTCCCCTATATCCCTAATTGCTCGCTTTTTGCCTGAAAAAGTAATAAAAAAGGAACTCGAGCGACGTATTGCGCCAGTTACCGGTGATCATAAGCTATAATAGACCAAGGCAGGTAGGAATAACCCTGACACAAAAAATGAAGAACTTTAAAGTTATTAAAAATGTAAGCTTAGAAAAATGCAAAAGGTTATGAAAAAATACTACTACGAAAATTCCACGCATCTTTCAGCAGTACCTATGCAAATGATTTGGACTTCGCTTTGGAAATATGTACGCTTGGACAAAAACGTAGCACTTCTTAGAACAAAAGCAAAATTTTGAACGAATATGTTGAAACTCGATAAGTTTAATCGTCCCTTTACTGTGTCCTATGCTGAAGGCATAATGAATCACTTTCGTGGCATTTTTTCTGTTTTACCTTATCTATGTATCCAAAACTTTGTCTAGCCTCGTTTTGGCTTCAGTTACATCGTTTTTGATGGTTTAGCTCAAAGAGGAGTTATAGAGTAGTAAGAAATAGGCATTTTTTGGCCTATTTACAGTAATATCACAAAAATCAAGATGGGAAAATAAGGTTCTAAATAAGAAAATTCAGTGGTTCATTCCTTCCCAGCTATTTAAATGCATCCCCTGGATGTGTTTAACACAACAGAAATCTACTTTTTCTTGTTTTTGCATAATGTCCAACAGGTGCCAGTTCATTTACATTGTGATAGTTTTTTTAATTTTACCTCTTCCAAAAATAATTTTCACAGGAAATAACATACATATTCAGAAAGAGCATAAAAAATTGCACTATTGAAAATAATAGCTGTCAGAGAATGTTAAGAAGGCATAGCTTAATATTCACTAGCACTTTATGCCATGATGGTGCACTTCGACTGCAAAAACATGATGTTAAACGGAGGGTTAATCGTGAATCGGCTAAAATGAAAAACCATTAGGGTACCCAAATTTTGCATATTCCATTCAGCGTTCACGTTTTGTAGGTTTTAACGAATAAATTGCTTCTTTAGGCATTAATTACGGAATTACACTACGCTATAGCGAATATTACATTTGCTGCTTCGTTGAAAGTCTGAAATCGAAAACGCGAAATTATACTTATAAAGCTGGATGCATGTACGAATTTATTATAGTAGAATATAAAACCATGCAGCCTAGAAAATTAGTTTAGTTAAATAATTTTACGTGGTCCTACAAATTAATTTTTATAATTATTCAAGAATTTCAAGACCTTGACTTTAAATTTCGATCAATTTTAAGAATCGTACTATATCCACTGTCCTTAGAACGAGTCTCACTAAACTACAGTGCATGAGGAGTCTGGGGTAAGCACCTCCCCTCGCAAAAGCTGGAAAACACCCTACAGATTACTGGAGACCTCCTGAATTCTATTTTTATTAACATTTTTGGCGAGTATTGGTAATTTTTGGCGATTTAATCCCCCAGAATTTTCTTGCTGTCCATGTGAAGTACTAGAATATTAGGGCGTTTTTGGTTCATGAACTTTCGGAAATTCGTTGGTGGAGGTAAATAAGCAAGTAATGTTTTCGGAATTTGAGAATATTGAAAACCGATTTTGGCTTACGGAAACGATACTATAGAATGTTTCACACAAGTTTGGGCATAAATTTATAAAAGTGTGTCCGACAATAAGCAGACAGATTGAGATTAAAACATTCAATTGATATCGTGATCCGTCGGCTTACTTTTGAAATAATTTTCAAAATTTAAGCCCAAACTTATGTGAAACAGACAATAACAACGTCGCTTTGTTTACGATAAGATAATCGTTTGACAACGTATTATCAGAAAAATTATCGACAGTTTCTCGTCAATTTCGAGCAATTTTACAGAAAAGCTCTTATTTTTATTCATTTTTGACCCTTACGTTTTGTTAATTTCCCCAAAAAATTCAGATTTTTCCATTCTTAGGCTCTAGACATCATATGCACAGCACGGCCTATCAGAGGGCGAGACTAAATTGTCCTTTTTTCGAACAAAATGACCTCAAAAACTAGTATGAATGGTAAAATAGTTATTCCGCTGGTCAATTAAAAGCGCTTATGAAGAAATTTTCAATTTTCATCCTCATTTCCCCACGAAATTTCCTGTTTTTCTTTTCTAGAAGTAAGCCCCAACGTGCATGTATGGTCTAGATCACAATCTCAACCCCTTCCACATGCTTTGCTGGTAATAACTTAGTGATTGTATTGATTTAAGTTAGCGTTCATACTTAAGCAAACATAGCCTTTTAAATAATAATAATAAAATTAACAGACCCCGATGTAAAAACCAGCAAAATCCTACGTTTTCCTGACATACCTGCAAAAGCACAATGTAGTTTAGTTTTAAGAATTTACAAACTTCGGTGGAGTCCTTTTTAACTTCCTTCTACTATAACCCTGCGTTTACCATCATGATTTTGCACTCAAAGAGTACCGTCTTAGGACGCCATCCTAATCCATATTCAGCTACACCTTCTTTACTTATGTATGTACTTTGACAATTATTACTTTCGGTTTATGCACTTTTTATGCTCTTTCTTAATATGTATAATAGGTTTTTTTATAAAAATTATTTTTGAGAGACTTACAATACAACTTTCAACTTAAAAACTATTACAACGCATAAGAATAGGCACCTGGTGGACATCCACGCAAAAAAAGAAGAAACGCCAGATTTCTGTAAACACAGCAGGGGATTCATTTGAAAAGTTGAAAAGTAAATAAAGTACTAAATTTTTTACTAGAACCATATTTTCTCATTTAACAAAATGCTCATTTCTTTCTGCTCTTTAAGCTCTCATAGAGCTTAGCCGTTAAAAATTATGTAACTGGAACCAAAACGAGGCTAGACAAAATTGTAGACAAAATTGTAAAAATGTTAATAAAGTGATTCAATAGGACGCCGTCCTGGTCACACTAAACGGAGGATTAATGCTTTAGAAGCGTTTTTCAAGTTTGACCATAATCAAAACGCTTGTCCGTTAAACTAAAGCGGAGTTTTCTGATCTAATGATTCGCACCGTTTATATTTTACATGCGATTTCCTGCTTGTACCTTCACAAAAGTGTACTAATCGACAGGACTGTGCCTAAATTTTGATTTGTCCGTTCCATAAATTCGTCTGTTACCTGTGTTTCAATACCTTGCACGTATGAGGTATGACTATCTTCTTATTAAATTTGTCTTTAAATATGTTTTTACTAATACATTACACAAAACTATTTGCAATATTAATTCTCAGACAAGAGTGTGGAGGTGAGTCAGATAAATCTGGCCTAGATCCCAGCGTGCAAAAATCGAAAAAACTGATAAAAATGAAGCTAACTGACGACCGAAAATAAATGAAAATCGAAAACTTTACGCATTTTAAAGAAGCCATCAGTTTTCCACCATTTTCGAGCGGTCGCGGGAAAATTTTAAATTCATTTTTCACAATAATGTTGCCCATTTTTCACAAAACTTGGGTCTACATAGTCGACTCTAGACCCAGAAATTACCGTTAGCAACGATTCATTATAAAAATATTTTATGTCCGTGGGATTAAGCTTTGGTTTTTCAATTAATCATTCGCGTCATTTCCGATATCGAAACATCGTCATGTGAACTTTCGCAACGAGAATCGGAAATGAATTATCATCTAATATATCCTGGTACGGCTGCCAACCTGACTTTATTTAGTAAGAGATAGTAAACATACATGGGCAGCACCTAAATTCTGGGAGGAGTTCAGGATGGGATAAATCACCAAAAATATTACTAAAAATAGAATACTGGGGGTCTACAGTAATTTACGGAGGAGGGGGTATATCAACTTCTAGGAAGTTAGAACCCTCCAACCCCCACGCCCGAAAGTAGGGTTAAGATTTGGGAGTGGGAAGATTGAAGATTATTAGACTACAAGTGTTCTTGTGGGGAAAATTTGACCCCTATGACGAATACTGCCCGTACACGGGCATGGGGGTGAGAGGCACAAACGGTTATGGGAGTCTGGCTGAAACCTCCCCGAATCCAGTGGACCCCCCAAAATTTAAGTTTTAGTGCTATTTTTGGCAATTTAGCTCCATCGGACTCCCCAGAATTTGACTGCTACCCATCTAAGGTGAGAGGAAATATTATCCCCTGCGCTTTTAAAATCTGATGGGTTATATATAGCCATTTGGCCGAAAAACATTTGCTGTATAGCCTTTTCTGGGCTCAAAAAGCTAATCAGAAACTATTATAAGTTCTTTTTTGACTCAGATATACATACATACATACTTAGTAGGTGCTGTAGAAGTTCAAAAATGCTGTATAGTTGCTCTTTTCTGAGTATACGTAAATTGGATTTATAGCCACATATTTTTTCGAATGCAGAAACGGCAGGGGCTTTACTGGCTTTCTGGATTCGAGGGAAGAGGGACGAAAATTTTGAGGTCGTGTGTCTTAACAAACTTGTAGATAGGCAACATAATGGTGTTTTGAGTTTTACACAGCGAGATCTACGCACTGGAAATTTTTAGAAATTTTTGAGTTTATTTGAATGATTTAAAGAATATGTTCTGTGTAAATCATTAGGCTCGAAGCGCCCTAAAACTGTGGGCTTAATAGTTCAAAAGTGTGCTAAAATCTATTCAAATGGTCTTTCAAATGCGCTATAAGAATTTTCAATTTTTTTTGGGGACCCTAGTAGAAAATACTTGTATTTGCTAAAATTTTGGAGTGGAGACTACATAGTCCCCTTACAGCTACGCCACTGAAAGATGGCTAAGAGAAGCCATTTTCGGTCCTAGAAGGCTTTATAGCTAAGTTAGTCAGTTCAAAACGGCTATTAGCCACATATGCACGCAAACGATGATTTTTAGCGATATTATCGTTTTTTCGAAATTTTTTTGCAAAGCAAAGTTTTTGATTTTAGCCCCGTCGTTAAGGCTTCAATTTTCGTACCTGTGACACTGACCCTTTCAAACACTGCTCGGCGACCTTCTTGAAAATGTCGATTCTTGCGAAAAAATCATAGAAATGTGCTTTTTAAGCGTTTTTAGTCAACTTTTTCACTCAAAATTGTAACTTTCGGACTTAATTTTTTGACTATAATCTGTTCGATTCACTCGAATTAGTTTCCTGATTTTTTCGGAGTTGTTTTCTTTTACTGTTTCTAGAAGAATGTTGTCCGAAACGTCAAAAAACTACTCTTTGTGACGTGTATAACGGTTATTCTTAGCCCAAAAAACTATTTAATTGGAACCGATATATGACCCGAAACATATAAAATTTTTTGCAATTCCTCTGAGATTTCTTTCCAACAAACCCTGCAAAGTTCGGTTTTCGCGCTTTGTAAATCAACAATTTACATCGCAGGCATTTCATCTCATGACGGAATCTGCTAGGAAACTTTAATTTAGTATTCAAGATATTCTCAGATATCGTATAGTAATTGTACCAAAAGAATGGCTGACTATTGGAATGACATGGCCAATTTAGGCACAAATCATACGAGCTATCTGCAAAGATACCACTGAGCGCGTGAAACAGCCTTGCTAAACTTTATTTGAAGTGAACAATGGTAAAGAAGCAAACCTATTCAGCATTTATTCATATATTCTACAGAAAGAAATGTTATAATTTGCTTGAAATCCGGTTTAAGTTACGATTTTCAGAAAATATACGATTTCTTTGACCATTGACTGTGCTGCAGCCCTGTACACATAAATTTTGTTTTCGTCACTAGCCATATAGCAGTCTTGCTGATCTATTCAAGCAAATTATAACGGTTGCACTACATACATGCTCAGCTGAGAATGCTATGGGAGGGGATTTTAAAGTGTATTTTTTCCAAAAGCTGGCGAATACGCGCAAAATAATCGTTTTTCGGCGTGTCTGACAACGCTCTATCATGAGTATAAGACATTGAAAATAATCGAAAAATTCGAACAAATTGAACAAAATATAGACAAAAAATGAGTATATGGCGCGAAGCGCCGAACATTTGACACTTTGAGCAAATAAATAGCAAAAAGCGCTTAAAGTAGTACCTTTTCTCCGAATTTTTTCGAAAATTTTTGGAAAATTGCGAATTCTGGCGTATGGTAAAAAAATTTCTGGGGGGATGGAGGTGAAACTTTTCTGGGTGGAGGAGGAAATCGGAAGACCCCACCAGCCCCTCCAAGATCATGTATAGTTGTAAAAGAATTTTCTATAATGGTGAACAATGTACATATGAGCATTCAAAATACATCATCAGGCAAAAGTGTTTACATACATACAATATTATCGTACTAGCAACCAGAAATGCTCCGATGGAACAAAAAGGATAAATATGCTTGGAATTAAGCATTGTTAAGGATTTAAAAGGAGGGAACTAGGGAAAAGTTACCTAAAGTATACATGTGAGAGTTGAAAGAATCGACTAAAAGTTAGAATTTCGCTAAAAACGCATAACATCGAAGTATATTCTGCGGCCTGCAGAACAGAGTTGCACCCATAGGTTAGCAGCACCAAAATTCTGGGGAAAAAGCAACATTTTTCAAAGGTCAAAAAATGGTCTTAAAAGTGGTGGTATGGACGAAAAAACACCATTTTTCAAAGTTTCTCCTCGAGTACTATCCATTGGCATCAAAAATTGCGAAAAAACGAAAAAAATTTCAAAATTTGAATTCTGGGGGGTATTTTGATTTCTGAGGGTATTCGGCTTTCTGGGGATTGGATACTCCCAAACCACCCCCGCCCGTGTGGCTCCTCCGACGAAAAAATTAAAATTATGAATGCTCATTCCAGAAAAAGAAACAATCACTGACCAAAAAACGACGTAATGCTCATAGTTACGTTAGTATGCTATGCATTGCTATGCGACAGCAGTTAACAAGATGGGCGTGTTATCATGTATTTATTTATGAAGCCATTGTCCTTTAAGTAAATGTCAGAGAAATTTAATATTGATAAGAACTTAAACGGTTATAAAAACACACCAAGGTTAACTTTTAGAGGCAGGCCACAGAATATACTTCGATTTTATACGTTTTTAGCGAAATTCTAACAACATTGATGAAAGAATTAATTCCCAACAATGGTCTGAAGGCAAATAAGTATCAGATGTAAACGATTTTACACCTATTGTAGTGTAAACAAATACGCCCAATCAGTATATGACGTTTAACCCTTGGTACTCTTTAGATTTGAAATCATGTCCAGACTCATATCCGGAGAAGTTGACTGGAAAAAAACAAGATAAAAACACGTTTAACACCCCTGACATTACACCTGCCTCCCTCGAAAAAGCTCAATATTGATGTAAATAAAGAGAATTAGCTAGTAATCTGTACCCCTTAGAAAGCACTGTATTTTTATTTTCTGTGATACCCGGAACTTTAAAATCTGAACTAAGTTCTCATTGAATATTAAGCAATTTGGTTTGGGCCAGTTTGAAGCCTCTGAATCGTAGTACCTTTGTATGTGGAAAACTTCTGTCCCGCAAAATTTTCTACATATAGACCAATCAAAAGACGGAAAAATGTGTTTTTCCGCCCAATGTTACACCTCTGATTTCGAACTCTACACCTCTATTAGTAACTCAATATTGGATTTTTGCAAACGCAATTTGCTGTGACGTGTAGCCGTAACGTTAAGCCTATATATTCTATTCAATTTGTCTCAACTTATGACCGGAGAGGTTGGCGGGGAAATCCCAGACAAAACCTGTTTTTTACGCCATCTACTAGAGTGTAAGGTTTGAACGCAGGGGCTGGCTCGATCATACTTGAACAGCGACCAAATTCTGCGTGGGTATGATGGAGCAACGTCGCTAAAGAATGAGAGAAAATTTCAAGCAAATCGGAAAGACTCCTCAGAATCACTTAGGCGACCAGAGCTTGGTCGCTGTTGTGTGGAAGGGAAGGGTGGGTCCGGGGAGTTTCGGCTCCCGAAAATTCAGTGTCCTAAGATTACGGTAGGCCCATTGAATTAAACTTTTTGGAATTTTTCGCGATTTCGCTTCATCGTTCAATGAGTGTGGTTGCAGCTCAAGCTGTTTATATTATTAATTGCTGCCAAAACCCTTCCAATCCAGAAAAAAACAACGAAATATAGAACAAATAGCAAACCCCTAATTAAAATATTGATAATCGAGGTTATGGACCAGCAATTTAATTTTGAGCGCCCAGCAAGTATAGTCTGTTTCATTTATTTGAGAGCTTTTTCAGTAAATTTTTTTGCAGGCTACAGTATGCCTAAGTAAGTGATTTACTGAAACTCTACAGAAAAGTTGAGTGGGGCGAGCGGCCGCCATTGTTTCATTTTTAATGCACTAAACCGTTCATACAGACATAATTCAAGCATCTGAACAGTGCTGTGACATACTACAGTAAGTGCGCCGAATAAAAATCTTGCAGCAGGAATCGAACTCATGTGACTTCGACGACAATCAGACGTTCTACCACTAAGCTGAGCGGAAATTTTCGGCGATGTTTAAAATGCCAGCCTATTGTGTTTTAGGGTTGATTTATGACAAGCCGAATCCGCGAATTCCATCCGCATGTTGCATGATCTGCTGGAAGACGAGAATAAGTTATGCCGTAAGAATTTTTATTTGAAAAACCCTTCCTTCCTGTGTAGCTAACAGTGATCTTTAAATGACTCACAGTAAGTATTGAAGATAGGGTTACTGTAGCCTCGGAAAGGATTTGCTGAGAAAGTTCTCGGATAAATGAAACAGACTATAGCTACGACAACGTTGGTGTATAGCAGATCGTGATTGTTACTTCAGTTTGAAATGCTTTTGTAATTGATGTATCAAATAAGTAAAAAGATCGAAAAGATGACATACATAACATAGGATGGGAATCACTTCACCCAAATTCGGTTTATCCGAATTCCCTAATAGAAAATTTTTAGCCTTCTACTATTTTTCTCAGAAACTTGCGTTTTTTTGCCATTTTGAAGCGTTTTTCTCCGCTATTTTTGGCCTGAAATGAAGAGTAATTTATAACACGCATTTCGAAACTACTTCTTTCCAGAGTTTTGAGCTGTAACATGTCGCGCAAAAAGTACTTTTACGAAAAAATCAAATTATCAGACACAATGGGGCTGTCGATGGAAATGTTCTTTTTCTGATTCTTCTTATCATTATTTTTATATTTGAAATTCTAATTTTTTTAATTTAGTGGCTCAGCTGGTTAATTTGGTTAATTTGAGTAGAAGGAGAGGAACGAAAGCCGTTACTTGAAAGTAATTTTGTTGCAATTCTAAGCTTTATGCACATATGAGCTCCAGGATTTTTTGTATTTCGGAAGAATAATCAACAAAATTTTGAAATATACATACGTGTAAAATGCGTTTATATGCATTTTATGTAATCAAATGGCATTTTTTAAAGCGGCTTGCGTTTTTAGATCGCTTTAAAGTTTGCGTTGTTATAAAAACTTTTGTATTGGTGAGTGTTTATGAAAAAGGTCTTAATTTCTTTAAAAAGTTTTTAGATAATTTTTTGAAATTAAAATGACTATTAAATAGCAAAAATAACACAAGAGTGATATTTTTAGCATTTATTAATGCGCTCGAGACTGTAGGAAAATTAAGGAAAATTAGCATTGTTTCAATTATAACTAAAAGATATGTCGTTCAAAATAGCTGTACAATCATGACGCAATGCATAGAAAAAATACACAAAATGCATAATTTTCTGTAAAGCATCAAAAAATTCTAACATATTTTACCATTTTTTCAAATTTGAGCCGTGCAGGCGATGAAAATTATCGAAAAAACCAATCCACCGCTAAGCGATTGAAAATTTAAATCTTATTAGGTAGCTCAGGAGTAAAGTCAAAATTTATTTCATCGACTTTTTTATTGCGCTTATAAAGAATTTCCAGTTTTTTCCTTTAAGGGACTCTTGCCAAAACTATTCGTCGTATCCATACGTAGGCAGCAAGAAAATGCTAGGGATTCAGGATGGGTAAAATTGCCAAAAATGTTACTAACAATAACAAAATTCTGGGAAGGTGCAGAATTTTTCAAAGGTGAAAAAATGGTCTTAAAAATTGTGGTTAGGGGAAAACCACCATTTGTCAACGTTTCTCATCGAGCACTATCCATTACTATCAAAAAATTGCAAAAAAACCAAAAAAATATCAAAAATTGAATTCTGGGGTTTTTTTGGTTCCTGTAGAGTGTGAATCGCATGGAAGTTTCATTCTTGGCCCTGGCCCGAGTCATAGAAACGGTAAAAACTTTTTAAAATAGTCAAGCAAGGTATTTTTTAGTAAGGTATTTTTAGCCATTGATTGTATTTTACACCATTTTAATTTATACCGCGAACTTTATTTACAAAATACTCTCTCTTGTTCTTTGCTGAAATGCAAAATACTTATACAGATTTCTAAGACCATTCTAGCTGAAAAAACTCTCAAGCTAACCCTTCCCGACCAGGATGACAGCTCCAGACTATCCATGCTTTGCGTCTATATATATGTACAAATTTACCAGCCGTAAATTTCGGAAATAAGTCCTCAGCAAGTTTTTGGAAGGAGGGTTAATGACTGTGATATTATGGTCAAAATGGCAAAAAAGCACTGAAAAATAATCAAAAACGCAAGTTTTACCCAAAAATTCAGACGTTAAAAATTTTCTAACTATAGGAAATGCGGAGACCGCTTGCTTGGAGAGAATCCCCATTCCCCGTCTAACACGTATGTATGCGTCCATGGTCAACAGTATGAATTTTATTCCGATCGCACAACATAGAGTGGGTAACAATAGCTCGTTTTTATCTCGAGCTTTTCAAAATCCATATTTTTACGTTTTATATAAATCTTAGTTATAAATGAACTAATCATCTTACTCATGATAGCTTTGAAAATTATTGAAATTCAATATGTCCTTCTATGCGGTTTGTACGATAAGGCAAATAAAGCGTATGTCAATAAGACTGATAAAAGCCACGTACGCATAAATTGAAAAATCCCGGTCGAAAAACCGTAGTTTTGTTATAAGCTTGCGTAAATACGAGGATAGAGGATGAGCTAAACCTAACTATATCTTGTACGATTTCATTTAGTAGGTATCCGCTATTTAAGTACACCTACTTGATGGTCCTCAGTGCATTATGTTCGGCTGGACTTGAGCTTACTGCTTTTTTCGTACCTATTCATAATAATAGTGGCGGATTTAACCCTTCATTTACCGTATAGTTTTTATAGTAGAAGCTTACCATGATAGTACGCTGATCAAGTCAGTGTTAAACTATCCCTTGCTCTACGTACCCTTTTTGAAGAGTTAGTTCAAAAAGGGCAATGTAACTGCGTAAATTCTTCAAGAAATACGTAGAATAACTGATTGCAGATCACGTTTTTTTTGTATTCGACAAAGATTTTTCCCAAATGTTCAAAGACTTCTTAAGACCGTGTCTTTGTAGTACTAAGATTTTCGAAAAGACAAAAACTCTTAAAAGATCTAAAATTTTCAGAAAATTTCAGCGCTGCGCGCGCGCCGAAATGATTAATTGCGTATTCTAAATATCTTTTTTATAACGGCAGAAATCGAATTTGAAACGAAAAAATGTCAAATTTCTAGGCGCTTCTCGCCGTTTTGAGACAATTTTTTAAATTTTTTGTCGTCAGAAACTCCGAAATTACTTTTAAAAAAACTATCAAAAGTCAAAAAACCATGTTTCACCGCCCGAAAGCGCTACTTCACCATATTTCAGTATCCGAAAATTTACATGAACAAAATGTACAAAGACGTTTGGTGACCGTGTTTGTACATGAGCAAAGGGACCTCGTACAAAAAACTCTGGTGCGAATATTAATTGCCAGCTAATTTTTTTATTGTTAATTTCCAAAAATGTCGAACTCTTCATGCACTTATGCTTGTTTTGAGTTATCATGCACAGCGTAGCTTCTGCTTCAGAGGCAGGGTCAACCGACATGGGGGTCAGTCAGAGAGCCGTTTGAGTCATTTGGTCTCAAAAAGATATAGAAAGCTTAAAAAAATTAGCTTAACGTCAATTTAAAGTTTCTGCTCTGATTCAAATACTTTTGCAGAAAAATATTATTTTTCATTTTGGTTATTCATTTTGTCACGTTTTCATAAAAAAATTCAATATTTATTCCTAGGGGTCAGTAGTATGGAGGGGGGTCGCGCGCGTAAAATGGGGGTACCGCTATGTAATAACGTGGGGACAGGCCGCCTGTCTTTTGTACATGGGGGTACCACTTTTATAACCTACTTGTTGGGTCGTTTATAGACTGAAACATCATGATTATAATAAGCAGACACAATAAGGTAGTACATTGGCTAAGTGACACAATCGCGCATTGGCTAAGCAGCTTGTGCCGCAGCATTGGCGGAGCATTTTTGCAGCTGGCGGCTCTCTTTGATGTTCGCGCAGCCTGACTAATAATAAGCGCATTGACGAAGCTTTTTTATGATACAAATTTATCGATGCATTTTGTTGACTAGCGAAGCAATTTTTACAATAGGATTAAAAAGAGTAGTCAGGCTTGTCACCCTGGGGATAATGTTATAAGATAGCCTATGTTATAAGGTAGGCAACACGCAAAAAACGCATTTTGGCCACTTTATTGGGCGCACATAATGTGATCAAATGATTAAAAAATACGTGTTAAACACGCTTGCCGATGATCGGGGGAGCCGCCGCCGCTGGGGAGCCGCCGCCTAAACATGCAACACGCGTAGACGTGTTGATGTGTTATGGGAGCCGCCGCCGCCTGCAGTGATAAGAATCAATGACAAATCTGAGGCAGGGGTCCGCTCTTGCATCAACGCAGTTGTGTGTATCCCCTTAACATACTTGAGTGATAATTGTGAGGCAGGGGTCCGCTCTTCCTACGCAGTTGTGAGTATCCCCTGTACACACTTGAGTGATGAATCTGAAGCAGGGGTCCGCTCTTCTAACCCCTGTACACAGTGTGTTAGGCATGTTGGGGGTGTATTATGCACACCCAAACAAGTCTGAACATGTTTTGCCTGAAAGCTGGATCTGAAAGTCTATAAATAAGGATTCTTACGACTGAAATATATTTCTGACAAACGTCAAAGTATTACTATGACCAACATTGTCAAATCTCGTGTTACTGGTCTCAGTGGGGCTTCTAAGGAGCCTCCATCGGCAGACGCCAGTAATCTCTTTTGTGCCGATTCAAAACGATGACAGCTTCCGAAGCGCAAGCTGCACCAATATACTGTATGTGATAAATTCTTTGCACGTCAAAGCAGGTTAGCAGAGCATGAGAATTCTACGCATTTAGGATCTAGGTTCAGATGCCCTTCATGTGCCTCTCTTTTCCGATTAAGAATAAATCTAGTTACTCATTTTGAGGTGAAGCATGTAGTACCAAAATGTATGCATTGTGAGCAATCATTCAATTCAAAAAAGGAATTATTTTCTGACACTCACATGAAAAAATGCCTAAAAGTATGTGCTAATCCTGCCATTGAAGCAATTGAAAAATTGAAACTACTGAAATTATCCCTAAGGACATACTGATTGCTGAAGATTTGTCCGACGACCCTGAAAAAATTAGGGATGAAGTTGAAAAATATTGGCGGCTTTTTCGAACGACTAAAATTGTGAATGATGTGTTGGATCATGCATATAATTATAGATGGGGAATTAGTAATTACTTGCATTTAATAAATTTAGATTTTTAGGATGAGCGATATTTTCAAAATGAAAAAGAGGCTTTCCGAGTAGATGCAGCACTTGGATGTTTCCTCAAGAATCGTGAAACTGGTGCAGTAAATTATTGGTATGCATGTCAGAATAATTTTACGCTATTAGGAAAACCTCTTCTAATGACTAATGGTAATGATGTACAAAATGTGGCTGAAAAATTGCACGAAATTGATATTGAAGAAAAATTTAGTCGTCCAGACACTAAATGGGACTGGCAATAGACAATGTTGAGTTTTTTGTGAGACCACAGAATAATTTTGTGAATGGTTGTACAGATGTAGAACTCCCACTAGAAGTAACAAATCAGCGATACACTTTGCATATGACTCAAGATAATAATCGTAATAAGCTTAATGATAATTTATGCTTTTTCCGCTCTTTAGCACAGTGTCTTGTGGGAAACTTTGAGCCAAACATCATTTTTCAACTTTTTGTCAAATAATGCCGAAAGAAAAATATTCAAGCGAATGTTGAGACTTTTATTGGCGTCCCATACACAGATTTAGAAATGATCGAAAAATGTGTTTCCACATGGATGCAAGTAGTACTCCCAGCCCCTTGAGAGTCTCCGTGCTTAAGCATATAGCACATGCTTAAGCATAGAGACTCTGAAATTGCAGGCGCAAAAGTGCCTACAATGGGGCCGTACTACACAATATGCGAAAGCATAGAGCGTGGCGCGTCGAATTTCGGGCGTCCTATTTTAAGCATAGCGTGAACCGCCGAATTTCGGACGCCCTATTTTAAGCATAGCGTTGAACCACCGAATTTCGGACGTTCTTTTTAAAGCATAGCCTGAACCTCCGAATTTCGGACGTTCTATTCAAAGCATAAGCGTGAACCGCCAAATTTCAGGCCATCCGTGCTCGAAGCGTTCCCGGACCCTTGAGAGTCTCAGTGCTTAAGCATATAGCACACGCTTTAAACATAGAGACTCTGCTTAGAAGGCGCTTCGAGCCTTTCATATGCCCGTACTACGCATAACCCTAAAACATATAGCCCCATAGAGCCGGACGAGATGGCCAACCCGTGAATCATAAGCACAAAACGCCACACTAGAGGGACAACCGATAAAAATTCCTACAGCACAACCTATCAGTACAACGTATAAAACATCATAAAACGAGTTGAACGCTTAAACATAGAAACTCTGCCCTTGTAGGCACTGAAGCACCAAATTTCGGGTAAAAAATTCTTTAGAGTAGCGTACTGATTATATTCTGAGCATTTTATCCGATCTGGATAGTCTAGCAGAGCACTGCTAGACTCTTCAACAGATGTGACAACTTCATTATTGTCTTCTCGTTTCATCTGCTCATCCTCCAAATAGATCGGCATTTTTGCGAATCAATTTTTTAAACATGTATTTTCGACTGGCCCAAGCTGTCTCATCAGCTTCCTTTTTTAAATTTTAATGTATACTGGCAAAAATTATTTAGCGTTTTCTAGTTCTTCTCTTAATTCGCTTTCATTTATGAGCATCTAGGAGTGAGTCATAAAGATCATAGAGATTATGGATTTTATCAACAAAATTGCTGTAAAATGGTTCGGTTTGGAGGTCTTGTATACTGTTCGGAAAATCTTCAAAATCTGAAAGCACAGCTTTTACTAAATAGCGCCAAAACGGGTTAGTCCAACCAGTTTCGATTACAGTCTCATTTGAGCTGCTTTCAGACACATCTCGAAGAATCCCCATTGTTACTGCCTTCACTACTAACATCATCCATCATTTGTTCAGACTCTGATGTATCATTCCTCATATCTGATATCCCATGCATGAGGTATTTGTGTCTTTTTAAAGTAAAATTATTAAGTAACTGCTTACCACAGATTTCACAGATTTTATTTATTTTGTCAACTATTCAAGATGTGGCATTCCTTATATATAACTTTATTGCACATGTGATTCGCGTTTACCTCACATTCTTGACATATAAGCTCACATTTTTCACAATATTGGTCACTACCGTCACTTCATTCAATTCTATAGCCTAGCATGCGTTTCCTTCATATGCAGAACGGTAAGCCTAGTTCTGAAGTGAAAGTTATCATTGATAAAGTGCTCCAATTTCAGGCAATATCTCCAAGAATCTCAATTTTTGTTGGTAATGTCATCAATAATAATACAACCTCACACAGAAAGGTGGTTTGCTGGTCAGTTGTTAGCTGATGCAACTAGCAAATAGGTGATTTTTATGAAGTCGGCTAGCATAATATATGCCCAATTGAGATTTTCAGCGGAATGTAGCAATGTGATGCTTTTTGTACAGAATGTGAGGATTTGTGCACCACATTTTGCAGAAAATCTCACATTCTAGTGCACCTCACATTCTGCACAAAAAGCATCACATCGCTCACATTCCGCTGAAAAGTGTGTACCAGGAGGTTCATACTTCGCCCTTGGCGACTGATAAGCCAGCAAACGCGCCATCTTTCAGAGGAATGTGACGATGTGATGCTTTTTGTGCAGAATGTGAGGTGCACTATTTGGAATGTGAGAGTTTTCTTCAAAATGTGAGGTGCACAAAATCTCACATTCGGCACCAAAAGCATCACGTCGTCACATTCCTCTGAAAATTGGGCGCGTTTGCTTTTAACTAATCAGTTGTCAAGGGCGAGAAGGTATGAACCTCGTGGTACACATTTTCAGCGTGAATGTGGCGATGTGATGCTTTTGTGCAGAATGTGAGGTGCACAATTTGAATGTGAGATTTTTATAAAATGTGAGGTGCACAAAATCCTCACATTCTGCACAAAAAGCATCACATTGCCACATTCCGCTCAAAATCTCAATTGGGCATATCTTGGCGCGCGCTTCATAAAAATCACCTATTTGTAGTTGCATCAGCTAACTACTGACCAGCAAACCACCTTTTTGTGTGAGGTTGTATTATTATTGACGATATTACCGACAAAAATTGAGATTCTTGGAGATATTGTCTAAAATCGGAGCACTTTATCAATGATAATTCACTTCAGAACCAGGCTTACCGTTCTGAATATGAAGAAAACGCATGCTAGGCTATAGAATTGAATGAAGTGACGGTAGTGACCAATATTGTGAAGAATGTGAGCTTATACGTCAAGAATGTGATGTAAACGCGAATCACATGCAATAAAGTTTATATAAGGAATGCCACATCTTGAATAGTTGACAAAATGAATAAAATCTGTGAAATCTAGCGTAGTAAGCAATTACTTAATAATTTTACTTTAAAAAGACAAATACCTCATGCATGGGATATCAGATATGAGAGAATGATAGCATCAGAGTCTGAACAAATGACGGATGATGATAGTAGTGAAGGCAGTAACAATGGGGATTCTTCAGATGTGTCTGAAAGCAGCTCAAGTGAGACTGTAATCGAAACTGGTTGGACTAACCCGTTTTAGCTTTTTAGTAAAAGCTGTGCTTTCAGATTTTGAAGATTTTCCGAACAGTACAAGACCTCCAAACCGAACCATTTTACAGCAATTTTGTTGATAAATCTATAATCTCTATGATCTTTATGACTCACTCCTAGATGCTCTAAATGAAAGCGAATTAAGAGAAGAACTAGAAAACGCTAATAATTTTTACCGGTATACATTAAAATTTGGAAAAAAGAAGCTGATGAGACAGCTTGGGCCAGTCGAAAATACATGTTTAAAAAATTGATTCGCAAAAATGCCGATCTATTTGAGGATGAGCAGATGAAACGAGAAGACAATAATGAAGTTGTCACATCTGTTGAAGAGCTCCAGCAGTGCTCTGCTAGACTATCCAGATCGGATAAAATGCTCAGAATATAATCAGTACACTACTCTAAAGAATTTTTTTACCCGAAATTTGGTGCTTCGTGCCTACAAGGGCAGAGTTTCTATGTTTAAGCCGCTTCAACTCGCTTCATGATGTTTTATACGTTGTACAGATAGGTTGTGCTGTAGGAATTTTTATCGGTTGTCTCTCTAGTGTGGCGTTTTGTGCTTATGATTCACGGGTTGGCCATCTCGTTTGGCTCTATGGGGCTATATGTTTTAGGGCTATGCGTAGTACGGGCCTATGAAGGGCTCGGCGCGCCTTTCTAGGCAGAGTCTCTATGTTTAAGCGTGTGCTATATGCTTAAGCACTGAGACTCTCAAGGGTTCGGGAACACTCGAGCAGATGGCCTGAAATTCGGCGATTCACGCTATGCTTTAAATAGAACGTCCGAAATTTGGCGGTTCACGCTATGCTTTAAAAAGAACATCCGAAATTCAGTGGTTCACGCTATGCTTAAAATTGAACGTCCGAAATTTGGCGGTTCACGCTAGCTTAAAATAGAACGGCCGAAATTTGGCGCTTCACGCCTATACTTTCGTGCTTTATTGCGTAGTACGGCCCCATTGTAGGCACTTTTGCGCCTACAATTTCAGAGTCTCTTTGCTTAAGCATGTGCTATATGCTTAAGCACGAGACTCTCAAGGGGCCGGGAGTACTACTGATGCAAATAAACAGGCAGCTGTCTGTTGGAAGAATGTAGTTAGAAAATATGAAAAACTTTTAAATCTTGACATTACTTGCACCGATTCTAGACAGCTCACTATAGTTACATTATAAATCTCGATCAGTTTGCTAAACGATACATGTGCCTCATGTGCAGGCGGCTTTTTCGAAAGCAGAAAAATTGAATGATCATGCAAAACATCATTGCAGGCATGGCAAAACAAAACATAAGTTCCCTCATGGAGTATCTCAGCTGAAGGAAACGATTTTTTTGAGGAATTGCAGGAATATGAAATACAGGTCGCAAATGAGCAACATTTTTGCAATTTCTTCGCTGTTTATGATTTTGTAGCTCATTTGATCAAAAATTGCATAGAAACTTCTCAAAAGTTAAGATTTGTTGCTCAACATCAGCCCATTTCCTGTGCAGTGCATACAAGTTTTCCGGGATTTCAGCCTTAATGTTTTGTAGACAGTAACCCGGATCATTTAGTCAAACGGCTTTTAGAACACCTGGGAAAAATTCAAAAGGCTCAAAGTGTCATTCTCTTATCAACATTTCAACATGTTTTTGAGGCTCTTGAATGAAAAATAATCATAATTGAAGCATATATTAAGGAGCAAGGAGCCAATATTAGACGAGAAAAATTTCCTGCACTCATTCAACAAGTGCAGAGTGATCCTGAAAACAATACATGGCCAAAAGCAATTTTACGGAATGGGTCAACACTTTGCTTTTCCACTAGCATTTTTAAGTTTCTTAATGTTAGTACTTATGTTGCGCCTGGTTTTAGTTTAGACGTATTCATGAGAGTATACAAGGTGACATTTGTAAAAGCCAAATTCCCTTATGAATATTTAGATTCATTTAAAAAATTGTCTGAGACATAATTACCGCCTCCTGTACCGTTCTACAGTTCACTTAAAGACGAATACATCAGCACAGCCGATTATGCACAATGCCAGCAGTACTAGCAACAATATAATATGACTACATTGAAGGACTATCTAATTTTCTATAATAAGCGGGATGTTGTACCATTCTTAGAAGCCTGTAGTAACATGTTGCAGCTGCATTGGGACAGATTTAAAATTGATATTTCTAGAGAATCAATGTCCTTATCAGAAACCACAGAACGGTACCTTTTTAAAAGCATTCCTGACACTAAATTTTCGCTTTTCTCGGAAAACTCAAAGAATGTCTACTATATGCTGAAATTGAGTATGTGTGGAGGTCTTTCGATGGTTATGATCATACGTGGGCAGCAAGAAAATTCTGCGGGGGGGTGCAAGATTTTTTGAAGGTCAAAAAATGGCCTTAAAAATGGTGGTATGGCGATGAAAAACACCATTTTTCGACGTTTCTCATCAAGCACTATCCATTGGCACCAAAAATTGGTGAAAAACGAAAAAAATTTTCAAAAATTGAATTCTGGGGGTGTTTTGATTTCTGGGGGGTATTTTGTTTGGGTGCATACCCCAAACCCCCCACGCCCAGGTGTGGTTATGATGATTTGATTAGCAATTAAAGACCAAACATTTATCAGGAACAACCCATTAAAACCAGTAAAATCAGTAGTAGGCCTTGACTTCAATGCATTGTACTTGTGGGCTTAATCCAAAGACATGCCTACTGGTTATTACGACCACTGAATAATTCAAGAAAAATAATAAATTTCACAAAATTACATCTTCTAAGCCTATTTCAGTAGAATAATTAGAATGTAAGAGTGAAAAAATAGATCATCATTTTCAGCATTTAGGTAACAATAAGGAGAAAACAATAGGACCCGCCTGCTTACTTGTTGACGGATTTCGAGCAGATACACATACAGTATATGAATTTTACGCTTGCTATTATCACTGCCATAACTGCTTGGCAGGACAAAGAAACAAGAAAAAGGATCCTGCAGATGCGCATGCATGGATTCAGACAAAAGAAGCCTACATACGATCTTTGGGCTATAATGCAATTAGTATGTGGGAATGCGAATGGCACTCTATTAGAAAGGAATATTTAAAACTGTTCGCAAATTTTACTTCAAAGTCTGGACAGTAGTAAAGCTGGATCCTTGAGCTCTACAATGCTTAAGCATAGCACGTGCTTAAGCATAGAGACTCCATGAGGCGCTAAGCGCCCACAATGCGGTCATACTACTACACACAAAGCACAGTATAGGCGCTGAAGCGCCCAACTTTTTATTGCACAGTCGATTATCCAGGACGGGTGGAACCAATTAATTTTAATTTGCATAAGTAGCTAGCAGCGTCCCCCATGCTACTGTTCTAATTTTAGTTTAGATCATCAGCTATGTTGGTTCACTGCACATTGAAGCATTGGCACGCTTGTTCTATTTTTGCATGTTTTCGAACTTCGAGACATGTAAGTGCGTGCATAATAAATCATCATCAAAAGCAGACGTGACATTTGGACATCAGGCTATACAACGATAATACGACACTTTAACTAATCAAAATCAGAAAAAATAAGCCAAAAATACATACAAAAAATTAGCCAGGCAGCACAACATAGAGCAGGGGCTCAATACAAATTCCTACACCACAACGCATTAGTACGATGCATAAAACATCATAAAACGGGTTAAACGCTTGAACATAGAGACTCTGCCCCTCTGCCCTTGTAGGCACGAAGCACCGAATTTCAGGGTATAAATTCTTTAGAGTAGTGTACTGATTATATTCTGAGCATTTTTATCCGATTTTGATATTCTGGCAGAGCACTGCTAGACTCTTCAAAATATGTGACAACTTCATTATTGTCTTCTCGTTTCATCTGCTCATCCTCAAATAGATCGGCATTTTTGCGAATCTATTTTTTAAACATGCCTTTTGACTGGCCCAAGCTGTCTCATCAGCTTATTTTCCAAACTTCAATGTATACCGGTAAAAATGATTAGCGCTTTCTAGTTCTTCCCTTAATTCGCTTCCATTTAGAGCATCTAGGAGTGAGTCATAAAGATCATAGAGAATATGGATTTTATCAACAAAACTGCTGTAAAATGGTTCGGTTTGGAAGTCTTGTATAATATTCGGAAAATCTTCAAAATCTGAAAGCACGACTTTTACTAAAAAGCGCCAAAACGGGTTAGTCCAACCACTTCCGATTTTAGTCTCATTTGAGCTGCTTTCAGACACGTCTGAAGAATCTCCATTGTTACTGCCTTCACTAAATATCATCCGTCATTTGTTCAGACTCTGATGTATCATTCCTCATTTCTGATATCCCATGCATGATTTATTTGTGTCTTTTTTAAAGTAAAATTATTAGGTAATTGCTTACTGCATATTACACAGATTTTATTCATTTTGTCAACTATTCAAGATGTAACATTCCTTAAATGAACTTTAGTGCACATGGTGAGTCGCGTTTTCATCACATTCTTGACGTACATAGAAGCTCACATTCTTCACAATATTGGTCACTACCGCCACTTCATTCAATTCTATAGCCTAGCATGCGTTTTCTTCATATGCAGAACGCCCAACCCAGGAAACCTACTATATGCTGAGCTGGATACAAACTTTTTTTGCGGATTTCAAGGATTTCAGTGAGTTCAGGGATGTTAACTTTTTTGGGACTTCAAGGATTTTAGGTACTTCAAGGTTTTCAGGGAATTCAAGGTTTTCAGGGACTTTAGGGATTTCAGGGACTTCAGGTAGTTCAGGGGCTTTAGGGATTTCAGGGACTTCAGGGATTTCAAGGACTTCAGGGTTTTCAGGGACTTCAGGGATTTCAGGGACTTCAGGGATTTCAGGGACTACAGGGATTTCAGGGACTTCAGAAACTTCAAGGATTCCAGGGACTTCAGGGATTCCAGGGACTTCAGGATTCCGATTTCACGTTGTTTAATAGTTTCGCGAATTCCAGAAAGTTGAATGATTTTAGAGACTTGTGCGTTTAGTGCTGCTAACTTGGTTTCATTTTTACAAGGATCCCCAAAGAAAAAATTAAAACTTCTCAAAGTCTATAAAAAGACAGTTCTATCGCGACTTAAAAATGGTAATATGTCAAGAGTTAGACAAGGATTTCGAAATTTTCTGAAGTCAAACTTGGACTCGAAGTAGATGAATCAGTCATGCAGATAGTTTAAATGATAGATTTTTATGTCCAATTTTAAAATCAATCAAGAGATTTTTTTATTTTTCTTAAATTTTTTCCTTACGTTTTTTTACAATGGTAATAACATTGTAACACGAAATAGCACACTGTAACATATACATTATGTACATATGAATAAATCATTGCTTCCACCATTCATTAAACATTTTCGAAAATCCTATAAAAGAGTCCCATATGTTTCCATTGTCGTCCTTGTAGTTCTGTCTGAATGTAAATTCGTCCAGATGTGCAGCTAAGCGGTCGCTCGCTAGTCTTTAATCCATGCATGCTGGCGAATCGTTGCTTAGTAATTCCCCAGAGACCTTCAATCGTGTGTAGGTATGAACTCCTTCAGAAGTTACAAGCTTTCGGTTGTGATAAACGGTGGCATGAGAATATCCAATATTGTGAAGTGCACTATAAGTAGCAAGTCCATCATGAAAAATCGTAGTGCTATACATGGTATATGCTTTTGTATTAGCGGAATTAATGTTTCTTTGTTTGCTGATTCAATTAGATACAAAGCGCATTTTTTCCCTGACTTTTGCACGATTCCAAATACAAGTTTATCTTGTTTTGTGGTACCTTTGTTGTTCTTAGCTTTTTCCACAGTGTGATTCGTCTATTTCGACGCATACTGTATTGCTACCAATAAATACATCGTTTGAAAACTTTATCGTATTATTCAGTGATGCAATCGAACACAATTTTCGGAAAATTTCGTACCAGCATAGTGTAATGTAGTGCCTAAGTACGTACGTTTGGGGGTTCGAATGAATGGGTCAGTCTAGTTTGTTGGTATGATTTGGTGGCCAATTTTGTATTTGTCAAACGCTTTACACAATGCCAATAAGCACAAATATGTACGGACGACTAAACTCAGTTAAACTCAGCTACACGCATACAGTGACGTAACTTCAACTCTTGCTAATGCTCACGGGATAACACACACACAGTGCCTATGACGGCAATCGTATTTATACGAACGAGTTCTTACGTCACATGCTAATTAGGAGTAGCTCAACACATAATTACAACGCGAACGATTTTTAACTCGTGCTCATAAGAGCCGGCGTGCACGTAGGTGAGTAAAATAGCAGCAGCAAGAATGGAAACAAATTAGATTTTCAATTTATAGATTAGCTACACGCTTATATACATTTACGTGCAACTGAGATAAAGAACGATCAGAAAGGATTGGCGGGCACGTTTACACTGACCAATTGACGTTCAAAAATAGAAACGAAGAAAATTACCAATTTTAACTAGAGTAACGCTTAGCTAATAACCATGCTTTTTACACGTAGCAAAAGTCGCGGAAAAAGTATGTAAAAATAGAGGAGTTGACGTGTATTTAGGTACATTTGTCACACCTCTTCCCTACGCGAAAAATGAATAACATTCATTTTTATAAAACATAGAATAATGGAAACAACAAATGTACAGCGAAGACGCATAAAACACGAATAAGCGCAAAACAGGATAAAAATTTGTTTATAAATTTTTGAGAATTTTATACTTTTTAAGATTTTGACAATTTTATTTTATTTTTAATTATTAGCAATTTTGTGATTTTTTTTATGGGCCACCAGTTTATATTTTTTTGTTTCAGCTACGAAACGCTAAGCGAGAAGCAGTTTATCCGACCTCGCCCCCACCGTCCTCCACAGCATCCTGAAATTTCCTTAGACGGTTGATATGGGTCTTTTCAGGGGTGGAGTCGGGCTTATCCATGGGGACTATCAGGACATTGGGCGCCTCTAAACCCAACACCCTATATGGTCCGTGCCAATAGACTGTGTATTTTGGAGATTTACCTGGTTTAACAACAGGCTTATGCATGTAAACGAGATCTCCTATTTTAAGTTCTAAAGGTTTTGCATTCCTGTCGTAGTACATCTTTTGGTTGATCTGTGAAAGTTCAATTTTCTTGCGTGCAGTTTCCCATACATGTGTCATGCGCTCACAAAACTCTTGTTTATAATTCTCATAGTCAGCGACATATGGACTTCTGTAAACACTAAATGCTTCGTCTGATGGTAAGCGTGCATCTCTACCATACAAAAGAAAAAATGGAGTTTCTCTCGTGCTCTCATGGATTGATGTTCGGTATGCAAAGAGTACATAAGGAATAAAAACGTCCCAATCTCTATGAGAACTAGAAACATACATGGAAAGCATTGTATGCAGTGTCTTATTAAACCGTTCAACCATGCCGTCTGTTTCAGGGTGGTATGGTGTAGTGCTCAGTTTTTGCGTATTACAAAGTTTTGTAATTTCTAAAAAGAGTGAAGACATAAAGTTACTTCCACAATCGGATAAAAGTTCTTTTGGGGCGCCAAATCTGCAAACAATTTTTTCCACAAAAAGTCGAGCTATTGTCTCGGCTGTTGTATTCTCTACTGCAAAAACTTCAGGCCATTTAGTTAGGTAGTCCATGAATACAACTAAATATTTATTTCCTGACAATGAAAGGGGTAGAGGGCCTACCACATCAACCGCAATGCGTTTGAACGGTTCTCCCTCGACCTTAAGAGGTTGCAGTGGCGCTCTAAAAGAACGATTTGGCTTTTTATGAGAGAAACAAATTGTGCAATTTTTGCAGTTTTGAATGATGTCAGAGTTCATGTTGTGCCAATAAAAACGTTTTCGAATTTTGTCTAAGGTTTTTCGTATCCCTAAATGTCCTGCAAAAACGTCACTGTGATATAACTCAAAAATTTCTGGTATCATGTGTTTAGGTACGATAACTTGAAAACCTTCGATATTAGGCTTTCCGAGTCTGTGTAATACGTCATCAAGAAGAACCGAATGTCTGGCTTCAGCTATAACAAAGTTTTGTTCTGAATCCTTCAAGCTTGTATCGATTTTCAGTTGAGTAAGGTACGTTTTTATCATTTTGCAGTATGCGTCTTTGTCTTGTTCGTCACGCATAGAGCGCGTTATTTGAGTGGGTTCTGCTAATGATTTTGAAGCTGATCGATTTTCTTCTTCCTCCTCTGTTAACTCAGGTTCGAGACCTTGTACAAAGTTAACAGGATGCTTTATACGTGAGAGTGCATCAGCATCCGAGTTGCTTTTACCTGGTCGGTACTTAATAATTACATCATATTCGAGTAGAGCCATAGACCAACGAGCTAATCTAGAGGAAGTGGATGGATTTTTCTGTATATATTGCAATGGAGCATGATCTGTCATTAAAATGCATTTTTGACCATAAATGTATGGGCGAAATTGTTTTAATGCCCAAATGATAGCTAAAGCTTCAAGCTCAATTACTGCATAATTTTTCTCGCTTTTTGATAGACTCCTGCTTGCATATGCTATTGGTCGTTCAAATCCATTTACTTCTTGTGCTAAAACTGCGCCTAATGCGTCTTTACTAGCATCTGTTTTAAGTAAGAATGGCTTTGTATAATCTGGATAGGTTAGAACTGGTGCGCTTGTTAAAGCTAATTTGAGTGCATCAAAAGAAGCTTGGCATTCTCGTGTCCATTTAAACTGATTGTCCTTTTTGAGTAATTTATTCATTGGAGCTGCAATGTGTGCGAAGTCTGCAACAAAACGTCTGTAAAATGATGCCAGACCTAAAAATGATTTCACTTCTGTCGGATTAGTTGGAACAGGAAAATTTTGAACTGCCAGAACCTTGTTCTGATCGACTTTTAAACCTTCAGAGGATACTGTAAACCCTAAAAATGATACTTCTTCTCGAAAAAAGTCGCATTTGCTAAACTTTAGCTTTAAACCAGCGTCCTTTAATCGTTTAAAAACTTGTGTCAAATTTTCTATGTGTTCAGAAAAAGTTGAAGAGCAGACAAGGATGTCATCAATGTATACAAAACAAGTGTGCCAAATAAGACCTTCAAGAACTTTTTCCATTGTACGCTGAAATGTAGATGGAGCATTGCATAACCCAAAAGCCATGACATTAAACTCGAAAAGACCGGAAAATGATGTGAAAGCTGTTTTTTCCCGATCTTTCTCCTCAATTTCAATTTGCCAATACCCACTAGCCAGATCTAAAGTTGAGAAAAATTTTGAATTTTCCAAAGTGTCTAAGATGTCTTGTATCCTTGGAAGAGGATAAACGTCCTTTTTTGTCAAATCATTCAGTTTCCTGTAGTCTACACAAAAACGAAAAGTTTTATCCTTTTTCTGGACTAGGACCACTGGGCTGGCCCAAGGGCTTTTGGAGGGACGTATTAAGCCTCTAGAGAGCATGCTTTGTATGTTCTCATCTAAAACTTGACGTAGTGCAAAAGGAACACGATAGGGTCTTTGTTTGGTAGGTGCTGCATCACCTGTGTTGATTTCATGCTTGCAGATGCTTGTTCGTCCGAGATCGTCCTCAGAAAACGAGAAAATGTCCGAAAAGTTTGTCAAAAGTTCATGAAAAATGACTTTTTCACTTTCTGAGCATGTTTCAGGGATTTTGGTTGAAATTTGCTGCTTAAGCGACGATTTTGGCGAACCTTCTTTGATACTGTATACAACTCCTATGTTTTGTCTGATTGTATGCAGATTTCCTAACAGCGTGTTAGCATATAAGTGTATCGGCGCTAGGCTAGGATTTGTGCATAGAATCGCGGTGGTCTTTGGCAATGGCTGTTCAAAGAGCGTAACTGACATGATGATGTTATAACGATGCATAGTATGTAAAGATGGCACAAAAAGTTGGTGTATATGGTTGCTAGGATCGGTTTGTATTGAGACCTCTAAGTACTGTGAGGATCTAGGTGCAACAGATGTGGATTGCACCAGGTTTATGGGGTACAAAGGCAATACCTCGTCTTCTTCAATGGGCAATGGTGGAGGATCATGTTGTGGGAGACTTAACCCTTCCACTAATGGGATTCTGGGCAGACCATCAAAATCGACCCACTTTTCAACAATATTGATTGTTACCTGCCCATTACAAAGCAAGAGAAAATCTGTCCCCAAGACGAGCTGTTGGGGGGAGTCCTCCATAACATGAAAGCCATGGTTGAAGACAATGTTGCCGAATTCAATGCTAGCTACCATAAAACCTTTTAAGCTGACTGTGTGCTTGGAAATTGATGTGACGTTTCTGATTGGTGCCAGGAGTTCGATAGGCTCTAAGTCTCTTTGTCTGCGAACTTCGTTTATCCGTAAAAAATGTGAGTAGCTAATCAGTGTTAATGATGCTCCGGTATCAATCAATGCGAGTGTATGAACAAACCCAACTTTGCAAAAAATGATTGGTTGTTGGATAGGGTCATGTTCATCATCTTGATACCAATATGCTGGGGAAGATGGAGCATTTTCAGCGAGAGTGAGAGCTGGAGAAGGTGGTGCATGATGTGTGCCTGCTTCCTGATGAAATCCCAATGTTGTAGCATGAAAACCGTAGTCTTGTGTTTCAAGGTTTTCGTACATAAATTGGGTTCTTGCACTACCAATATTTACTGCGGAAGTAGCGAAGTTGATGGACAATGTCCCACCAAAACGATATATTATATCACGACCGATAAGTAGATCACATGGGCAAGATATAGCAAGGTTAAAAATCGTGTCACATCGATGGTGACCTATTTTGACATTCCCCCAGATCTGTCCCAAGACTGGAACTTCGTGTCCAGTGAATGAAGTGTTCTGCCATCTTGTAGGCATAACAGAAGTGATAGCTTGTCCTCTCTGGAACAAATTTTGTTGCATACGTTCCATAAAAGAGATGCTCATAAATGATACAGCTGAAGCTGGATCAATTATAGCTCTTCCTGCAAACCCTGATACATGAATAAGTATCACTGGCTGTTCCATGCCACCTGTGTTAATGCAAAAAACGGATGTTGTTTGTATGCGTGGCAGCAATGGTGGAATTTCCTTTTTCCCACTACCCAACTCTAAGGTAGCATTTCTTGCATTGTAAGTCACAAGTTGATCCCTTGCTGAAGCTTTTGCATCTTTCTTTTTTGATTTTCTACAAAAGCATCGCTTAATGCAGGAGCAGATAATATATGTAATTAACCGGTACTTAAATGCTAAAAAGAAAAGATAGCCTAATCCTGCAAGTGCTAGAACAATGATGAGGGTCTTTACAACAGCTTTGATAGGACCTTGCAAGAATCGACCAACAGATTCACTTATTCCGCTGGTTGATGTCCCAATCAGATGTTCTAGACCTTTTGCTGGCGCTGTCATCAATCGACTAGCAGAATCACCTGCAGAGGATATCAGCTCCTGGAATGACTCGGGATTGAATGAGAGTCCTGTGTGGTGTTCTGAAAGATCTTTTATGTGTGTTTGCAAACGAAACATTTTGTTGATATAATTTCGAAACATGCCTAGGCCACTGACAATGTTCCCTATCTGATCATAGAACAGTGCAGGTGCGTCAAAAATCGTTATATTCAAGTCTGGACGAAATGATAGTTCTGCCGGGATCATGCTGACGTGTACTGGGCCCTTCAAAGTACGCCACCTGGCTTGACTGTCCCTATATATTCCATGAATATGATTTTCACAGCTCACGATCATTGAATCATTAACCAGATCGCGGCTACCCGGCGACACAAAATACAGGTGCTGATTCACTTTTACCGGTAGTAATTCATAACAGGTACCTTGAACCTTGTAATCCCAAAAAATCTGTGTAGCTTTAACCGTTTTGCACTTCCATATCATTAAAACCTCACCGGCAACTTGTGCAAAGATATCCGACCTTTGGAGTAGGGTACGAGCTCCTAACGTAGGATCTAGTCTGATCAATTGCTTGATGAAATAGAGTTGTTGATTTCGCAAGTGACATAGGTTTAGCCACAATTCAGTGAAATCATTCAGCTCCATTTCACGCATTTTCAGTTCTAGATACTGTAATTTTGCATTCACAGGGTCGCTTGCAGGCAGCGTCACTGGATTGACAAGAGCTTTGTCCCTCCAATGAGCTGTCTGAGCATCCCACACGTAATCGTCTTCTAAACGCTTATGCGCTTGGTTAGGTTGATCAGGCCTGACTGGAAGACGTACTTTGAATGCAATGCCCTGCTGCGTGACAGCAGTACCCTGAGGTAAACAGTGTCGACCTGTAATTTCTTTTTCAGAGGTAACGGCTGTAAAGGCACCTTGGAGTTTGCTAATGATCCAAAAGTGACCACTTTGTCTAGCCGTAAAATTACCTAATTCTGTGAATTTACAGGGACTGTACACATAGTTAGGGTTCCAAACAATGGTCCCATCCTGCGTGTCACAGAAACCGCTAGGCGCAAAGCACGACCCCACATTACCAAGGTCACTCAAGAGTGTGTGTCCGTCTTGGGTGGCTAATTGACCCGCTTCCAAAATAAAATTCGTCACTTTCGAGCATTTTGTTTTACAGCACCAAGAATAATCTATTTGTAACGTGTTGTTTGTTGTCCATAAGTCATTCTCGTGTTTGAGAGATTGCAGCGTTTGACCTCGATATGAGCTAGACATGTATGCATGTGTACATTCAGAAGCCTCAACTGATTTTTCTTCTATGGTATCAGAAAGCACGCTGCGCGCGCCAAAAAAGCTAACGTATGTGCAAACTGTGCGAGTTCTTAATCGACATTTCCAGGCTGGAATTTGCTCAGGCATGAAATTTGGTTGAAAAACTGTTACATTCAGTGTGTGTGTCTCATTCCTGGGGTGAATATTACAGTTCATGGGTTCTGGGATGGTTATTGGGTGACCGCTTCTGCTATTTCCACATTGAAAAAATTGATAGGATGTATTGTCTAAATTATCTAAGGTAGCCCATACGGAAAAGTTTAAAAAGGTTGAGAAAAAGAAAAAGTAGAAAAATAATTGAAAAAGTCGAAAATATTTTGAAAAATTGAGCCGAAAAGCGGAACTCTGTGTTCCTTTCTGTGATTTTGACTTTCTGTTCTTTGTTTTACGATGCGACTTAGACATCATTAGCGTATCAGTATTAGTAGCGATTGAACATACTTTAGTCATTTTAGACGAGTGTAAAGTATTACAATTTGTACCTATACCAAGACTAACAGACGGATTATTCTTTAAACTACCTGCAAGTTGATTTAGCTGTTGACGCAGAATAGTTACTTCAGACTCCAGCTGGACTTCACGATCCGATTTAGTGTTGGTTGTTACCAAATTAACGCTTGGACGACTGTTTGGCATCTGGTATGCTTGTGATTGCAGTCGGTTGTTGCCAAAATTGCGATTTACGGTACTATGGTTCACAGTGTGTCGTGACGTTGCCTGATCTGCTTGTTTTTTACGACAAACCATTTGAATATGCCCAACACGACGACAATAGAAGCAAATAGGGCGTCCGTCAGTTGTTTGGCTTGTTTTCTTGTCGCGACCATTTGCATGACGTCTGACTGGGTTGTGTGATGATGATGGTGAATTTTGAGGTGCTTGCTGTGATGGATTCAGCAGAGCACATGCCCAGGCGGTGCGATCCTCTTGCAGTGTGAGACCTTGCTCAATTTTGCGCTGGGCCTCACACTGTCTGGCTGACAAATCCGCATCAGTGAATGTGGTAGGATTACGAATTACCACATCCCGACGTAGATCTCGGTGTAAACCATTAATAAAAAATCTTTTTGCCATCTGGTCTCGGGCGTCCAAGGGTAATTCGGGGTAAGCATCGCATACTAATTGTTGTATAGCGACTGAGAAATCGTTCACAGACTCCTGTTGCCCCTGCCGTCGGCTATGAAGTTCAGTTGATTTTAAGTCCGTTAGATGTACAGGTCGAAAACGTCTGCGCAGGACGTCAATCAGTCCATGAAAATCCAAAGCATCCCTCTCCTGCTCAGGAATACCATTATAAACGATTTCGGCAGCTTCCCGAAGCATGGAGGGAAGGTAACGCCGTTTGAACGCATCATCCCATTGAAGTGCGGCTGCCACATGGTTAAATCGAGTTAACCACAGGTCAAAGTTTTCAGTAGATCGCCCATGAAAGTATTCAACTTCAGCTTTAGGAATAATCGTTCGATTGGTCTTAATCGCATCTATATTTCGTTGTTGTTGTAAAATAGCATCAGTCACTTGAGCACGAAGCGTTTCAATGTTATCCTTTAAATCGTCCATAGCTTGCTTTCTAGTTCGTGTCATATACCATAATTTGAAAAAAATTCGAATTTCGCTAATGAATGTTCAAATCCAGTTGACACCCCATGTAATGTAGGTGCCTAAGTACGTACGTTTGGGGGTTCGAATGAATGGGTCAGTCTAGTTTGTTGGTATGATTTGGTGGCCAATTTTGTATTTGTCAAACGCTTTACACAATGCCAATAAGCACAAATATGTACGGACGACTAAACTCAGTTAAACTCAGCTACACGCATACAGTGACGTAACTTCAACTCTTGCGAATGCTCACGGGATAACACACACACAGTGCCTATGACGGCAATCGTATTTATACGAACGAGTACTTTACGTCACATGCTAATTAGGAGTAGCTCAACACATAATTACATCGCGAACGATTTTTAACTCGTGCTCATAAGAGCCGGCGTGCACGTAGGTGAGTAAAATAGCAGCAGCAAGAATGGAAACAAATTAGATTTTCAATTTATAGATTAGCTACACGCTTATATACATTTACGTGCAACTGAGATAAAGAACGATCAGAAAGGATTGGCGGGCACGTTTACACTGACCAATTGACGTTCAAAAATAGAAACGAAGAAAATTACCAATTTTAACTAGAGTAACGCTTAGCTAATAACCATGCTTTTTACACGTAGCAAAAGTCGCGGAAAAAGTATGTAAAAATAGAGGAGTTGACGTGTATTTAGGTACATTTGTCCAACTAATGCTAAACCTCCAACGTTTCGCAAACACATTCAACTCGCTGATGCAGAAAAAGCTGAAATGCTAACGCCTGCGCGTTTACTCGCAGAGCAACACGCCGATGACGAATTACATAAAATTCGCGTCGCGTTGAATGATTTAACAACAAAAAAATATTGTGACGAATTTTTCTCGTAAACAATATTCTTTTTTGTTGTTTTCAACCTAAGCGTTTGCCAACCATTGTGCATCAAATTGTAATACCAAAATCATTGCATCATTTCGTATTAATCGAATTTCATGACTCTATTTTTGGAGCACATTTTTCATCACGCAAAATTCTACCCACTATGCAAATGCGTTATTGGTGGCCGTGCATGGAAAATGATGTGATCGCGTGGTGTAGGAATTGTGATGTCTGCTTACAACGTAAGGTCGCATTATATTCCACATCTGTTCCTTTGCAACCAATTGAAGTATCCGCGCCTTTCGAACTCATTGCGTGTGATTGCTTGCATATGCGCGATCTCCCTCTGGGAATGACCAAATCGTAGTCTTTATGGATTATTTTACCAAATATGTTGAAGCTTTTGCTGTTTCTGATATAAAAGCAACAACCATCGCAAATCTTTTGCTTAGAGAAATTATCCCACGTTATGGAGTTCCCAAAAAATTTTTGACAGACCAGGGTTCAAATTTTACATCTGCCCTAATTTCGGAAGTCTGTAATTTACTAATCGTTCAAAAAATCTTTACGACCCCATATCACCCTCAATGTGATGATCTTGTGGAACGTTATAATTGCACTTTAATTGACAGTTTGTCTAAATTGAGTGCACGAAACCAGTATGATTGGGAGCAATTTTTGCCATTTGCATTGTTTGCATATTGCGCAACTCCGCAATTGTCAACTAATATCTCTCCTTTTGAAATGCTATATGGTTGCAAACCCGTGTTTCCTCTCGACACTTTACTTATAAATGACTTCACTATAAATCCAAATTCACAACCTATTGCGGAAAAATACCTCATTGATTTAAAGCTGACCTTGCAAGATCTGCATGAAATCGCATCTAAAAATTTAGCTCAAGCGCGTAAACAGCAAAAATTGCAATATAACAAATCTGTCACTGCAACCAATTTCTCTGTTTCGGATATTGTCTATCTTAATAATACATCGGTAATTCAACCTGAAATCGGCAAATTATCACCTAAACGTATCGGTCCTTATTGAATTATTGCATTACCTACACCGGAGACTGCAAAAATTGCTTATGTCTATAATCCGCTAATTATGCATCATGTTCATTGGAATAGACTCCTACCTGAGCCCAAACTACCATACTCGGATCTAATTGCCAAGAAGCATGCATATGTTCCTGGCAATTTCGTTTTGTAAAGTTACCACATCGCCCTCTCGCCCCCGCTGTAGTAATAAGTTTTTGGACTTACTGGGCAGGGAGCAAAAAGCAAGGGACAGCACGCCAGTACATTTGTTAAATGGCTCTAAGACTGCACATGCAGTACCATTATCTGACCTTTTCCCTTTTGCAGACCCATGGCTGACAAAGGTGCCCCTTGCAAAGCGGCGCTCTTGGAGTCAGCTGGTTGCCGGTTTACACTCAAAGGACGTGACCCAACAACCCTAGATGAGTTTTGCACGCAATGGTGGAAGTGGCCACTGAACGGGGGTTGGACTTCCCAGACCCGTTGCCGCAAAATGACAATGAGCGCGTAAATGAATTAGAGGCACTAAGCACAAAACAAATAAAATACAAGCATAAAACTGAGGCTAGGTGCCATCAAAAACGCATAAATAATCAGGAACTTTGGTGGGACAACAAGTTTGGACGTTATCCGCTGGCTACCCTTTGTGTGCCAAAGCTGGACATACTCCAAACTGTGTTGGTCACCAATGACCAGCAGTTGTATGCAGCTATGCTGGCTTTGCTCCAGCCGTCAAATTTGATAAATGGCACATTGTATCTAGGATACAATTCTGAGTTTGTAAACGACAGAAAAGCTCTAAATTATACAAACTGGGACAAGCGTTATAAGCAATTTTGTCCCATGTACCCGGACACAAGCGGCACATTTGTCCGTTGCATTATGCTAGCCAGTGCATACGGCCATGTGTTTTGCTGGGACGTGTCTTGTTTTCCCAAGCCTCCTTTTAGGTTGCACCAAATGCTAGCAACGTCTCTTACAGACGTACGGCTAGTGTGCCATGACCCAATGCAAGATAAAATTGCGTATTTTCACGTTTTTGGACCCACGTTTGAAGAAATTTTGGCAATTCCTGATGTCAAAATTCGCCGTAATATGCACTGGAAAAATCCTTTTTCAGCGATCTTCATTAAGATACTTAGCATCGCAAACACGTTCACTCGCCGCCAACATATCAAAGCTTTATCGCATAAGCTAAAGCGTTTGGCAGAGTTCTTCTTCGATATGCTCATCAATGAAGATGACCCTGACAATTGGGGTCAGGCGTGGAGCTTACCACTCACACGCGACATGCAAATCTATATGGCTTTGGATGTGTTGATTACCATCAATGTGTTCATATTAATGGAGGTATGCTCGCAAAATAACTGAATAACGGATGATAAAAAACTGTTGCCTTTTTATTTTAAAGATGACAAAAAACACGTAAAAAAGGCAAAACTAAAAAGAAAGTGTGATGTCCGCTGTCTCATACGCCATTGCAAGGCCTGTTGACCAGCTCGGCAGCTGAGACCACCGTAAACTCGGACGGCAAAGAAGTTGTAAGCCTTTAGACTTCTATACGCCGCCTCCGCAGCCCAAAGCGGCCATAGCCGCGGCTACCATGGTTGCTACGATGGCTAACACGCCGTTGCATGACAATGTTTGGGAAAACAAGTACCTAACGGTACGACAGTTGCAGTACAATGCCAACGTTCAGTTGGGCCCGTGCGTAACAACTGTTCCCAAAACAGCCACTATGGTCACTTCTACGCTGGCCACTGTGACTCTTTTGCAAGCCGTGCCGCAACTTGGATTTCTGATGGTCGGAATTGAACCATCCATGACCACTGAGCAGGTGAACTTATTGCCCTCACGCCTTGTAATTGCATTGCCGGAATCTGAAACCGCGATGCAAGCGAATTTATCACTTTCCGAAATAGGACATATTTTAACCGCTCCAGGGGAGCCCTTCTCACAACACAAGTGATTGCTTCGCAATTGCTCGCGACTCTGTTGCACGCGTTGACAGATACTCTGCGTTTGTTCCCAAACCCACAGTCGGATTGGGAAGAACAACACGCAGGTCTGGATATCATTATTACCAAAATTTTGGGTTTGCCTCCACGACCGCAACATATGCTGCCACCCCAAGAGGTGTTGCAAGCTGCGTTATCAACGCAAATCGCATCACAAATTGCATCGCAAAGCGCGCCACCCATACATTCCCATAGGGGGTGAGGTGGGGTATTACCCCCACCTCAGGGTCCAAGACTTGAATCACTATTGGACGATTTTGAGCTTTCAAACATTTTCTGCCTGATTTTTGGGTACAAAAGCAGCAAAGGTATTAAAATTTTTTGGCGCTTCAGCGCCAACTAGTTATTTCTGTTTTGTTTACCCATAAAATACCTAGAATGAACTAAAAATGATCTGAAAAGTCAAAATTTTCGATGAATTCTTATATTTTTTACTTACAAGAGTGACGAAACTAGTCAGAATGGGATAAAAAGTAGTTGAAAATGCAGTTTTTCACATTAAAACATGCTATATGGGATGTTTTAGCCATTTTTCATATTTGGCTTGCAAAAAAAAGTTATATTCTAAATTTAGTGGTCCAAAATTTTAGGATTTCACCCCCCTGAACTTTCGACCTTAGGAAACTATGGCGCCACCAGTCGCGTCACAAATAACTGTTGGCACTACAGCAGGTATATCGGATACTAATGTGCGTGTTCAGCCACTGGGTACCCAAATTATACTGCCAAACGCGGATGAAACACCACCTCCACACGTAGAAATTGTTCACCAACATGCATCAGCCAAACAAAATGCGCAGCAGCGCAATCGCTCTCGCTATATGGAACATTTTTTCCAAATAGTCAAAACATTGGCTCATGATCCGCCATGCTATATTGTCCCTGACGTTTTGCACAATCTGCGCACCTACTTAGGTGACAGAGAAGGAATGATCATGTATGACGAACTGTTAGAGGCTGCTCAAGTTCCCCTCAACAATGTTTACACAATCCATTTGCAACGTTTGTCCACAGCCAATGCACCCCAGCGCCCCTCGGCCTGGGTATCAGTCGCACAACCCGTGCCAGATGCTGATCGCGGACCACTGCCGCGTTTCATCTCGCAACCGAGCGTGTTTCAATGTCTGTATTATCCGGATGACTATTTTGTGAGAAATAGGTTTTTCTTAACCACCGGAATGATGCTGTATGAAGTTCCGCTTGAATACTTGGTTAGTCACCACTACCTCAAAACTCTGAGCATTGTGACCGATGGCCAAGCACAGAACATTCTCCCTGAAGTATTGCCGCACCGAGTGTGCCCGGCACCGGATAATATGGCACCATTATCGATCTCTATGCAGCAAATGATTGATATTTTTGAAAAATTTCGCAAATACCAAGCCGCATATGAATCGGACTATCGGTTCCTACCAATTTTTTCATCCATAGATGCTATGCAAGCAAAAGTGCTTTTGGAATTCTTGGACAGACGTTTCCATTACTTCGCATTTGCCTATGGCAGTAGGGCCATAGCCTGGCAAATGGTTGAGCAGCTGCATTGTATGTTGCATGTGGCTTTTCTCAGCCCACACTGGCGCCAGTTGATGCTTTTCCGGAATTCCCGGAATTAACTGAGCAAATTGAAGACCAGGCCGAATGGCATCACACAATTTGAGCCGTTTGGCTTCAAACTGATTCAGAATTTGCTGTCCTGGTGCAATTTAATTGGTACAAAGGTTGCCAAAAGTCGGCCTACTACCTAAAACACAAATTGCAAGCGAATTTAGAAAAAATTTGCAGAGACAGACGTCAAGCCTCTTTGCAAGACCCGCGGGTCCACGGCAAACAAAGAAAGGCAAGACTTTGATTGGTCTGTACCAGCCCAAGTCACGTTGCGACAAGCGTGCATGGTCATTGAACAGCGCGAAAGGAAAACACTTCTTCCCAAAGTTCTGCAATGCGTGACGCGTCTGCATCACACTGGTTTGCTCACGCTTGCATCAGGCATTCATGAAATGTCCGACAATGAACATTGTCATCGATTAAACGAATTTTACGACTCAAAATCGCAACACACCTTGCGTTGTTTGAAAAATTTGGAAAAAGAACGTGTGAAACGGCTAGTTTGAGCCGAAATTTGCGCGCAATTGCAAGCGAGTACAAGCTACAAAGGCGCTAGGCGGCAAGCTCCACAATTGTCTAGGCAATCGCAATCCCAAATTGCAATCGCATTCACAATCACAAACAAAAGCACAGGCACAAATGCAATCAAAACTGCAAGTAAAACCGCAAATGCACAAGCACGTATGCAGGCTCAAACGCAGCCAAAACAGTATTTGGTGACGCACTCACATTCCGAATTGTACTCACAGGCACGTGCTGGACATATGTCGCGTTCGCTACAGCAGCAGCAGCACACGAGTATTGACAACAATCACAACCAAACCACGAAACTAATCAGGATTGTAAACAATCTCACCCATATCAACAGCAGGATCGATTGTTTTATCCAACGCCATATCCAAATCGGAAAGCCAATCAGGTCTATACCAATCCACCACTTTGACGAGAGCCTTTATTACCACCACCGTGGCCAATTTCACAATTGAAGGAACGTTTGCGCGACACGTCTCACAAACAGTCTTATGGATTCACTCCGGAACCATATTCAATGCCGGTTCCACCAACACCGCATCGTTACGCGGATGACGACAACAACGAAGACAAGGATGACGATCGACCTGTTGATCCCCATTGTAGTTTATGTCAACACTTATATGGACACAATGCATCACCGTATTGCGAAAGGGAGCGTTTGAATACGTGTCGCGACCATACGTGGGCAGCAAGAAATTTCTGGGGGGTGCAAGATTTTTTGAAGGTCAAAAAATGGCCTTAAAAACGATGGTATGGTGATAAAAACACCATTTTTCGACGTTTCTCATCAAGCACTATCCATTGGCATCAAAAAATTGCGAAAAAAGTGAAAAAAATTTTCAAAAATTGAATTCTGGGGGGGTATTTTGATTTCTGGGGGGGTATTTTGGTTTCTGGGGGGGTGCATACCCCCCAAACCCCCCACGCCCAGGTGTGGTCGCGACACGGACTCTGACCGCGAATCTTCTCCGCGTTGCCGCGGCAAATCTCGTGGATCAAAATCCAATTATTGGGATCGCTATTGAACTTTGAAGTTCGAAATTATAAACTCTGCGACAGCCGTTGACTCGACCAGCAGCTTTTTTTCGGTTTTCGTTTTTCCTGATGTAAATTCCAGGACTTTTTTGCGTCATGCTATTCGTTTTTGTTCAACACTTTTCACGTCCAATTATCACTGTAATTTCTTGATTCTCTGGTGCTTATTTTCTTGTCATTATCGCATAATTACATTCCTCATTTTTAAATTACCTCGTGTCTTAATTTTTGTCTATGTCTTTAATTTTTGCTCATGCATAGTGGCCTTTACTTGCCTTATAATCTCGTGTCTTAAAATTTTTGCTCATTAGCGGTGTTGTTATTACCATATCTTAGTTCTTTAACGGACAAGGGGTTTTCACACCCAATCTACAAAAACTTTTTCAATTCAAAAATTTCCTTACCTGGGGACTGAAGGAAGGCAAAAGAGGCGCCGAAGTGTTTGTGCAAAAGGTACAACTTCCCACACAATAATTTCGTGGAAAAAGAAAGGAAGAGTTGCTCAAGTGAGTTAATGAGCTGAAGCAGGAATTAGCTTCGTTGAGAGTCTTCCTGAGCGCAAGCGGTGCCATGCGTTGGCGTTATCATTATTATTATTGTTATTTTTATTTTTGTTTTTCCCGTTTGCTCATGTTGAGGCGTTGCGGACGCCAGTAGCCCCCGAAAAATTCGCTACTATGTTTCGAATTTTTTTCGAAGCGTGGGGGAGTGTAACTGTGAGAGTTACACGGTGCGAACTTCGTTCCATTAGTTTGCACAGGCCTACCGACAACAGCTTGGTACTGTATTGGTTATCATAGCCATTTGCGAGTTGACATCTGCGGATGGGGGAGCTCGTGGTTATGCCTTCAGTTCTCAAAATAAACCCCTTATTTTTCATTACAAAATCTTTTAGATACTTGTCCGGTAAAACAGAATTAAGTATATGATAATAGTAGTTGTTTTACTTGTTACTGCTTATTGTACTATTGTACGAGTCGATTTGAGAGCATTCTTGGTTAATGTTAGTTTGACTTAAACTTTAGTTTGACTGTATTGATCCCGTGATGGGATGTTAGTTGAAGTTGAGTTTTAGACGAAGTAGTCATCTGTTTTATTTTATCGTTTAGCAATATTGTTTTTGCTTCCGGCATCTGCCATGTGTTTATTATCAAATACAATTATAAAATCCACTCAGGGGTAAATTATACCAAGGGTGTGATAGGCCGGCCCCGACCGTTGAGGATTTTTGAGCTTTTGGTGGACAGGATAGGTAAATAGTTTTCAGTTATTTATTTTGTTCAAAAGTCAATATTCTTTTCTCAACCCAAAAATGGTCAAAAACATTATTTAATTATTTATGATGATTGATCAGTCTAGAGCTCGTTGGTGTTGTTTTCAAACTTCATTGTGCTACATACATTAGGAACCAAAACATTTCGAAACAAGTGTGAACTTTGAAAACAAGTTAATTTATGAACTTGAGCAGGGTTGAGATAGGTCAACTGACCTTGCGGCAATTCCAGGATTTAGGTCGGTACTTGTAGGATCTAGGGCGTAGCTGCTGAGACTCCCGACAAGAAGCAGTCAGCAATATTAGGACTGAGGGAGTCGAAGCCGTAGGTCTACAAGGGTTCAGAAGATCGAAGTTGTTAGCAACTACGCGATCGGAATCAGCGCTAAGAGCAGTCTAGGTACCTACGTAAGTAAGTCCCGAAAGGCAAATGTCAGGCGCGCCTGTGTTGCTCTTGTAGATACAGGCCCAAACATTTACATTAAGACCTTCATAAATCAACATTTTAAAATTTTCTGTAAAGAGAGTAAGAAAGAATTTGTGTTAAATACAATTTAGTTCATTATAGTCTGTTTCAAAATTCTTGAGAATTTTTCAGTAAGGTGATTCGAAGGCAGTGAAAATACAGCCAATAGGCTTTAGGGCCTCCATCTGATTGGCTATAGCCTACTGCACCTTATTTGGCTCTCTAAACCTCGAGCTTTAGCACTCTGGCTCTTAGGAGCTGCGAGAGCTTGACCTGCAGCCTCACGCAAGAAAAATACCCACCACGCGCAAAGTTGAGCTCCATATTTCACACTGTGAAGTGAACGGTAATACCGCTAGGTCATTTGGAGAAGCTACGGCGAAGTTTAAAATATTAAATAGCTCATTGTGCAATTATCGAATTGGTTGATGCGAGGCGGGTACTTAAGAAACGCTCTTTGCCGATTGGCTGAATTGTTAATACTCCGAATAACCGCACTGTGAAAGTCTCAAGAATTTTGAAACAGACTATATGTAGAGATCCCTCTACACGCCATTGCGTCGCGTTGGATCAACGCAAATTTCTGTTTGTTTTGCATTACAATATACCTATGCATCATCGACTGATTGCCCCAGATGTACATTCTCATGCTCAATTTCCATACTTACGTATGCGACCGTTAAGCGTAACGCTTAAGCGGCTCGCCCAGGACCACCTTCCCCTAAAAATTATCATATTTTCATTCCTTTCCCACACATATTTTCAATCAAAATCTGGGATAGAAAAATTGTTACTCACGCTCAATGCAAATGGAGTACGAATTGGTACATATGTTATCATATCTCACGTGTACTTAAAGATCATATGTGTCAGAGGCGTAGCCAGGATTTCGGTTAGGGAGGGGCATAAATAATAATTTTTAAGACTACTTTTGCATTGAATGCCTGTAACGATGTATAGTAAAACTGAGTTTTGTGACCTTTAGTAGTGTAGCCTAGCAACATAATTTATTGGTTTCTGATGATCAAAAATACAAAAGGTGTAAAGCGGCCCGAAGTGCCAAGATTTTTTGGAATTTCTACCGTTTTTATGTAGAATTCACGGCCTTTCTATTGATATTGACAAACAATTTGGAAATTATAAGTGACGTAAAGTGCTGAGAAATTCAGTCATTTTTAACCGCCCTTATTATTTTGTAGCTCTGTGAATACTAATAGTCTGACAGAGCAGAAGCTTATCAAATTTGTACAAAAAAATTTTTGACAGTTCAAGCTTCTAACAAGAAAATTGCAAATAACTAACTTTGTCTGAAGATATTATACGTGATTCAGGCTTTTAAAGGCAATGCTGGAGCTTTACAAAAAGAAGGAAGAGTAACTGGCGGCGCTATGCACCGGAAAATTTTGACGTTTTTGCACTCTAAACTCAATTTATACCGCTTGAATCATACAAAAAAGACAAATTAATGCCGGCGCGAAACGCCGGAAATTTTAAGAAATTCCTAACCCTTTTATCTGGCTTGTTCTCCCTAAAATCTCGTTGCACATGTACATTGAGATTTTACGGCTGCAGAGGGTCTTATGTGGCGCGCTCAAGCGTTCAGCGCTCCCAGCGGGGTCCGGGGCAGAATCCCGGAAAATTTTGTAAAAAAATCATTTTAATAGTAAATAGTAACTTTAAAATTTTCGCAAAATCGGCTAAATCTCAGTTCTGAATCAAGCCCAAAAACACTTAAGATTGATGAACTCCTATATTGCATAAAACTTCTGAGCTAAAATGCGTTTTTTGACCTCTGCTAATTATATAGCGTAGCAACGGGTCGCTGCTAATAAGATATAGAAAAATGTATCAACGAAAATTTTGTTCTTACCGTTTTCAGGCCCATTTGTGGCCTTCTTATTAACAAGATACAGTTCAGAAGATTGGAAATGCGCAGAAACATAAGAAAATTTGGCCATTCCTCCCATTTAGAATAGGATTATGTGTCCTTGTAAAGAAGGACAAACAAAGCAAAGAATAGACAAATTGGTATGTACACAAAAGACAAACAAAGCAGAGAATAGACAAACTCGTACACAATCATTTTTGCACTTTTACTGTTATGCTCAACAAGCATGCGCAGTTTCAATCAATGGACAAATAGTGCACTAAATTACTAAAGTGATGTGAAGTGCTGGATTATTTTAGCTGATTCAAGCTTTTAGATTCATTGGATCTATATAACAATAAATAATAGTGACTCGGCGCAAAGCGCTGGAAATTTTTGAAGTTTTTGCCTTTTTGAACACAGTTTTCTGGACACACATTATTGCAACAGAAAAATCAACAATATTTCTGAAAAATTTGGGGAGGGGCATGTGCCTCCAATGCCCCCTGGCTACGCCTATATGTGTGTGTGTGTCTCATATTTGTGCCTGTCTCGTTTGTACATACTTTTACTGTAAGCTTTTGCCCATAGGCCTATTGTCATATTCGTGGATTCATTTCATTTCTCTTTGTCTGTGTTGATATGCCTCTTTTTACGCGTTGGTTAAAACTGCGTGCGAGCGCAGTTTTGACGCACTTTAAGAATTTTTCTTTTTACATTACATTTTCTTGAGCCTGGGTGCCTATCCGCCAGCTTCGCGTCGAGCGTGTTCCTTTTTCTTTGCCGTACGTTGAGCAGGCCTCCGTAGGTGCTGTTCTTCTGCTTGGCTGCAGAAATCGTCTTAAGTTTATGTAAATACAGCTGTTCGCACTGTGTCTACTGATTCAACAAAGATACGAACATGGCGTGTATTTGCCTTTGGGACTTACTTAGGTACCTAAACTGCTCTCAGCGCTGGTCAGGTTCGCAAGATCGCTAGGCGATTCTACACCCATTGACCCTTGTAGACCTAGGGCTTCAACTCCCTTGGTCCTAATATTGCTGACCACTTCTTGTCGGGAGTTTCAGCAGCTATGCCCTAAATCCTAAGAATCGTACTGTAACTTAAGAGTGGTTGTCGCGCTTTGGAGTTAACTCAGTAACCTAAGCTGCGCCGCTAGGGACTTGCTGATTAAGTACTTCCAGTATGTACGGATATCCAAACCAGCAGCACGCCGCCAGGGAAGATACCCAACACACAACAACTACAAAAGCAACAACCCACTCTAAGTACCTTCAGGGCTTACCTAAGTACCTTGCTACACCTAGCGCTGGTTAACGTGCTGCAGCAATTCGCCTGGGTACCTATTACTTAAAGACTCCACGGACATAGCAGGTCCGGTACCTAAAGAGTCAATGGACAGGGGAATCCGACCACAACACCTAACACAGGAGTAATTAGGTAACCCTGGAATTTGCCCAAGGTCCTCAGACCTATTTTGGACCAAAAGAATATTTTTTGTGATAAAAACCAAGAAGTTTTTGCTTGAGAATACTTAAAGCGAAACGATTTACTAATTTCGATTTTACAAGCACTCTGAACAATAAACACAACAACAAAGAGCTGTACTCCAGGCTGTCATCTTCTATAAAAATTATGTAATAATTTTTATAGTTTTTGTTTCGAAATGGAATTGAAGAATTTTGATGAAAATATATAACAAAAAGGTTTTACCCTGTCAAATTCCGGCGTTAGCAATATGGTGAGGCCGGCCGAACCAATTCCCGAACTATCTGCGTTATAATGCAGCACTAGGCGAGTTATTTTTTCCACCTTTATATTAGTCAAACAAATCAAATAAACTTTGGCTCCCAAAAGACGGAGAAGTCACGCCAGAAAAGGAAAACGCACTGGCATTCAAAAAGCTGAACCAATTATGGCTGTATGGGGGTTTACAGTAATAGAAGAGAAAAGAGAGAAAGTAGTGTTTTTATAACAGAAATGGGCGCTACCTGCGCGTAGATTTTTCCGTTTTCTGCACAGGCTCAACTTCAATAGTGGTCATGTCGCCTATGTTTTGAATGTAAAGAAATGATAGGGGATTTATTTGGGCTCCACAAAATAAACGCGTTAGTGTGTCCCTCGCAAAACATAGCAAAGTAGGTCCAACCAATAGACGCTCACGTGGCTGGATTGCCTCTGCAACATCTACTGTCAAAATCTATCCGACTGCAAAGTAGTCAAATAAAATTGGCTGTATCGCCAAACTGGCTCTCAAAAACCGGATAGTCACAGTAAACACACTAATGTGCATTTTGGTCGTTGGTGTAAACAACCATGTAGATATACTATCAACAGTACCTTTCTAAATCCCGGAATATTCGAAAGGTCAGTTGACCTATCTCAACCCAACTCAAGTTGATAATTTAACTTATTTTCAAACCAATAATCGCTGTCTTGAAATGTTTTGATTCCTAATTTGTGTAGCACTCTGAATTTCGAATACAACAACAGCAAGCTCTCAACTGGTCAGTCATCATAAAATATTAAATATAATTTTAGCTATTTTAGGGTTGAGAAAAGATAAGAGAATTTCCGCAAAACAATCAAAAGATAAGACCATAAACTATTTACCTTTTTCACTCAGACGAAAGGCAAATATAAAATAAAATTGTCGTTGCCACTCGACACAACCCTCAATATACCTTACCACTGGGCGGTGGATTTTCCACTATTTATTACACAAAATATACAACGCACGGCTGTAAGCTGGCACACACAATAATGCTAATCACTAATCACAACAAAGCCAACTCATCAGAACTCCGACTGACTCTATCCTACTAGGATGACTACAGTAAAACAATGTCAACAAAAACAGATTAACAACGATTAAAATTACTCTTTACCAAATTGAATGTTTGAGATGTTTAATGCGGTAAGATAAGTAAATTACTGATGTTAGCATATACATAACTCTGCTTTACCGGACAAGTACCTAATAGAATTTTGTATTGAAAAATAGGGATTAATTGAGAACTGAAGGCATAACCTCGAGCTAACCATCCTAGGGATGACTATTGACTACTTGACTAGTTATGCAAATCCAGTACAGTATAACAATGTCGTCGGCTGGCCTTCACGAACTAATCGTAAAGTGTTCATATAAAGTTCATATCGTGTAACTGTCGTAGTTACACTCTCCCACGTTTCGGAAAAAATTTGTGACAAAGTGTCGAATTTTTCAAGACAAATGGCGATCGACTGCGCCTTGACACAAATAAAAGGAGTAAAATAATCACAAATTATGTCATCACGGCCAGATTTTTTCATCAAACGAACAATGCACAACAAATATCTTTGACTTAGGCACATCATGAACACAAACATTGTTCGTAATTGTCCTGATTTATTATGGTCAATACACTTGCAATGGACTTTCGTACCCTTTCATAACTTTTATCCACTCCTTCATTCCCTGGGGTAGGAAAAATTTTGATATGAAAATTTTAGATTGGGTTTGACCCCTTGTCCATTAAAGAATTACAATATCTTAACAACAGAACCGCTTTGCTACTGAGCGATTGAGAGTTTAAAACACGAGATTATAAGGCACATAAGATCAATAGGCAAGAGAAAAATTAAGAGCAAAGACGAAAAAATTAAAACAATGAGGTAAAGTTGAGACAAGGAATATTAATGTACGAGCAAAAGATCAAACAATACCTGTGATTATGCAATAATGACAAGTAAAATAGCACCAGAATCAAGAAAATTACAATGATAAGGCAATGCAAAAATTAAGTCAAGCAAAATAACACAACACAATAAAAGACTGGGAAAACGACATCCGTTGACAACAGCTGCTGGCCAATGGGGCAACAATCGCAGAGTTTTTAGCTTCTAGCTTCTAAGTTCAATATCAATCCAAAAACCGGATTTGGACGAGTAAAACCGAGAGTGATGCTCCTGGCAATGGCACGGAGCTTCGGACTCGCAATCAGAATCGGTTTTGCGACGTCTAATAGAGCCATCTCTGGTTGGTGACACAATCTGTGGTGGCAAACACTGACGTAAATCGCAATGTGGATCAACAGGCGCATCTTTGTTGTCTGAATCATCGGCGCGACAATGTAATGGCTGCGCCGGCAACTTGTACTGATTGGTGGAGAACCCATACAAGCGACGCGGTGGCAACAAAGATGGATGCTCTTTGGGACGCGTTGTGGGACATGGCTCCAGCAACAATGGCTGTCTTTTTGGGCCTGACTGCGTACGTTGCTCAAAGGTATCACGATTCGGTTGCAATGTTGGGTAAAAGACTTGCGCTTGTTGTTGACGTGAGCGCAACGTATGGCCAGCTGAGGAATACGAATGCAATTACGAGTGCAACTGCCTCAACGGGTGTGGTACTTGCCGCCCTTTGTCAATATGGCAAGCACCTAATCGCTGTTCCATTTGTGGTTTGGCTTGACGAAGTCGCTTTTAATGCTCCTTCTCCAAATTTTTCAAGCGATGGAGAGCACGCGACATTTCAACCTTATAAAATTTGTTAATTTTTTGGTTATGCTCTTTGTCGGAGGTGTGACAAATGGTGAACAAAACGGTTAGCAATCCAGGGCAACGCGTGAGGGTCATGCGCCTTGGTAACTTAGGGGCGGTTCCTCCTTGCTCCTTCTGCTCAATGACCATCCTCGTTTTTCGGATCTTGATTTGGGTATCAATTTTCAAATTGAGGACATGCCTACGTACTTTTGCCTTAGATCCTCTTGGATCTTGTGAAGAGGCATGCCGTTTGCGGGTTGTTGCATCGTTTTGGCCTGCAACTTCTGTCGCTCCTTCCAAATTCGGGCTAAATCTTCCTGCAATTTATTGCACAAATAATACATCAATTTTTGATATTGGCATTAGTGGTCAAAGTGGACCGGCACAACAAAATGTGGGTTGGCCTCCAAGCAAATGGCTCTAATTTGGCGGTGCAATTTGTCTGGCTCGTCAATGTTCTCAGCCAATTCGGGAAACTCAAAAAAGGCTTCAAGCGGTGAATTGGTATAAGACGGCCCAATAAATGCAACGCGAATCATGTGTCACAACTGTTCAATCATAGGCCAGGCGATGGCTGGGAAATCAACAATCTAAGAATCGACAATCCTAAAATTTGAGTAAGAGTTTTGCACGCATAACGTCAGGCAACAAAAATATTGGCATACGATGGGAAATCATATTGTAATCGTTTTGGAATTCGCAAAAATTTTCGAAAATGTCAAACATTTGGCACATCAAAATTAAAATTGGCGCCATATGGCCAGGCGCGGGATGCTGACAATGCGGCAACATTTTGCTGGGAATATTATGCGCGGGATTTAACAACATTTTGCACGGCGTTTTGAGCGTCAGATGATTGACCAAAAATTCCAACGGAACTTTGTATAACATAAGTCCGGTCATAATGAAAAAGCAATTTCGGGCAAAATATGTGTCCGGATCATACAAACATTGGAATACGCTCGGTTGAATAATAAATTGCGGCGTTGGTCTGAGGTCAGCATCTATCACGACTGGCACGACAGCTGATGAAACCAACGAGCATTGTGGCGCTATTGGAATGGGCAAATAGCGCAAATGACAAGCGTACAGTTTGTTGTAGAAGCGTTGAACAATGTCCAACATTTTGTTATAGAACAAATGTCCACGTTTGGAGCCGATCCAAGTGCAAAAATTATGCATGCTATCAATGGACAAATAGTTCGGTATGTCATGGCTTAATGATTTGGCTAATTGGTAAAAGTATGCAGTGAAGCAAGTGGCATTCTGCTGCTGAGCCGTTAATGGATTTTGTAACTTTTTGATTACAGTGGCAACAGACTGTGGCGCTTCTGCTAAATTTCATGCAATGTGTGGGATGCGCAATGCTTCAAAACCAGCATCTGCATTCAACTTACGTGTTGATTCAGCATTGGACAGTGTGGTAGAATACATGGCGCTTGCCTGCAATGCGTCGGGCGGCGGCAATGTTGCTTGTGGTTGCGGCGGCGACATAATTTTGGTCACCGTAGAGTCCATCATGTGTGGAGGCATTGGGCAATTTTTGTCCCAATTGGATGGCTGCGACAGCAAAACAATTGACAATGTTTGCGAGAAAATTGGCAATGCTTGCACCATAGTTGCCATCAATTGCACGACAATTGGTAGCAAATGCGCAATAATTGGCAAGGCGTGTGACACAATTGGTAATGCTTGCAAAATAATTGGCAAGGCTTGCAAAATAATTGGCAGTGGCTGCAAAACAATCGGTAATGCTTGCAAAACTATGGGTAACACTTGCAAAATGATTGGCATCACTTATCGCTTGTGAAATAAATGGCGTTGATAGCAACATAGTCGGCAACGGCTCAATTGCTAATGTTGAAGTGGCAATTGGCGGAATAAATTGTGAAATGCTGGCTGGCAAACGCGTTGCTGTTGAGGCAATGGCGGTTTCAGTTGTAGAAGTTTGGCCACACTCAGCCGAGAGCTGGTAGTGACCTGGTACTTCGGCAACATGAGAACCGGGCCCTGCAATACGGATTTGAAAAACGTCATTGTTGCCATTGTGACGACTACAGTAGCCGCCCGACCTCTTCATCACACAAAATGTCCACAATCTTCGTACTCTTCAATGGTTCCGACCTTTCCTTTTTCAGCTGCTGCGACATGTGTGCCGGTACACGCGATAAAGGAATCCTGTTCCGCTGTTTTGTTGGCGCCTGTTTGACAGTCAATTCCTCGTCCTTGAACAATAAGGGAAGTGGCTCGCTGGTTGGTGTAATTTTGTTGTTAGCGGAATAGGCTTCCATCAAAATATAGACATCGATAGTAATAAGCGGATTGAGCGCCATATAGCACTCCATTGTAATGGTGAGCGGGAGGCTCCAGGCCTGGTCGTAACAATTTGGTTGATTTGGATTGATGTACATATCAAAGAAAAATTCGGCCAGCTGCTTTAGACGATAGGACTCGGCCTCAATCACATGGTGTCAAATGAAAAGCTGGGCCTTAGCTAACATATTATAAAATGTAGCGCAAAATGGATTTTGCGAATAGGCGTTTTGGCATAATTGTGTATCGGAAATGTTATAAATTTTGTCGAAAGTTGGCCCATAGATGGGAAAATACGCAATTCAATTGTTGTTCAGATTGTGGCACACTAGCCTTACATCCTGAAGGGAAGTTGCTAGCAATTGGTGCAATCTGAACGGCGGCATCGGAAATCGCCAAACATCCCAGCAAAAAATATGGCCACGCGGGCTCGCGACCTGAATATGGCGGACGGAAGGTCCATTTTTATGCTTATAGGTCAGCAAAAATTGTTTAAATTGCTCTTCCCAATCGCAAAAAGCCATAAATTTTTTGTCGTTAACAAATTTGGAATCGTATCCTGAAAATAAACAATTTTGAATCAAATTTTTGGGCTGTAGTAAGGCCAACATCGCCACAAACAATTCCTATTCACTCCTAATGAGCACCGTAGCTCCAACTGCACCAATGGGCACACAAAGCATTTTCAACGGTGGTCGTTTGAAAGTGGATTGCCACCAATGTTCTTGTTTATTAATGCGTTGTTCATGATACGGAGCCTTTGCTCGAGTCATTTTCTTATAACGAACACTGAGTCCAGCATAATTGTTGACACGCGACGCATCGTCCTGTGGCAATGGATTAGGGAAGCTTAACTGCTTAGCAGCAGCTACATCCTCCATTGCCGCACAAAGTTTGTTCAAGTCGGCTGAGGCGCGTCCTTGAAACAAAAATCGCTGACCAGCTGACTCCAAGAGGTCCTCTTTGCTGCAGGCACATTGCTCAGCCATGGGTCTGCAAAAGGAGAAATGTCAGACAATGGAACAGCATGTGCACTTTTAGAACCATTTAATAAACGAATTGGCGCGTAGTCCGTAATTTTCTTTCCCAGCCGGGTAAATCAGAAAAATTTATAATTACAACAGGAGCAACCAGGCAATGCGGTAACTTCACCAAAACGAAATCACCAGGTACATAAACATGTTTTTCGCCGATTAAATCAGAATATGGTAATTTAGGCTCTGGCAAAAGTCAATTTTGATGAACAAGATGCGAAATCAGCGGATTATAGACGTAAACGATACGTGCGGTTTCCGGCGTTGGCAGAGCAACAATTCTATATGGACCTACATGTTTAGGCGATAGTTTACCTATACCGGGTTGGATTACCAATGTATTATTAAGATAAATGATGTCCGAAACAGCAAAATTATTTTTGGTGACAGCTTTATCATATTGCAATTTTTGCTGTTTACGCGCTTGTGATAAATTTTTAGATGCTATTTCATGCAAATCTTGCAACGTAAGCTTTAAATCAATGACATATTTTTCCGCAATAGGTGGTAAATTCGGATTTATGGTTAAATCATTTAAAATAAAATATTGATTGGAAAAGCTGGTTCATGACCATACAGCATTTTGAAAGGTGAAATATTTGTCGATGCTTGCGGAGTTGTGCGATACGCGAATAACGCGAATGACAAATATTGTTCTCAATCATACTCATTCCTCGCTTTCAATTTAGACAAACCATCGATTAAGGTTCAATTATAACATTCAACGAGACCGTCACATTGGGGGTGATATGGAGTCATGGAAGTTTTTTGAATGTTAAGTAATTGATAAACTTCCAAAATCAAGGTGGATGTAAAATTCGAACCCTGATCGGTTAAAAATTGTTCAGGAACACCATAACGTGGGATGATTTCTTGCAATAAAAGATTATCGATAGTTGTAGCTTTAATATCAGGAACAGTGAAGGCTTCTACATATTTAGTAAAGTAATCCATAAACACAACAATTTGGTCGTTTCCAAAAGATGATCGCGGCATATGAAAACAGTCACACGCGATAAGTTCAAAAGGCGCTGACACTTTGATTGGTTGCATAGGAACAGATGTAGAATTTAATGCGACCTTGCGTTGCAAGCAAACATCACAATTCTTACACCAAGCGATCACATCATTTTCCATACGCGGCCACCAATAACGCATTTGCATGGCAGGCAAAATTTTACGCAATGAAAAATGAGCTCGAAAATGGAATCATCAAACTTGTTTAATATAAAGCGATACAATGATTTTGGAATAACTAGCTGATGAACAATAGTTGGTGAGCGCTTAGGTTGAAACCGACGGAAAATAATATCGTTTAACAGAAAAAATTCATCACAATATTTTTTTGTTGATAAATCCTTTGAAGCAATGCGAATTTTATGCAATTCGTTGTTGAATAATAACTGGTTCAGCTTGAATAATAACTGGTTCAGGCAGTGAAACATGCACACACACAACACCAGAAATAGGCGTGTTAGCTTTCGCGCAAAGTTGATTTTTTTGGATGGTGGTAAGAGTTTAACTTTTATGTTATTTAGAAAAGCATAATGCTTGATAGGATTAACCCATATTAAGGCGGATTCACAAAAATCAAACCCTAAAAGGATATCTTCCGGCAAATGATCTATAATAGATACTACCGTGGGAATCAAATGATCAGCCATAGTAATAGTCATTTTAACTTTATATTGAGCGACAGCAGTGATTTCGCCTATGCGCTATTTTCGCCTATTGAGAAATTTGTTTGAGTGGCAAATTAAAACCAAGGCGTAAAAATGCAGATGTGGTCATCATGGTGACCTGCAAACCCATATCAATTAAGTGGGAACGTAAACACCATGAATATTAACGACAATTAGGCAAATTCGTCCCAGAGTGAATAACAATCGGAATATTAGGATAGATCATTTTAATGGGAGGCGAATTTAATTTTTTGTAAATTGCAAGATGGCGCTGCAAACGCTCGTACTCTTCGAGAAACTCTTGCGACTACAAATAATTTAGGATCTGCTAGCTTGTTTCTTGTGCTTTCACAGTAACGTGTTTACATCATTGGGTGATGTAAGGGTTGGCTGCATTGGGGGCGAGATTCACGATTGGGTTGGCAATCAGCGGCGTCGTAAGTAACATATGGGCGATTTGGGCCATTATTGGTGCGATAATTCGAATTATAGTATGTTGCACGTTGTTTGATAGGGAATTGAACATAAGGACCGTTTTTTCGCAACTCGTTCAAATAACAATTATCGAAATGCGAATTTTGATAATTAGCACGCACATTTGGTCGATATTTGTTATAATTTTGCCTAAGATTCGAACGTGCTCATCTCGGATCGAAACAATTATCATTATTTGAATAATTCGATGAACAATTTTGGCTAGGTCGATTTGTTGGGCTGCTGCTTATGGTCTAAAAATTGATTGAATAACATCTCAGTGTCCAATGGACAGAATTCAGCTATTAAAGCGTGTTTCGATTTTGTATACGACTGTTTTATATCAGATGGCAACAAATGAAATAAACGCGAAGCATAAGGGTCCAAGAATGATGACATAAATTTAAGACAAAGCGGTTTATTGATATTGTATGTTTCAGCAAGCAACTAATTTGAACTCTGCAAAAAATGCTCGTATGTCCGTTTAATCCGCATGAAAAATTTTTTTATTGGCGATGGCAATCTGCATCTGTTGCATAAAGGGACCATGATTTAGAACATCAGCAAGGTGAGATCTGCTATGTGAAGAACCAGATGAAGAATCCGAATCGTGACAATGACAATGACAGTGTGAACTACTATTACGGCGTAAATGACGGCTACTGCGAGCAATCAGAACTGTCAGAACTTTTGCCAGAAACTTTAACATGACATCGACTTGCAGATGACTCGGGTAATCATGTGGATGAATTTTGCAATTATTAGATTTGTTATTTATGCCAGATAAATTAAATGCTTGTGGCGGAATTTCTATATTTGAAGAATACAAAATAGGGTTTTTAGGCGGAATTTCGATGTTCTAAGCAATGAAATCATTTGGTGGCAATTCGATGTTCGACAGAAAATATTGCAGCGGAGGAGGGTTTAACAACAGCTGCATACGTGGGCAGCAAGAAAATTCTGGGGGGAGGGTGCAAGATTTTTGAAGGTCAAAAAATGGCCTTTAAAGTGGTAGTATGGCGATAAAAACACCATTTTTCGACGTTTCTCATCAAGCACCATCCATTGGCATCAAAAAATTGCGGAAAAAACAAAAAAAATTTACAAAAATTGAATTCTGGGGGGGGGTATTTTGATTCCTGGGGGGGTATTTTGGTTTCTGGGGTGCATACCCCTAAACCCCCACGCCCAGGTGTGAACGGCTGCGAAATTTAATTCAACAAATTAGGCACAAAAGAAGGTGCATTTTGATTCAACAATGGCATTGGCCGAGATAACAACATCTGCAAAAGCGGTGCCGATCGCCTGCAAAATTGCGGGTAAATGTTCCGCATAACCCGAATTCTGCAACAGTTGCGAAGCCGAAATCGAAGGGTTACGAGATAATTCAGCTGATAAATGTGCACGATTCAAAAAACTAGGCGCAGAATTTTCCAGAACGATTTCGAAATGCGAACGAGAATTTAACCTACGGCAGCTAGATGGTAATGTAGAAGATGCAAGTTGCGCATTTTCTGAGCAATCAGAATGCTGTGCATCAAAATCAGAAAAATTTTTGCTATCGATAGAGTGATTTTTGCGCTGAAATGGGTTAATTTTGATGCATTTAGAAACCAATTGCAGCTTAAGTAAATTACTTAATTCCACTCAAAGTTTACATACTTCTTCCAAATTTTCCTGCTTATCTTGATTTACGCACAAAGAAAGATTAGAAAATTGCCTACGAATAGACTGAAGCATTTTGAAAAGAAGTTCATTAGTGATGCTAGATTGGGCGGAATTATTTTCGGCATTTAGGCTTGGGCTATTATCACACTCTAAGTCGGAGGCTAGGTTGAGCAGCTCAGAACCAGTTGCCTGGTTATTTGACGTATTAAGAATATGATCATTATTTATGATCGTATTGTTTGATGAAATATTGCCTACGGGATTTGCAAAATGATCAATGTTTGATCGAGCATTACCGGTTATATACTGATCATCCGAATGCAAGACGTGCGGTGCATTTAACAACGGGAGTAATTTATCATTATTCACGTTATTATTCACATTTTAATTAGAATTGGCATGTTCGGTATGTGATTGGTGAATCGAATGAGATGGAGTCAAAGGTTTTTTCTTCCCGGAGGCGTTTGTAAAGTTTTCTTACACCAGCCATTTTTACGTATCAAAACGTCCAAAAATATAATGTTGGGTAAGAAAAATTTGACTATCTACTGAAATTTCCGCGAGAAGTAAACTTTTCGAATTTAACCTTTTTTTGAGATCGAAAGATGGGTTTTCACTTACTATGGGTAGGAGGTAACCAATGTGAAATAGCGAAAAAATATATGTAAGGCTGAGCCTAAGCAGCTTATTGCGTGTGGACTTAGAGTGAATGTGGGCAAAAAACCTAGGTGGCAAAATATATCATCGAGGGAAAATAATAGGGAATCATAGCCTGAGGGTCGACGTATATAGAAAAATAATAGCGTCCTCGATGTCGTCGTCACCAGAGGGTTGACGGAAATAGAAAAAATATTGGCGAAGTTGCCACAATACACAAAAATTTGTCACAAATGCTTACTTAAATGTGCACTGCCGTGGGCGCAGGAGGATACAATAACAAAGGTGAATGAAACAAAAGACATGTTTAGAAAATCAAAAGCGATGATTTTTGGGTAGAAAAAATAAATTTTAAGATGACTGGTCAGGTTGGTTGTAGCTAGCAACCTCAAAGGGGGACTCTCCAGTGTAAATACAGCTGTTCGCACTGTGTCTACTGATTCAACACAGATACAAACATGGCGTGTATTTGCCTTTGGGACTTACTTAGGTAACTTAAGTGCTCTCAGCGCAGGTCAGGTTCACAAGATTGCTAGGCAATTCTAAACCCGTTGACCCTTGTAGACCTACAGCTTCAACTCCCTTGGTCCTAATATTGCTGACCGCTTCTATCGGGAGTTTCAGCAGCTATGCCCTAAATCCTAACACTTGTACCTACCTAAATCCCAGAATACTTGCAAGGTCAGTTGACCTATCTCAACCCAACTCAAGTTGATAATTTAACTTATTTTCAAACCAATAATTGCTGTCTTGAAATAATTTGGTTCCTAATTTGTGTAATGTAAATGTAGGCGTCCGCACTGTACCTACTGAATCAGCACAGATACGGACAGCACTAACATTTGCCTTTGGAGGAGTTACTTATGTAGGTACCTAGACTGCTTTTCAGCGCTGGTTCCAATCGCGTAGTTGCTAACAACTTCGATCTTCTGAAACCTTGTAGACCTAGGGCTTTGACTCCCTCAGTCCTAATATTGCTGACTGCACTTTTTGTCGGGAGTCTTAGCAGCTACGCCTAGATCCTTCAAGTACCTACCTAGATCCCGGAATTGCCGCAAGGTCAGTTGACCTATCTCAACCCTGCTCAAGTTGATAAATTAACTTGTTTTCAAAGTTTACACTTGATTCGAAATGTTTTGGTTCCTAATACTGCGTTAGCACAATGAAGTTTGAAAACAACACCAATGAGCTCTAGACTGATCAGCCATCATAGATAATTAAATAATGTTTTTGACCAATTTAAGGTTAAGAAAAGAATATTGACTTTTGAAACGAAATAAATAACTGAAAACTATTTACCTCATCCTCTCCACCAAAATCACAGAAATCCTCGACGTGTCGGGGCACGGCCTATCACACCCTCGATATAATTCACCCCTGGGTGGATTTTATAATTTTATTCAATAATGTACACACGGCAGATGCCGGGTACAAAAACAATATCGCTAAATGATAAAATAAGCCAAACGACTAATTCGTCAAAACGCAACTAGCTAACATCATATCAATGGATCAATACAGTAAAACGAAAGTTTAAGTCAAATTAACATTAGACAAGATTACTTTTAATTCAAATCGAATCTTCTAGAATACGATATGCGGTAACAAGTAAGTAGAATAGAGACCCCCCCCCCCCGCAAGCGTTTTTCGCAGGGCCGTTCTATCCTTAAGCATTACAGGTTGGCCGCCCCGCATTTTTCGCAGGCGTCAGCTGGCCCAAAGGTCCGCCTTTGGCTACCTTCGGGAAAAGAAAAAAGTATGGGTCACTGAGGGTCGAACCGCGAACAAAGCAAACTCATAGGCGTAGCCAGAGTTTTTTCCTAGGGTAGGCACCATACTAAGAAATTTTTGACGTCAAACTTCGCGAGAAACATTAGGAGCAATACAAAAACGAATATGATTTTGCGTTTCTGGTCGAGCTAAATGCAATGGTGGAAAAAATGAGAAAACTAAACTGTTATATGCCTTAATACAAAAGCTATTGTTTAAAGTGCTCGTCAGACTGATTTTCAGTACCCAGTGCATGCTCATAATGCTTTAGATTATGCACCGATTAACTCGATTAACTTTAAATGCTTGAATCGCGCGTTTGGGGCTAAATATAGATATAGTAAGTACTAAATTCGGTGCGAAGCGCCTGAAATGTTTTTAGAATTTTGACTGAAAAATAAGTTAAAAGAAGTTGAAGTTAATACATTTTTGCCTGGGAAGTCTCACATGTTAGAAGGTTGCAATGACCAAGATCCTCATTTGCACCACCAAACTTTGATTGCTTTTTGTAACCTCTAATATTTATTAGCGTATCAACGGATCTCTGACATTAAATTGTAGCAAGAATTTATGAATGAAAAATTCAGTTCAGTACACAGAATGTACTGATAACACTTCTGGAGCATATGGGTGGTGTAAAACTCGCAAAAAGTCTAAAAAACATGCTAAAAATTAATCTTGAGGGCCATCGATATTTCAGAATCTAACGGATTCTGGAGGGTACAAACCTCCCCAAACCCATCTCCTCAGCGCTAAAATCTCAATAAGTTCAGCAAATCTTTGTTCTGAATTCAGCCTAAAAATAACCAAAGCTGGTCATCGAAATTTATAATTTTTTCTACTCTAGTATACCACTACTTAATGTTTAGCTCTAAATATACAATACTGATTTAATAATAGTCGGAGTGCGAAGCGTAAAAAATTATCATTTTTTCAGCTGATATTTCACTTAAATTACTCAGAAAGCCGGAAGAAATTTATTTTATCAGGAATTGTAAAAAAACAGTGATAGGCGCCAGCGCCAAAACGTTTGCATGTTTTTGCTATTCTAAGCTTACATCGGGGCTCTAACAATGTGCAGCGCATACCAACGTATCTGCTGCTTAAAAAATTTTCCAAAACGTGGTTTGAGGCGGTGTCGTTTTTAGTTTAAAATGAATAATTTTGAAGGTTTTATAACTTTTCCGAGAGGACTAGAAGAATTCAGTACGGGAGACTTAGGAGACTTAGATCATCAGAAAGAGCAATTTTCTAGCTACATATTTACTGAAAAAATTTTGAAACGCGTTGTAGCCTTAAAGAATGATAGATGAAAACATCAAAAAGTATAGCATTTTTCCAACATAGCGGCCTCCATTGCGACCATATTGAAAAACTTTTGGCTTTCCAAAATGGGCTTAAACATTGAATGGGGCAGTCATATTGCAAAGAAACTAAATTGAGATTGCAGGATGAACTTTTTAGAAACATAAAAAACAAAAAGGGGGCGAAATTTAGAGCCCAAGAATATCTAACTATTTTGCTAGTTTTTAAAACAAAACAAAACCTGTATACAGTAGGACCATGCAAAGTTTGAAAAGTTTCTAGAGCATAGCATACTGTAGGCATAAGCTTCATTAGCACAACTTTTTGTGGCAATATAATTTCATTTTGAAATAATCTTCTCAAAAAATTGCGTTTTATTTAAACCTATTAAGTGGTTCTTTGTCTTAATCTTAAAAATAGCCATTTGTTTTATCAGCATTTTTCGATGGTGAGGATGTTTACTGCCTCCGCCCGTACTTACACTGTAAGGTGCGTAATATCATCTCATTTGCGTTACTTTTCCTGAAAGCCCAATGAATGGAGATTATTCATTGTTCTTAATTTTTGTATGATTATCAATGGATCAAAAGTTGAAAGCATACGTAAATTGCAACAAATTTTTAAGTTTGTGTGAAAATGCCTTGCTATGTACAAGCCTTCACCTCACTCCCTCGATTCGCGTCTGGGCTGCAGGGTTTCCATAAGATCAGATCACTGTTTTCTTTGTATGATATTGGCTACTCTGTTCTTCCAAACAAAGTTCAAAATTTTATGGTAATTTTGTGTGAAGAGATTAAATATGCTGTATCATTTCATCTTTTGAGGCAGAAATCTTTGCGTCGTAAAAATCCTGAAATCATAAAAATGGCCGGCTGTGTGGATAAGAATAGCCGAATTCTCCTATATTCACGAAAGATTAACATACAAAAGTCTATCATAAAAATTGCCTCAGAAGGCCAAAAAATTACCTATATTAGCATGATAGGCACCTAATTGAATCTATAGCACTACCAGACAATGAATTTATTCTTATGGTCATTTATAAAATTCGATGAATTACCTGAATGATTCAGATTCTGAGTCATGACCATACGTGACGGACAGCAAGAAAATTCTGGGGGGTCCAAGATTTTTTGAAGGTCAAAAAATGGCCTTAAAAATGGTGGTATGGCGATAAAAACACCATTTTTCGACGTTTCTCATCAAGCACTATCCATTGGCATCAAAAAATTGCGAAAAAAACGAAAAAAATTTTCAAAAATTGAATTCTGGGGGCTTTTGATTTCTGGGGGGGTCTTTTGGTTTCTGGGGGGTCCAGACCATAGGTGGGCAGCACCAAAATTCTGGGGGGGTGGAAAAATTTCTGGGGGGGGGGGTGAAAAAATTTTTAAAGGTCAAAAATGGCCTTAAAAATGGTGGTATGGCGAAAAAACACCATTTTTCGACGTTTCTCATCAAGCTCTATCCAATGGCATCAAAAAATTGCTAAAAAAGCAAAAAATTTTTTTTCTGGGGGTATTTTAATTTCTGGGGGGGTGCATACCCCCCAAACCCCCCTACGCCCATGTGTGGTCCAGACCCCCCCACGCCCATGTGTGGTCATGACTCAAGCTATTTGGCTGCATAAAAAATCGGCTGAACTCGCATCACATTTCATATGGTTCCCAGCTAACATTCATAAGAGCAAACCATTTACAGAATGTCACATTCCACCTTGCGCCTAACACTCACACATGGGCGTTGGGGGGGGGGGTCTGGGGGTCTGGATTACCCCAGAAACCAAAAGACCCCCCAGAAATCAAAAGACCCCCCCCCAGAAATCAATTTTAAAAAATTTTTTCGTTTTTTTCGCAATTTTTTGATGCCAATGGATAGTGCTTGATGAGAAACGTCGAAAAATGGTGTTTTATCGCCATATCACCATAGGTGGGCAGCACCAAAATTCTGGGGGGGTAAAAAATTTCTGGGGGGGTGAAAAAATTTTTAAAGGTCAAAAATGGCCTTAAAAATGGTGGTGTGGCGAAAAAATACCATTTTTCGACGTTTCTCATCAAGCTCTATCCAATGGCATCAAAAAATTGCTAAAAAGCAAAAAAAAATTTTTCTGGGGAGGGGGTATTTCGATTTCTGGGGGGGGGTATTTCAACTTCTGGGGGGTGCATACCCCCCAAACCCCACGCCCATGTGTCCATATCACCATTTTTAGGCCATTTTTTGGCCTACAAAACCTGACCCCCAAATTTCTTGCTGCCCACGTATCTCCGCTGACTTCATTAAAAGAATGTCATATTGAAACCAGAACTTTTCTTTCATAATTTTTCTAGGGTAGGCTTCACACATGGGCGTGGGGGGGTCTGGGGGGTATGCATCCCCCCAGAGGTTGAAATACCCCTCCAGAATTCAAATTTTGAAAATTTTTCTTGCTTTTTCAGCGATTTTTCGATGCCATTGGATAGTAGTAGTAGTATAGCCTGTCACTCTGGCGTGTAACGTTATAACTAGGGATCGACCGGAGCTCCGGCTCCGGCTCCGGCCTCCGGCTCCTCCGGCCATTTTTTAGTCCTCCGGCCTCCGGCGGCCGGAGGTACAAAAAAGGGGCCGGAGGCCGGAGGTTTTTTGAACCAAATCCTTCAATGCTTTAACGCTCTTCTTTTCTTTTGAAGCTTAGCACTCAGATTGCCTATTTTGTGAATTTGTACAAACACAGATTCAATAAGTAAAGCTGTGAATGTGAACACTAATGTGGCATTGTGAATGCACCATTGGTGAAATATTATATCATATATTTTGCTTAATGATGAACGAGAATATTTCAGATTGCAAAGCGAGCTGAGTCCGCATTAATTCAGCGCACAAATGGATATAAATCTCTTTCGATCTCTCGAGTGACAGAATAACAAAGTTGGTGCAAGGTAGTCTGCTCACTTACTTTTTGAGCTATTACAGATTGCAGATATAAGTACATACAGACACATTGCTAAGCTCTTTATGCTATGTTTATTTGGGTACTTTTCGAGTATAAGTGCATACAGACAATAAGGGCAAGCGAGAAAGCGGTGAGATTGGAGCTAAAAATAGAAATATGCTAATTAAATGATTTTTTCGATTACCCAACCGCCGCTGCCAGACCAGTCATTTGAGAACATGTGTAATAGGTGAGGAGAGAACTAGTAGAACGTTATTGCATGTTAGTCTTCTTGATTTTCGCATAGCTCGATTAAATAGGTACATTATGGAATGAATGATAAATTTGATATGTTATGTAATTTGCGTTGAAAACCAACCTGATTCACTGATATATCTACATTGCGCACGTTTATCAATTTTCGGAAGTGGCTTGACTAGCAACAGATTACAGAACTAATTTCTTTTCCATTTTAGAATTTACTTTTACTTATTACCTATGTCGATTGTTTGGGAATTCTTTCAAATTTCGAATGATGATGCATCAAAGGCAAGGTGCTCAATTTGCGGAAACACGTACAGCCGCGGCTCTGGTGCTGCAAAATCATTCAGCACGTCCAACTTGATGGATCACTTGAAGGCCAAGCACTCGACTCAATTAGATGCAGCACAAGAACATTTGCAGAAGGAGAAAGAAAAAACGAAGAAAGATAACGAGGTAAATATAAATGATGAGAAAAGGAATAACGATAAGATTATGAAAATTAATAATTACAATACAATAAAAATCAATTAATGTATTCAGTGATAAACAAAAGGAACTTAACAGATTATCTATTGAGAAAGATAGTTATAGAATGCAGGCATATAATTTTTAAAAATAATTATTCCAAAAAATGAATTTTTTAGGAATAAAAAAATTAGAAACAAAAGCATACTTTGGATTAGCGCTTATGTTCTACAAGAATCCAGAAAAAACGAGTAAAAAAGTATGTAGATGCACTTATTTTAATTTCCAGATTTGAAAAATTAAGCTTTATTTAGAGCATATTTAAAAATGACACGCATACACACACACACCCACACATACACACACACACACAAACGTCGTAAGTATCGACACACATGGCTCGAAATTTTGAGGGGGAAACGGTCTTTTTCAGGGTAAAGGGTGGACTGACTCCAATTTTTCGCCAAAAACGACTAAAAACATCAAAAAGTTCCAATTTTTTTGAATATCGAGGGTCAAATATTTCCTGACTTTGGGAGTATTGGGGGTTGGCAGGCATATTTTGGGAGGAAGATCACCACACCCCCTCGTAATGAATGAATATCAGTGTTTGTATAGCAATTACTTGATTTCTGTTTTTTCAGAAAAGAAGTATTCACGAGTTAAACGACTTAACCGACGATGTGGACAATAATTTGGTAACAAAGCAGTCAAAAGTAGACGACTTTTTTAAGACTGGGCAGAAATTTGCAGCGAATAATCAGGTGCAACAGAAGCTGTCATTCGAATTGGCCGAGTGGATTTTTAGCGCAGGACTACCTTATACTACTGTTGAAGATGAACGTTTCCGAGTCTTGATGGAGAACCTAAATCCGAAGTTCCGCGTCCCTACCGAGGCCCAATTGCGAAGAAACTTAATGCCCGAAATTTATTCTCGCATTAAACTGAAACTAATTGAGCTACTTGCGAATCAGATGGACGTATGCTCGCTTACGACGGATATGTGGACGTCTTCAGCGATGGATGCTTATATGTCGCTTACTGTGCATTATATTGACAAGAAAACATGGGAGCGAAAAGTGGCTATTCTTGAATGTATTCCTTTTCCTGAAAAACACTCAGCCGAGAATCTCGCAATTTCGATCAAAAAGATTTTAAACGAATTTAAAATTAAAAAAGTTCACCTGGTGGTACGAGACAATGGTCTGAATGTAGTTAATGGGGTGAAGCTTGCGGGGCTAAATGCAGTAGGTTGCTTTTTGCATGCTTTGCATTTAGTTGTGCGGAATAGCCTCGACTGCCAGAGAGCTGTACTCGACTTAATAGCAAAAGTATATAAAAATAGCATGTTTATACATTCGTTCTGCATCATTAGAAAATATTAGCATGTTCCTCAGGCATGGGGAGTGGTTGTCTATTTACGGAGAATTCTATTTAAATTATTAAAATTAAAATTTTCCAAATTCAGTATGGAGTAATTCTGAAATTTTTATAAAAGATTCACTAATTTTCAAATTTCATTGTTTCACTACTTATCTATGATAAAGATAACAAAGATTAATAAAACAAGCCAAATAAGCTACTCCGATCTTCTAAAACTATGAATTACTAATCTGGATAGTATGTACCGCTGCAAGCTCACTTTAATATTTGTACTTTCTCTGGAACAAATAAACATCACTTTAGGATTAATATTTCCTTCGAATTACACATATTATTATTACGTTAACTGTCATGCATATATTAATTATCATTAATATTTCATAGGCTCATTTGAAATGTTTTAGAATGTTAAAAAATTTTAAGGCATCATTTTTCTTTATATAAAATGTTTTCTAGTCTGATCAGCAGATTTTAAAAGTAAAAAGCAAAATAATGTTGACAGAAAATCAGTTTTAGCATGTTTTTTGTAAAAATGAGGTTCTTTTTCATTTTTTATTAAAAAAATCCAACTATAATGATGAAACGCAGGTTCGTAAAATAGCATCAACAATCCGGCATAGTGCTAATGCCAAGCAAACTCTAAAGAATGCGCAAAAGGCCGAAAAGCTTCCAGAGCATCGGCTGATTATCGATCAACCCACACGATGGTCCAGCACCTATCAAATGCTCGAGCGCTTCCTGTCGCAAAAGAAAGCCATAAAACTGGCTTGCGTCGAAATTGATAAGCTTACCAACAAAAATTTAGCGAGGCACGAATGGGAACTCCTCGAGAATGTTAGTAAAGAAATAAGAATATGTATAGATTTGCATGCTATAGCTCCGCACATGAGCGTGGGGGTTTGAGGGAGGTTGTTGAATCACACGAGTTAAAACTTTCCAGATTGTTGTAGACCCTGAAATCCATTTTTAATAACATTCACCAATTTTACTGATCTTGAGTGACCTCCAGAATTTTCTCGCTGCCCAGCCCACGTATATAGCACTATTTCACGTTATTTATTTATTATTACTGTTTATCTTCACTCTTTTTAAACTATTAAGAAAGGATATACAGTGGTGCTTTTTATTCATTGTTCGTTAAATAATTTTTCTAATTAATTTTAGCTGGTCAAGTTATTGCACATATTTGCGGAAGCAGTAACGAGTTATGAAAAAGAGGACACGTGCATTTCTGAGGAACTGGTGGAGCTGAAGTATGAATCATAAAATAAATTGTTTTTATTTGCTATTCAAAGAGTTTTATAGGATATTGCTACGAAAGCTAAGAGAGTTTGAAGCCTCGGGTCTTGGAACGCTCAGGGAGGAGCTTATTCAGAAAATTGAACAATACTTCTTTGGAAACGATAAGCGTGCACATTTTGAATCAATCGAAAATAAGGAGTTTTATACAGTCGCCACTTTGCTCGATCCAAGATTTAAAAAAAAGTATTGAATTGAAACTGAAAGAATGTAATAACATGTAACTAACTTATTTGAATGACAAGCAATAATGATTAATCATCGCTGGCTAAATTATTGTTTTGTGAAAATCAGGTATGCAATTAGAAGCCGACTTTGAAATTAATTCAAAATTAATTACACATATTAATCTCTGAATCGCCAATGTAGTTTTGTACAATGTAGTATGTACTTATTCAGAATTTTAAATTGTAAAAAAATGAATTTTCAAGTGATTTTCAGGCCTTTTCGTAATCAAGAAATCGCGGATAAAGCAGAAATACGGTTGGTTACTCTAGTAGCCAATGAAATAACATCTGTGCAAGATGTGGAACTGTTACCAAGCTCAAAACGCAGCTGCTTAGAAAAAAAGGCACTGGAGCCAGGTTAGAATTAGGAACATGCAATAAGTATGTAGGAAGGAATACTTTGTGAATAAAATACGCAAAATATTGATTGACTATTTCTGTTTTAAGGGCAAGAATTCTAACTAAAAGCAATTTTAATGATAAGACTATTGAATATAATAGAACATCAATCAACAACACATTGAGAAATTCTAGCTAAATAAAACACAATCAAAATCTACTGCCATTGACATGTGTTTGAGGAAAAAATGTATTTAATAATCAATGAGTATATTCTGAATGAACGAGTAGAGGAGAAGGCACAAATTACATACAGTTTTTAAGACTATGGCGATTTGTACGTACGGATGGATGAAGGCACACTTATTATCCTGGGGTTAGCAAAAATCTTAAATTTTTCCATTTTCACTCATATTTAAATCCAAGCTTCATTCATATATTCTAAGACTATTGATCACTGTCAGAAAATCACATTAATTTTGCAAATGAGAGCTTTACTTTGTATCATCTTATTGATTGTTGTTGCATTCTTTCTGAACTCAAATAAACTCTATTAAGTCGTTATGCTGCAATCGATAGTTCGTCCGAAGATAGTGGTACCGAAAATGGCAATAAGACAAAGACTCAATCGGGATCGGCCTACGAAATTGCAAAAGCCATGGTGTCGGATTACTTAGCAGAAAAACGAATTGATGTGGATGAATCGCCCCTTCCGTACTGGAAATCGCAAGTGGAGAAGAGACCCGAAATGGCGAAAGTGAGAAATCATAAACAGACATGGATTTAGAGGGAGTGGGTTCTTGTCGAAGAAGATTTGAGTGCAATAGAGAATAATGCGTATTTTTTGATGGTGGCAAATTGGCAATTTCTAATGACAATCTTTTAATTTTGCCACTGCTTTGCGCCAAGTATTATTATTTACAAAGAATATTTCTTGACTTTCCTAGAACTTTTAAAACTGCTTTAGTGTTAAAAAGAAAAATAGTTTTAGTGAAGAACAAAGATTTTTAGTCCATTAGTGCCTTCTGTTTCAAAAATTTCCAATTTATTCCAGATCATCGATAGAATTACTTTTTTCAAACAATAAATCTTATTTCAAATAATACTAATTTAGAGAATATGACTATTTACATAATTTATTGAACTGGATAAAAATGACATCGTTTTATATTAGCAAATCAACCCTTGACCTTTCCAGCTTGCTATGCAATACCTATCCGCGCCAATCAGCTCAGTGACAAGCGAACGTGAATTCAAGACCGCGAGAGATTTGGCTAATGGTAACAGGACCCGGTTATTGCCAGGCAACGTCCAAAAGCTGCTATTTATCAAACATAATTTAAAGGCAGTTGGATTCAACACCTATCGTTTGAAGAGCGAAGCAGTTGAGCCTTACAAATCGGACAGTGACAGTGCTTCGTCTGATATGGAAATGGAAGATGAAGAAATCGCTGATGACAATTAATTGAAAAATAATTAATATGGTTGCAATATTTTAGTACATATAAATGCATGGCTAGATAATAAAAATTCACTTCTACAGATCTTTTACTTATCCATGAGCAAGGTATTTATACAAATCTATATACTGTCTGTACATCATATGAATTATATTTACGGCTTGTGAAAATTCTAGTTCACTGAAAATTCTAAGTTCAGCTCCGGCCTCCGGCCTCCGGCCTCCGGCTCCGGCTCCGGCCGGAGCCGGAGGTGACGATGGCCGGAGCTCCGGCTCCGGCCCGGAGGAAAAAATGGACCTCCGGTCGATCCCTAGTTATAACATAGCTATGTTATAAGATAGGTGGAACTAGGTTCGGGAACTTTTTTCCTGTGTTATAGTATAAGCGGCCATGGTAGGCAGCAGGAAAATGGGGGTTGAAATGTGCGCCCTGAGGGGTTCCCTGTGTTATAATATAGGCGGGGGTTTGGGTTGCGCCCTGAGTGCGCCTTGGGTTTTTTGCCGGAAAATAGTTGTCCCTGGGGGATGGGGGTAGTTCCGGAACTTTTTGAAAAATTGTCCCTGGGGGATGGGGTAGTTCACGGAACTTTTTTGAAAAGTTGTCCCTGGGGTGGGGTAGTTCGGGAACTTGAAGTTCGGAAACTATGTAAGCCTAAGGGGAGCCAGCTGCTCCCCACATGGTGCAAAAAAAGAAATAAATTTGCTTGGATTTCTCGAATATATGTAGCTGTTAAAACCATATGAGATGGGTTTTAATGCGACTACAGTGCTGTCTTTTTCATAAGTATGAGTCATGACTCATGATTGTTCCTGAACTTTAAATTTGGGAACTTTGTGAAAAGGTGTCCCAAAAGTGCCGCAAAGGCCTAGACAGTTTTAACATTCACATTCGAAAACTAAGAAAGCTTTGAGCGCATACTCCTCGATCTTCCTAAAGTCTTTTTAGCACAAGTTTGGTTATAACATTGATCTGATATATAATTATCAAAACCCTCGGCTTATGTACTGTCGATGAAAATTCTTAAAATTTATGCATGAAATTATCTGAAACAGACTTTTTATATGTCCTGAATTATTATTGTTTTTAGCGTAGCCCCCGACTTTAAATCCCAAATTTAGTTTACAAACTGAAAAAGTATGTACATAAGGACATCTTAGTTCGACCCAATAGTTCCCGAATGTACCTACCTACTCACATACTTAGATACATATATTATCTTAACTCTTCTATGTTAAATTTTCCTAACCCTGCTTACCAAACTTTTGAGTTCCCGAACTATTTATGTAATGTATTTTTTATTAAATCACGGCCTAATATTATGCAACTTCAATGCAACACCACTGAGTGAATTAATATACGCCCACAATGTAGTCGCCAGCGCTCCAAAGTTCGGAGTATTCAACACGGTTGAAATACGAGGCTATTAAATCTTGAAAATTAAAACGATTTTTAAACCCTAAATCGCGCGACAAAAAATTAATAATTATATCCAGGCCTATAAGCGTATCGATGAAACCAAAAAAGGCTATTCTACGAAAAAAAGCATCAGTGTGAAAAATAGAAAACCTAATATCAATCTCGCGTATACGTGTGAAAGTGGTAAAAGATCTAGCGAGCGCGAGTTCATCTCTGTAATGAAACAAAGGTAGTCGAACTTTACGCGGATTAACAATTTGACTACAACCAATAAAATTGCGATTACTTCCGTAAAAAATAAATTGATAAATATCAAGCCTTTGATCCACGAAAATTGACGCCGGGCAATGGGTGTTCAAAACCCATAACGTTTTTGACTCGTGATCCCTGCCGTTGAAAAATAGCGAAAGAACGCGGGGTAGCCAAGCCACTCGCCGTTGAACTCTAAAAAATATGTACGTAATAATAATTGCAGTAATAATCATATATAATTAATATATTTCGGAATAATCTTTTCAACGCAATAATTTAAGGAGATACGGTTTTAGCAAAGCTTAGATGAAAACATGTGAAAACTAACTTTGTAATCTTAAGAAAGCCGGATTAATGAAATCTAAGAGCCGTTTCATTTTTTCAATCGAAATTATGGCCGAAACTTGAATCAGCGTAATTTTTCTACCAGAATTGGGTGCGGACGGCAACTTCATAGTTATTTTTCGAATTTCTTTCTCGAAGAAAGAAATAGCAAAACCAAGCGCAAAATCTCTCGCTAAAGGCCAATTAGAAGTCTCTTCAATGAGACTTCTCCATTCTGAGCAAACAAGCTCACATTTAATTCGAGAAACAGGGTCCAAAACGCCAAAAATTTTTATTTTTACGTTGACAGGCAAAAGACAGAACATGATTTTATTAAGAACGCAAGACAGAGTGGTGAAAGAATATATCTCAAAACGACTAATAAGATTAACAGACTAAATATTAAAGTTCGCGAACTTTGTTTGTCTGTAGTAATTTCGCAAAGCAATGAACTTGCGTATATAATTTTGAATTAAATTCGCTTACATTTTTCATTACTAATAAAACAAAAAATAATAAAATTAAACACTCGTTCCTATTTTGGAAATTTCAATCATTGTTCCCCCAAAAGTAATTTTACATATTTAGTTGTTCTTATTATCATTTCATTATCAACTGTAACTGCCTGCACGGGGCCAGTAGTTGGTTTAAAAAAGGCGATTTTGCTGCAAGCCTTTAAAAACTCATCTTTTAATAGGCCAAAATCACACACGAACCACTCAATTGGCTCTTTTGTCTCAGAGTATACACAAAAAATCTGCAATCTACGAAAACACTTCATGCTATTAACCTATTACTTACGTACCTACCTATTTTCCCGATAATGATGTACATAAAAAAGTTCCCGAACTATTAATTGATATATAACTCATCCTATTAGCTCAAACTTCCCGAACTAAGTTCCCGAACTAATAATCGATATATAACTCATCCTACTAGCTCGGTACTTACATCAGAGCCCACTTCTCGATTTGTCGATATTTACCTACATAACCATTTATTTTGATAACGAAAATGTACAAAAAATAAAAACATGTTGCAGAAATGAATTAAAACGGATAGAACGAAATTATCTGGTAACCATACGTGGGCAGCAAGAAAATTCTGGGGGGGGGGGTGCAAGATTTTTTGAAGGTCGAAAAATGGCCTTAAAAATGGTGGTATGGCGATAAAAACACCATTTTTCGACGTTTCTCATCAAGCACTATCCATTGGCATCAAAAAATTGCGAAAAAAACGAAAAAAAATTTTCAAAAATTGAATTCTGGGGGGGGGGGGTATTCTGATTTCTGTGGGGGGGTATTTTGGTTTCTGGGGGTGCATACCCCCACGCCCAGGTGTGCTGGTAACCCCAATCGTAAATGCCGACCACAACGCGCACTTTTGTACACGAAAAGCCGTTTCTGAAAAAGATTATTAGCATGAGATATAAAACGTGAAAAAATATTAACAGCAGTAATCATACTTGGAATTCCCTTCCCAGAAAAACCTTTACCCTCCATGATTTCCGATTTTCAAGGTTTTCAGAAAATCATAGAAAACTTACGTTTTTGAGCTTTTTTATCTGTTTTTGGAATATTTGCTCAAAATTTTCAATTTCTTCACAGAAGCGTGTCTTTCAACTAAATTTTGAATTTAGTGTGACAAAGAAATATGCAACATCGTCTGGGACGCCCAAAAATATATTTGAATACTGCTAATTTGAAGGAATGGCTTCATATTAGCAGTAAGTAAAACGGCTATGAAAAGAATTTAGGTACTAACTTATGGTCGAAGCCCACTTTGTATCCAGAAATTGTTCTCGAATACTCGCCTATATCGCCCATTTCTATTTTCATGATAGTAATTTTCCATTTTGAGAGTTTCACAGACTACTTGACGAACTTTGGCCTTCCCGATCGTGAAAAACGATGGAAGTGTACCGTCCTCATTGAAAGCTTTTTTCTTGACGTGTTTCGCTAAATGTTTCCAGTAATAATCCTTAGTGGTTTTCGCGAAATCTTCCACATTTGGCCCGAATACATAATCTGACCACATGAATTTCGAATGGTCCATTGAATAAATGAAAAACGTAGGTCAAAAAACGAGCGAAAGCATGAAATTCAGTCAGCCAAAGAAGCGAAGTTGTATATGCGTTATGTATATGCGATGATTCTACAGTAAGCAGGCTCAGCTAGTCAAGTTCCGGAACTACTTTTCTTAATAGCGTAGCCTGCGGGTACGGCTAGCTAAGCTACCTACCGAGCTAATATTATTAATAACATAGCCTGTATGTTTCATGATATTCACTTTCACGTCGCATTTACCTACAACCCGTCAAGTTTATGTTTCAATTTTCATATGAATCGTTCTAGATATTTAGGGTTATTTATGTAAAAATGAAAATTTGTAATTTAATAGCAACTCTGGACACTCAATCTCCTTTGAGACTTGACTGAAATCGCTTCTAAATACTCATAACATGGTTAAATATAAACCGGTTTTAGGAAGTTTTCCGGGTCTAAGTCTTAAACTAACGAGTCCAAAAGCTACTGTACTCTTATTTCGAAATGGAAAGCTCGTTTCTACCGGCACCACAACTGACAAAGAGGCTAAAGCTTCATTAGCTCAAATTTTAGAACTTTGCGAGCTAGATTCGACTCTTTTGAATAATATACGAATAAATAATTATGTTGCCACCGGGAATGTAGGTTTCACTGTTAATTTATATAAGGTGTACGAAAAATGTAAACCCCGTGCCCTGTATGAACCTGAGATTTTTCCAGCTTTACTGTACAAAATGAATCATCGCGTTTCTGTTAATGTATTTTCTACAGGAAAATATGTAATTACAGGCCCTAACAGGAAAAGTGATTTATACCGAGGTGATGTCATCATTCGTAGTATATTAGCGAGCTGCAAATGAAAAATTTTCATTGTTTTAAAAATGCCGTCTACTATAGAGACGACAATTTCGATTCCGGAAGAATTTTGCGCCAGTGATATAAAAGTTAAAATTACGCACAGATTTTTATTCATCGAAGCTCGGCGAACCGATGGGGTCAAAGGATTGAATTTTACGAAACATTTCTTTAAAACGTGTAAAAGATTACAGCGAAACTTTGATTTGCAAAACATTGGAGCTTATTACGCCAAAAATATGGTTCGTATTAGCACAAATTCGCAAAGAAGCGGCGAAACGAAATTAAACATTGATACAAGTTTAGCTAGAACTGTAAAGCCTATGCGGCATCTAGAACTAGCCGTATTTCCTGCCAACCAGGAGCACGCCGAGCGGATATTGAAGGGCTTTTGGGTTTCAGACGAAGTGGTCGAAAGATCTATACCTGGTCCTGATGAATCATTAGAAGAATTTGGATTTATTTTACCTCATGACTGAAGGTGATTATTGTTCTTCCTAACGTGTTGTAAAATTTCATTTTTGACGAATCTTATAGTATACAAAATCGTTAAAGTTACTAATAACGCAATACAACTTATGAATTTCGTTCGAAATTGTGCTTAATTCTTCTTTATGCCTACATTTCATGTCATTTTCTAAACATCGGCCTTCGATTTTTAATCCATTAAAATTTTCATCAATTTTTAGACAGTTTTTACAGTATGGGGTAAATTTCATAAAATCTAATTGCGGGAAAAAGCGAAGAAAAATTTTTCCAGTCTGAAATTTGAAAGTCGCAGCTGTCTTTGAGAAGCACAGAACGGACGTTTCGAGACAAATTTACATAGGTGTCTAGTTTTTCGCAAAATGCGCATGTTTCGTTGTATATGCACTTAGCATACGCTGTAGTAAAGAATACAAATAAGAAAAGATACATTTTTGTTTTATTTCAATGAAATAGTAATGTATTTATAATGTTCCGGAACTTTTAAGTTCGGGAACTATGAATGACTCACTCTCAATTCTGATTGGTTGAAAAAGTTCCGGAAGAATCTTGCCTATAAATACTAGAAACGAGTTCGCGAATCTTATTCTTATTCCTGTTTTATTAGTCATCATGGCCGAACGGGACGAATTTGCTGATTTACGAAACGTTATTGAATCGAAAGTGTGGGTCGGAAACGAGAAATTAATTGGAGTTTTATTGCAAAAAGTCATCGCGTTTGGCCAGCAGGGTCGTCGAGACGCCATTACAGCCGAATTTTGGGCTTCGATTATCGAAGATGGAAGCTCGCAGCAGTTGACTGAGCCGATTATTACGAAAGAATCGCTTCAAATCCTGATCGATAGTAGATTGTGGATTAACTGAGCCGACTATTATTTCATTTATATTTGCGAAATTTTTGGATTTACGTTTATCGACAGCCGAGCAGCAGAATTTCGGCTCACCTCAATTTTGGGACCTTATTTTCGGCGAAGATTTTAGTGAGCAAGTAGGAGGCGGTCGCGAAATTTCTGATTTTTATGATATTGGCGAGGAGTACCGGGTTCGCGTGAAACGGTTTAATTCTGAAGCTATTGCATTCGATATTCGATTCAAGAATGTGTCTGAAATTACTCCTCTACACTTGCCCTTAATTTTAAACGATATTTTAAATCGCGGCATTGGGCGACAGAAGGAACGACCGCGACCGAGTTGGCGTTGAGCTTCAGCACCCAAGTTTGGACCGGGTCGTTTTAGTCCCATTTACGGCAACGGAGGCTATGACGGCCGATAAAATTTTATCGGTGGTCGAAAAGGTGCAGCAGTCGGAACGCGAGTTTGGATTTGACGAATCGTTAAATTTCAAAATGGTTATCGTTGAACAACCGAGAGGCGGCGGTAAAGATATTACGAAAGAACGACGACCAGGATCGTTAACTTCGACGACTGGTTCTCTAGACACAGCGGCCACGGTGGCTGCTTTCTTCAAGTGAGGAAATAGAGTTTTGCTGAAATTTCCGGAAAATTTCAGTGGAATGCGCGAAAATCAATTTCTCAACGATATTATACGCTCTTAATTCTCGGAAACACTAAAAAATTTAGTGCTTGTTGTTTGAATTAGTTTGCGAATTTCTCTTTATTCTGAGCAGTAACTAAATATTTTTTCATAAAGCGTTAACCATACATCAATGCATAAATATCTTTTTTACAATAGTTCCCGAACAATTAATCGATACATAACTGTGTAGTTCCCGAACTACAAAAGTTCCGGAACTACGTGCTCAAATATAAATCAATGATTAATAATTTTTCTTTTTAATATAATGTACCCATAAATATGTAAAAATACAATTTGTGGGAAAATTTTTGTTAAATGTTAATGCTCAAATTTTAAAGATAAAAAACGACGACAATCTGTGTTTGGCAAGAGCTGTCATCGTCGCTAAAGCTCGCCTAGACAAACACGTGCAGTACGATAGAATTCGAAAAGGCGATAAGCATAGGGATAACATCCAAAGGCGATTGGCTCAGAAACTACTTACTGATTCGGGACTAGGCGAATTCACGGAAAAAGCTGGTTTAAATGAAGCTCGACAAATTCAAGTATATAACTATATTTTAAAATAAATATAATCGTTCAATCATTCATACATGCGCTATTTATTTCTTAAATATGAGGCTTAGGTTTATATCACTTAAAAAATTATGTAGTATTTGTATCATACTAGCTCAATCATCCGCAAATTTACTATTTATTTCTCAAAAATGTCGAGGGGTTGTGTTTTTTGTGTCTTTTATGAATTAAAATTATATATCATAGGTAGCGCGTTAGCGCGTACCTATAATATACTTGGGTACCCTCAACACCTGGGCACCCCCTACAGCTATAACGGGACACTTCTGGAAGGTGCGGTTTTTTTTAAAAGAAAGATAATAAAAAATTCGCTGCCCGTGTTTTTTTGTTTTTCTTGAAACTCAAAATTGACTGTGTAAAGAAGGTGTAAAGTTTTTGTGTAACGTTATAACAGGACAAATTTTGGGACCTTTTTACTGCGGCATGTGGACAACTGAGTATTGATGACTCGAAGGATTGAACAGAATAGGATAATAGAGGGATGAATTCTACAGATGACACTTTTTTTGTTTTTTGAAATTCGCATTATTTATCGAACGGCAGTGTAAAGAGTGCGAAAATCTGGGGGTGAAAAAGCACTTTTTGGTCGAGTTTTCAACCTTCCTATGTCCGATACTAACTCCGGTTATGAGGTTTTTAAAATGTTTTCTGACAGAAATGTAGAGCGGATCAAGGGCTACATTCTGCATATAAGCAAAGTCTTCTATGCTCTATGGTGAGTTAGATCCTGGGGTTTAAAGTTTACACTCTAGTGGATGGTGTAAAAAACGGATTTTAACTAAGATTTCTCTGCCAAATTTTTCCGCTTATGAGTCAGTGCAAATCGAAGACAGCATTAATAAAGTGCCTCACAGGGGCTAAACATCGCAGCAAACCGCATTTAAAAACGCAATATTGAGTTATTTATGGGGGTGTAAAGTTCGAAATCAGAGGTAAAAAATGGGCTAAAAAACACGTTTTTTCCGAAGTTTGATTGATAAATCATGCCAAATAATTTTTGCAACAGAATTTTGGCACACAGGAATGTACTACGATTTAAAAGCTACAAATTGTACCAAACCGAATTTCTTTAAACTCAATGGGGAGTTCGGTACGGAATTTTAAAGTTTACAGTGTTCTAAATGATGGAAAATACGTTTTTGTTGCGTTTTTTGTTCGCCACTTTCTCCGTCCAGAAGTCGGGATAAGTCTAATAGAATAAAAATAAAGTGCTTTATATCGGGTGCATGTCAAAGCAAATTGTCTATACATTAATATTTAGCGAGTGTAAAGTCAAAAATTTGGAGTTTTGAATGCGTTTCTGTCTTGTTTTTTCTGCCTGCTTCTCCGGTTACGAGTCAGGGACACGTTTATCAAGTCTAGAAATGGACCAGGAATCAAATTTGATATGCCAGTCTGGCGCATATGTTTACACTCTACGGTGTTGTAAAGTAGTTTACACCAATTGTTAGTTTGCCCATAGAACATTATGTAGACTTAATTTTTTCATAAATATTAATCGTAATATCGGAACAATATCAAAATTACGAATCTGACTAAAATCTTCTTTACACTAGGTGTTTACATGAAGTTTACACTACATATATATTTATCTTCGTTTTTGAGCATTCCTGAAACCTAATTTTTTCTTGGAGCCTAGAAGTTTTCAAAGGATCAAATGTGAGACGTCACGTAGGCGCGTTTGTTTACATCCAACAGTGATGTAAAGTAGTTTACATTCATTGTTTATATGTCCTCAGACCATTGTAGAGACATAATTTTTTCATGAATGTTGATCATAATATCCGAGTAATTTTTTACACTGCATGTTAGCCTTTGTTCTAGAGCATTGCAAAAATCGAAATTTTTTCCTGAGATATAAAAATTTACAGGGAATGAAATATATACGTCAATTGGGCGCGCTTGCTTACACTCAGCAGTATTGCAAAGTGGTTTAAACCTAATGTTTATTGTCTTTAAAACATTATGGAGACTCATTTTTCCATAAATGTTGAAAGAAATATCGGAGCAATATCAAAATTACGAATCCGACTAAAATATTCTTTACGCTATGTGTTTGTGTAAAGTTTACGTTACGTGTTAACCCTAATTCGATAGACTTGCAGAGACTTTGTAACTGAAGTCAAGAAATTTTCAAGGATTCATATGTGAGACATCAATTAAGTGAGTTTGTTTTACCCTCAAAAGTAATCTAAAGTGATTTAAAAATTATGTTCAAGTGTCCTTAGATCATTGAAGAGATGTAATTTTGTCTTAAATGGGTTGCATTAAAGTTAAATCTTTCTTAGCCGTGTTTATAATATGTTTCACAAAATCTTACACATGGAGAGCTATCGTTTAATTGATGTAAATTGCCTGCAAAAGTGGTTTAAAATGAACCAGCAATCACACTACTGTGCACAGAAGTCGACAAAGATATACAGCTTTATTGTAATCATGTACATTAATAAGCCGTAAACTGTTAGTATTCTCTACACCTAGTAGTTGTGTAAAGTTTGCACTATTCATTTGTTGTTAATATGTAGTCTATACTACAAATTTATTTTACTACCAAATCAAAGCGTTAGTGTTCCTTACATTTGATATTTGCGTGAAGTTTTTGAATTTTTGCCGAAAATCTTTGCCTTCTAATTTACCAACATCCCGCCTTTTCCATTTTCTTGAAGTTTAAAATCTTTTATAATTCTCTCATAATTTAATGGTAGGTTTTAACTTTAAGTTTCTCTTGGTTTACAACTCTCGCTTAGCAAGCTCATTTTTCAAAACTTTTTCATAGTGATCAGATTAGTTGCGTTTAGTTTGGAATTGGTGGACGGTCGTTATTTTATTACTCGGCTTAAATAAACCAAGTGACTATCTTTTGATTATTTTCTTCATCGCAAATTCAAACACCCAATTTTCAATTTGAAAATTGACCCAATTTTCAATTTGAAAATTGATCCAATTTTTCAATTTTGAAAATTGAAAATTGGGTGTTTTCAATTTCAAAAGTCACAACACATTGTGCTTGTGTATTGATTGAGTGAGGATTTGCAATGTGAATTCGTTGGTTAAATTTTTGTGCTTGATTATAAGTGAACTGCACATTAAGAAGAAATAACTTAATGCAGTTTTAATTTGAAAATGGATGGTGTCAATAAGGTTGTCTTGTTTAAAAAGGATAATGCTGATGTTAAGAACAATATTGTTTTCCGCGTTCTTGGACTGTTGTCATTATTGTGGCATGTTACTGATTGTGTTTACTGACTGATGTACTGAAATCACGCTAATTAAAAGTAGTGTACTAGCAAAGAAAAATGCTCCGATGGAACAAAAAAGATGAATATACTTGGAATTGTGGATTATTATGGATGTAAAAGGAGGGGACTAGGAAAATCTACCTAAAGTCGGAAAATCTGCTAAAAATCACACTTTCTCTAAGCAACGCAAAAAATCGATGTATATTCTGCGGCCAACAGATTAAAATAAATATTCAACCATAACAATGATTGAAACAGCAGCACGTTAGCTATGCAGTAGCTATGGGAAATGATATTAAGTAAACTAACAGTCTTCCAAGCCAATTGAATGAAATAGCAAACATCGAAGACAATTGAAGACATGGTTGGTTAAAAACAGTAGGAAACACGTAAGTTGACTTGAAACAGACTTAATGTAGATACACTAGCATGCCCGAAACGATTGTGTGCACTAATCAATCGGCTCCTGCTTTGCTTGCTATAATGCTCATAAAACAAAACAACTTTAAATACAATACCTCTTAGTTTTCTATCAATCAGGTGCCAGCAATTTAAAAAAGTAACCTTGATAGATTTCGTTTATACACTCTTATCTGAAACTTCGAACATTATTTAAAAAAGACACTTTTTTAGAGGCCGCAGAATATACATCGATTTTTTGCGTTGCTTAGAGAAAGTGTGATTTTTAGCAGATTTTCCGACTTTAGGTAGATTTTTCCTAGTCCCCTCCTTTTACATCCATAATAATCCACAATTCCAAGTATATTCATCTTTTTTGTTCCATCGGAGCATTTTTCTTTGCTAGTACACTACTTTTAATTAGCGTGATTTCAGTACATCAGTCAGTAAACACAATCAGTAACATGCCACAATAATGACAACAGTCCAAGAACGCGGAAAACAATATTGTTCTTAACATCAGCATTATCCTTTTTAAACAAGACAACCTTATTGACACCATCCATTTTCAAATTAAAACTGCATTAAGTTATTTCTTCTAACGTGCAGTTCACTTATAATCAAGCACAAAAATTTAACCAACGAATTCACATTGCAAATCCTCACTCAATCAATACACAAGCACAATGTGTTGTGACTTTTGAAATTGAAAACACCCAATTTTCAATTTTCAAATTGAAAATTGGATCAATTTTCAAATTGAAAATTGGGTCAATTTTCAAATTGAAAATTGGGTGTTTGAATTTGCGATGAAGAAAATAATCAAAAGATAGTCACTTGGTTTATTTAAGCCGAGTAATAAAATAACGACCGTCCACCAATTCCAAACTAAACGCAACTAATCTGATCACTATGAAAAAGTTTTGAAAAATGAGCTTGCTAAGCGAGAGTTGTAAACCAAGAGAAACTTAAAGTTAAAACCTACCATTAAATTATGAGAGAATTATAAAAGATTTTAAACTTCAAGAAAATGGAAAAGGCGGGATGTTGGTAAATTAGAAGGCAAAGATTTTCGGCAAAAATTCAAAAACTTCACGCAAATATCAAATGTAAGGAACACTAACGCTTTGATTTGGTAGTAAAATAAATTTGTAGTATAGACTACATATTAACAACAAATGAATAGTGCAAACTTTACACAACTACTAGGTGTAGAGAATACTAACAGTTTACGGCTTATTAATGTACATGATTACAATAAAGCTGTATATCTTTGTCGACTTCTGTGCACAGTAGTGTGATTGCTGGTTCATTTTAAACCACTTTTGCAGGCAATTTACATCAATTAAACGATAGCTCTCCATGTGCAAGATTTTGTGAAACATATTATAAACACGGCTAAGAAAGATTTAACTTTAATGCAACCCATTTAAGACAAAATTACATCTCTTCAATGATCTAAGGACACTTGAACATAATTTTTAAATCACTTAGATTACTTTTGAGGGTAAACAAACTCACTTAATTGATGTCTCACATATGAATCCTTGAAAATTTCTTGACTTCAGTTACAAAGTCTCTGCAAGTCTATCGAATTAGGGTTAACAGTAACGTAAACTTTACACAAACACATAGCGTAAAGAATATTTTAGTCGGATTCGTAATTTTGATATTGCTCCCATATTTCTTTCAACATTTATGGAAAAATGAGTCTCCATAATGTTTTAAAGACAATAAACATTAGGTTTAAACCACTTTGCAATACTGCTGAGTGTAAGCAAGCGCGCCCAATTGACGTATATATTTCATTCCCTGTAAATTTTTATATCTCAGGAAAAATTTCGATTTTTGCAATGCTCTAGAACAAAGGCTAACATGCAGTGTAAAAAATTACTCGGATATTATGATCAACATTCATGAAAAAATTATGTCTCTACAATGGTCTGAGGACATATAAACAATGAATGTAAACTACTTTACATCACTGTTGGATGTAAACAAACGCGCCTACGTGACGTCTCACATTTGATCCTTTGAAAACTTCTAGGCTCCAAGAAAAAATTAGGTTTCAGGAATGCTCAAAACGAAGATAAATATATATGTAGTGTAAACTTCATGTAAACACCTAGTGTAAAGAAGATTTTAGTCAGATTCGTAATTTTGATATTGTTCCGATATTACGATTAATATTTATGAAAATTAAGTCTACATAATGTTCTATGGGCAAACTAACAATTGGTGTAAACTACTGCTTACAACACCGTAGAGTGTAAACATATGCGCCAGACTGGCATATCAAATTTGATTCCTGGTCCATTTCTAGACTTGATAAACGTGTCCCTGACTCGTAACCGGAGAAGCAGGCAGAAAAAACAAGACAGAAACGCATTTAAAACTCCAAATTTTTGACTTACACTCGCTAAATATTAATGTATAGACAATTTGCTTTGACATGCACCCGATATAAAGCACTTTATTTTTATTCTATTAGACTTATCCCGACTTCTGACGGAGAAAGTGGCGAACAAAAAACGCAACAAAAACGTATTTTCCATCATTTAGAACACTGTAAACTTTAAAATTCCGTACCGAACTCCCCATTGAGTTTAAAGAAATTCGGTTTGGTACAATTTGTAGCTTTTAAATCGTAGTACATTCCTGTGTGCCAAAATTCTGTTGCAAAAATTATTTGGCATGATTTATCAATCAAACTTCGGAAAAAACGTGTTTTTTAGCCCATTTTTTACCTCTGATTTCGAACTTCACACCCCCATAAATAACTCAATATTGCGTTTTTTTAAATGCGGTTTGCTGCGATGTTTAGCCCCTGTGAGGCACTTTATTAATGCTGTCTTCGATTTGCACTGACTCATAAGCGGAAAAATTTGGCAGAGAAATCTTATGCTAAAATCCGTTTTTTTACACCATCCACTAGAGTGTAAACTTTAAACCCCAGGATCTAACTTCACCATAGAGCATACAAGACTCTTGCTTATATGCAGAATGCAGCCCTTGATCCGCTCTACATTTCTGTCAGAAAACATTTTAAAAACCTCATAACCGGAGTTAGTATCGGACATAGGATGGTTGAAAAACTCGACCAAAAAGTGCTTTTTCACCCCAGATTTTCGCACTCTTTACACTGCCGTTCGCTAAATAACGCGAATTTCAAAAAACAAAAAAAGGGTCATCTGTAGAATTCATCCCTCTATTATCCTATTCTGTTCAATCCTTCGAGTCATCAATACTCAGTTGTCCACATGCCGCAGTAAAAAGGTCCCAAAATTTGTCCTATGTTATAACGTTACACAAAAAAACTTTACACCTTCTTTACACAGTCAATTTTGAGTTTCAAGAAAAAACAAAAAAACACGGGCAGCGAATTTTTTTATTATCTTTCTTTTAAAAAAAACCGCACCTTCCAGAAGTGTCCCGTTATAGCTGTAGGGGGTGCCCAGGTGTTGGGGGTACCTAAGTATATTAGTAGAGCTGCGCTAACGCGCTACCTATGATGGTTCTTGCAATTTTGACTTCGCATTATTCGAACCAAATCCCGATTTTATGGAAAAACCTCACTTTTTGTTGCTCCGTCTCATAGTCGATGCTTCACAATCCTTTAATACCTGTTCGCGTTTGTAACATCTCTAAAGCGCCAATTCGCATCGACTCTGGTGAAATAATAGGTTCTTTAACCACTGGATGCCGAAGTTGTGTCACACGTTTCATCTTTGGATGATAGGACACCAGAACTTTTTGCATCAATAAATAAGCTTTAAACGGCTCCGCCGTTGATTCTAGACAACAGCAACAAATTCCGTGAATTATGTTTAAAATACGACTCAATTTTTGCATTAAAAAACGAACCTCTCGGACGTACCCCCTTGATGAAACATCATATTGACACAGGGGATAATCCGCCCGTTGTTGGAAAAACTTATCGTGTTGAACATTCTAGAAGAGAATCTATGCAGAAAATTATAAATGAAATGCTTGCGGATAAAATTATTCGACCTACAACCAGCCCATGGGCAAGTCCATTATTTCTCATAGGAAAAAAGGACGGTTCCTTTAGGCCGGTCGTCGATTATCGACGGTTAAATGACGTTACTAAAACGCAAGTCTACCCTCTTCCGCAATTAGACGATTATTTCGATACCTTAGGCAATGCTGCATATTTTAGCACACTAGATTTAAAATCTGGATACTGGCAAATTCCACTCGATAATAAATCTCGCGAAAAAACAGCATTTATATGTCCTGTTGGTCATTACGAATTTGAAGTTTTACCTTTTGGTTTAAAAAATGCGCCCGCAGATTTTCAAAGACTAATGGAGCTCGTGCTCGCAGGTCTAAATTGGAAATCTTGTCTCGTTTACATCGATGACATAATTATTTTTTCACGCACTTTTGAAGAACATTTAAAAGATCTTGAGAATGTCTTTATTGCTCTTAAAAAGGCAAACTTACGTGTAAAGCCTGGATAAATGCCATCTTGCGCATGCAGAGGTAAAATTTCTTGGCCACAGCATAAGTGCAATGGGCATCGCTCCTGACATGTCCAAAGTCGCAGATTTAATCTCGTTTCCCGTACCAAAAACCGTTAAATCCTTGCAGAAATTCCTTGGCTTAGTCCAATGGTTTAAGAAATTCGTTAAAGATCTCGCTAAAATCGCTAAACCGTTATCATTCTTCGTAAAGATGTCGAATTTTGCTGGAAGGCCGAACACCAAACCGCCTTTGAGCTTCTGAAGAAAGCATTTACGTCCCCACCTATTTTGCAACTACCGAAATTCGATGATGAGCACCAATTTATTTTAACAACTGACGCAAGTAATTATTAGTGTTGTAAAAGATATCTTTATCTTTATCTATTTAGCAAGATAAAGATAAAGATAAAGATATCTTTATCTTTATCTTGACGATTTCTTTATTTTATCTTTATCTTTATCTTTATCTTTAGGAAAATGCAGGCTATCTTTATCTTTATCTTTATCTTTTTGATAGGAATTTATCTTGCTAAAAAAGATAAAGTATGTACATAAGTTAGCACGTAATCCAAAATGTGGGTTTGACGTGAAATACATTCAGACGGATTCAAGTTTTACTGTGATACAAGAAAAGAAAAGAAAACGATTGTTTAAACCCTACGAAGTGCGGCCCAAACTAATGCCTGTATATCGAGGGTGTGGGTAAAATCCGGAAACGGAAATGGAAGCAGAAACAATGGGCAAAATACGGAAATGGAAACGTAGTTATAGTATTTTGCACATAGTTCCGTTGGGGGTTTCTCCGCTCTGAGGGTAATTAGAGTGCCGGAAACGGGGTTCCCAAGTAGGGTCCATCAGGGTTAACCCCTAACCCCGTTTCCGGCTGAATTTCTCTCACTGAAGGGGAGTTTATTGGCTCGGAAACGGGTACCCCATTATTTATATGTAAAGCTGACCCGGTTCCGTCGAGGGTATCTCCGCCCTAGGGGTGGTCCAGTGCTGGAAGCGGGGTTCCCCAAGTAAAGCCTATCAGAGGGAACACGCTCAACGTCGTTTCCAGACGATTACAATTTTCTCTCACTGAAGAGGGGTTTAGGAGCTCGGAAACAGGGTATTCCATTATTCATATATGCAGCTGACCCCGGCTCCGTCGGTGGTTTCTCCGCCCTGGGGGTAGTCCAAAGTGTCGGAACCGGGGTTTCGTAAGCAGGGCCCATCAGGTTCAACACCCCCCAACCCCATTTTCGGCAAAATGTTACCCATAGAATGGGGGTTTAGGGACTAGGAAACTTAGTAGCTCATTATTCATAAATGTAACTGACCCCGGTTCATTCGGGGTTCTCTGCCCTAAGAGTGGTCTAAAGTGGCGGAACCGTGTATTCGCAAGTAAGACCCATTAAGGTCAACACCCCCAACCCCGTTTCCAGGCAAAATTTTACCTATGTACATATATGTATAATGGGGTACCCCGTTTTCGAGCCCCTAAACCGCCCTTGATCGGGAGAAATTTTGCCGGAAACAGGGTTAGGGTGTTCACATTAATAGGTCCTACTTGGTGAACCCCGGCTACGGCACTTTTGGACTGCCTCCCAGAGCAAAGAAACCCCCGATGGAACAGGGTTCAGCTTCACATTTGAATTATGTGGTACCCTATTTCCGAGCCCCTAAACCCTCCTTCAGTAAATGAAAAATTTTCGGAAAAGGGGTTGGAGGTGTTGATGACCCTGATGGGCCCTACTTGCGACCATACGGGCAGCAAGAAAATTCTGGGGGTGCAAGATTTTTTCGAAGGTCGAAAAATGGCCTTAAAAATGGTGGTATGGCGATAAAAACAGCCATTTTTCGACGTTTCTCATCAAGCACTATCCATTGGCATCAAAAAATTGCGAAAAAAACGAAAAAAAATTTTCAAAAATTGAATTCTGGGGGGGGGGGGGGTATTTTGATTTCTGGGGGGGGGGTATTTTGGTTTCTGGGGGGGGGTGCATACCCCCCCAAACCCCCCCCCGCCCCACGCCCAGGTGTGCTTGCGACCCCGGTTCCGGCACTTTGGACTACTTCCAGGGCGGATAAACCCCATTACGGAACTGGGGTTTCTCATATAAATTGTGGGGTACCCCGTTTCCGAGTTCTTAACCCCTTCAGTGGGAGAAATTTTGCTGGAAACGGGGTTGGGGGTGTTTACATTAAGAGGTCCTATTCGGGGAAACCCGGTTCCGCCACTTTGGACCACCCTCAGGTGCGAAGAAACCCACAAAGGAACTGGGGTCAGCTACATAAATGAATAATGAGCTACTAAATTTCCTAGTCCCTAAACTCCTATTCTATGGGCAAAAGTTTGCTGAAACGGGGTTGGGGTGATGACCCTGATGAGCCCTACTTACGGGACCCCGGTTCCGGCACTTTGGACTGCCTCCAGGGCGGAGAAACCCCTGACAGAGGTGCAAGGTCCATTTGTACATGTACAAAGATGGTCCCCAAAAGTCTTTGTACATTTCGTACATGTAAATTTTTGTGTACTAAAATATGGTACAATAGCAATTTTAGTGTTGTAAAAACAGAGTTGTTCGACTTTTGGTAGTGTATTTCAGCTGATTTCTGGGTCTCTAAAGGCAAAAATCACCAAGAATCGTCTTAAAACTGGCGCGAAGCGCCAAAAAATTTGACAGTTTTCCTTTTGAAATGCAATTTCTGCAATTATAAAGATATATAGAACACACAATTACTCATTTCGGCGCGAAGCGCCTAAAATTTTTTTCGAATTTTAGACTTTTTTTGCAATTGTTGACTTCCCGAAAATCGTTGTACATGTACAAAGACGGTCCCGAAAAGTTTTTGTACAGCGGGAAAAATCTTTGCCAAATACAAAAAACGCTGCTTCCATGCGTAAGATTTTGCCGGAAACGGTGTTGGGGGTTTTGACCCTAATGTGCCCTACTTTTGGAACCCCGGTTACGTCACTTTGGACTACCCCCAGGTCAGAGAAACATTCAACGGAACCGGGGTCAGCTTCTCATATGAATAATAAGGTACCCAGTTTTCGAGCCCCTAAATCACCCTTAAGTGGGAGAAATTTAGCTGGAAACGTGGTTTAGGGTGTTCACCCTGATGGGCCCTACTTGGGAAACCTCGGTTCCGGTACTTTGGATCGTTTGCGTCTCCGTTTCTGGCTTTTACACATCGTTTCCATTTCCGGATTTTACCCATCGTTTCCGTTTTCGTTTCGATGCTTGTGAAAAGAAAGAAATGACTTGCTGTCAGCGAGTAGCAGGCACATAGTTCTGGGGGGAATGGGAGGGTCCGGCCGGACCCCCCGAAATTCAGTAGATAGGCTTTTTAAAGGTTATTTTATGCTATTTTTGGCCATTTTAGGCTTACAGTCAAGACCACAAGTAACGTTCCTCAAGCGCAGGCATGACAGGCAACAGGCGCCTGTGGCCTGCTTGTGAATTGGCCAAACTTTTATATTAATAAACAACGCTCGTTGAAAGAAAATTGCTGTGCGATGCCTGTCATTTTGACTGCCAGGCGCCTGTAGGACATCCGCTTGAGCAACGTTACTTCTGGTCTTGACTGTAGTCCCCCAAAATTGGTGCTGGTTCCCAACCAAAATAGGACAGCCAGTTACGTGCCTGGCCAGTAGTGTATTACGTGGGTCAGCTAGATACCACGGGTAAACCCCCAAACCAACATTTATGTGTGCTTCATGCCTATTACCTCTTTGACCTCTGGTTTATTGCCCTTCACATACAACATTCTCCTATAGCCTGTTTCATTTAACTTTGCGGTTTTCTTCTGAAATTTTCCACAAGAATCAGGCTACAAAAGCGGTTTAAACTGTTGATGCAGTAATGCGGCTCAAAACAAGCACACGTCTCTATATGACTCAACATACTGTAATATATCATATTTATTGTATTAGTTTAAAACACTTTTGTAACCGCTTCAAACTTTTTCAAAAATCCTAAAGTTAAATGAAGCAGACTTTTTAAAATTTCAACTTTATCTTTATCTTTTATCTTGCAAAAAATCCTTATCTTTTACAACACTAGTAATTAAGCGTTAGGTGCTATTTTGACGCAAAAACATTTACCATCCAAAAATCGTTTTATTCTTAGCTACGCTAGTTGCGTACTAAATTCTGCCGACTGTAACTATGCTACTTCGGAAAAAGAAGCGTTAGCGGTAGTGTGGGCCATCAAGCATTATCGACATTATCTGAACGGTAAAAAATTTATTGTCGAAACTGATCATCAAGCATTAACTTGGCTAGTAAACGTTAAAGACCCATCGAGTCGTTTACGTCGTTGGGGTCTCAAATTACAAGAATATGAATATGACATCGTTTATGTTCCTGGTGCATATAACTGCGCAGCTGATCTTCTTTCACGACATCCTAAATATGATCATGCAGAACGCAAATATAAATTAGAGCGCAAAAATGTTGTTAACATCGCAAATTTAGAATCGAAAGATTCTGAGTCAGATGATGAATCGGTTCCACCTGACCGATCGCAGCGATAATGCGCCTACTGCACCAATTAATGATCCAAATGCGCAAAATAATAATCCTACTGTGCAAATCGATCCTACCAATACGAAACCACCTACATTTTGCGAACGACTATTGCTTACCGATGCTGAAAAAGCTGAAATGCTAACACCTGCGCGTTTACTTGCTGAGCAACGTTCAGATGACGAATTACATAAAATTCGCATCGCATTAAATGACAACAACAAAAAAATACCGTGACGAATTTTTTCTCGTAAACGATGTACTTTTTCGTAGATTCCAACCTAAGCGTTCACCAACTGTCGTTCATCAAATAGTCATACCCAAATCTTTACATCGCTTCATATTAACCGAATTTCATGACTCTATTTTCGGAGCTCATTTTTCATCGCGCAAAATCTTGCCCGCCATACAAATGCGTTATTGGTGGCCGCGCATGGAAAATGATGTGATCGCGTGGTGTAGGAATTGTGATGTGTGCTTACAACGTAAGGTCGCATTAAATTCCACATCCGTTCCATTGCAACCAATTGAGGTATCCGCACCCTTTGAACTTATTGCGTGTGATTGTTTGCATATGCCGCGATCTCCCTCCGGAAATGACCAAATTGTAGTTTTTATGGATTATTTTACCAAATACGTGGAAGCTTTTGCTGTTTCTGACATAAAAGCAACAACAATTGCAAATTTGTTATTACGAGAAATTATTCCACGTTATGGAGTTCCCAAGAAATTTTTGACAGATCAGGGGTCAAACTTTACATCTACCCTAATTTCGGAAGTTTGTAAACTACTAAACATTCAAAAAATATTTACAACCCCATATCACCCCCAGTGTGATGGGTTGGTGGAACGTTATAATCGTACATTGATTGATGGTTTGTCTAAGCTGAGTGCGCGATCCCAGTATGATTGGGAGCAATTTCTACCTTTCGCGTTATTTGCATATCGCGCGACTCCGCAATCATCAACTAATATATCTCCTTTTGAAATGCTTTATGGTCGCGAACCAGCATTTCCACTTGACACTTTACTCATAAATGACTTTGTAATAAATCCGAATTTACCATCTATTGCGGAAAAATACATCATTGATTTAAAGTTGACTTTACAAGATCTACACGAAATCGCGTCTCAAAACTTAGCTCAAGCACGTAAGCAGCAGAAATCTCAATATGACAAGTCCGTAACTCAAACAAATTTTTCTCTCTTGGATATAGTTTACCTTAATAATACATCAGTAATTCAACCTGAAATTGGTAAACTATCACCCAAACGTGTTGGTCCATATCGAATTATCGACTTACCTACTCCTGAAACTGCGAAAATTGCGTACGTCTATAACCCTCTAATCACTCATCTCGTTCACTGGAATAGACTTCTACCTGAGCCCAAACTACCTTACTCCGATTTAATTGTGGAAAAACACGCGTATGTCCCTGGCAATTTAGTTTTGGTAAAATTACCACATCGCCCTCTCGCCCCGGCAGTAGTCATAAGTTTTGAGGATTTACTGGGCAGGGAGCAAAAAGCTAAGGACTGCGCGCCTATACGTTTATTAAATGGCTCTAAAACAGCACATGCTGTACCATTATCTAATGTTTTCCCTTTTGCAGACCCATGGCTGCTGAAGGTACCCCAAACAAGGAGGCATTGCTGGAAGCAGCTGGTCGCCGATTCAAATTCGAGGGGCGTGATCCCACGTCCCTAGATGAGTTTCGTTCGGCTTTGACTAATATGGCTTTGGAGCGGGGGTTGGTTGTACCAGACCCGCTGCCACAAAATGATGACAGTCGTGTTGGCGGTTTAGACGCACTTACTGCAAAAATGATAGAGCATAAAACATCACATATAGCTACAAATCATAGTAAACGTATAAATGACCAAGAGCTCTGGTGGGAGAACAGGTTTGATAGATTCCCTTTGGCTACCCTTCGTGTGCCAAAGAAGAGACTTCTATCCACTGTTTTAATCACCAATGACCAAGAGTCTTTTAGGGCTATTTTGGCTTTGATTCAGCCATCAAACATGACTAATGGCACGTTATTCCTAGGCTATGATTCAGAATTTGTGAATGACAGAAAAGGCAGAACTTATAAGACCTGGGATTTGCGTTTTAAGCAGCTATGTCCCTCCTATCAGGACCTCCATGGCCCATTCGTTCGCTATGTCTAAGTTGCTAGCGCAAACGGTTATGTGTTCTGCTGGGACATCGCCAAGTTCCCAAAACCTCTGTTTGGGCTTCATCAGCTGCTTGAAACGCGTCTACCGAACATATATATGGTCTGTTACGACCCCACGCAAGACAGACTTGCGTATTTTCATGTTTATGGTCCAACTTTCGAAGAAATTTTGGCAATTCCTGATGCCGAGATTCGAAATCAACGGCATTGGAAAGATCCGTTTAGTGCGAATTTTATCAATATTCAGCCTTTGGCGAGATTGTTTACTCGCCATCTCCATATTACAGCGCATTCACACACTTTAAAGCGCTTGGCTGAATTTTTCTTTGACATGGCTATTGATCCTAACGCGCCTGATAATTTTGGACAGGCGTGGAGTTTACCACTAACTCGGGATATGCAACATTATTTAGCGATGGATGCCCTGATAACTATCGATGTTTTCATATTGATAGAAGGCTGCTCGCAAAATAATCGCATTACCGACGATAGAAAGCCTATGCCAATTTCGTTTAAAGGCGACGAATTGCACGTTAAAGCTAACGAATCGAAAACTAGACGGCGTATACCGTTGTCATCTCGCAAGCCATCACGGGGCCAGTCGACCAGCACGGCAACTGATGTTTCCGTTGATTCCGATGGCGGAGAGTTAGTTACAGTAGAGATGTTTTATGGTCCAGCTCCGCAACCACCAGCGGCCATAGCCGCAGCCACCACTATTGCCTCTGTAACGGAAGTGTTGGCTCATACTAATGTTTTCAATAATCCTGATCTAAAAGTTCAAGGATTGCAGGCCGTTACCGACTCAGTGTCGGGCCCGGCTAATGCACCTGACACCAAACCTAAGTCCAAACCAACCAGCTCAAGTACCCCAGCTTCTGCGATTTCTTCGCAAACTGATATTCCTTACGATTCTCCTATGGTTGGAATAGAACCATCTATCTCCACTGAGGATGACGATTTGTCTCCTAAACGCTTAGTGATGGCGTTATCTGACGCTGAGGCGGAAAGGCAAGCAAACTTGTCGCCACCGCAAACCACACGCGCGGCATTGGCTCAAAAAGGGGCTACTACCATTTCACAACCGATTGTGTCACAATCGCTTGCGGCGGACCAGCAGGCACCCTTGGGCATTGGTTTGCTCCTACCTTTACCGACTTCTCAGCCGGATTGGGTAGAGCGTCAACCTGAACCCAACGTTATCATGACAGAAATTATAGGCTTCCCACCGCCACCACAACGCTCATTACCTGCACAGGAAATCCAACAAGCAGCATTGTCCACACAAATCGCGTCCCAATCCGCGCCACAAGGCGTGTCAAGCTCAGTGGCACTTATTACTCGTTTTACGGCTCCTATGGCCATGACGGGAGTGTCGAATACTGTGGCGAATATTCAACCACAGGTTATTCAAAATCCACCGTCGAATCTAGAAGTCGCAGTACCCGTGCATATTCAAGCCATATGCGAACGCATATCCGCAGAAGAAAACGCAAGAGTCCAAAATTGCTCGCGTTATGTACAACATTTTTTCAACATGATGGAAACCATGACGCGTGAAGCGCCGTGCTATATTGCGCCTGACGTATTGCACGAGTTACGCTCTTATCTGGGTGAAGTCGCAGGAACGCGTCTCTACGACCAGTTGGTCGAATGTGCCAAAGTGCATTTCGACCGGGTGTACGCAGCACATCTGCATTACGCGGCTACGACTGACACACCCTCGCATCCTTTAGTTTGGTCTACAATCACACAACCTTTGGCTGATGTTGATCGTGCGCCGGCACCTCGATTTATCAGCAAAATGAGCGTTTTTAACCGATTATTTTACCCTGACCAATATTTTGTGCGCACACGGTTTTTCATTACAACCGGAATGATGCTGTACAAAGTTCCTTTACAGTATCTGGTAGTGCACCCACACCTTGACGCACCAAGTGTGGTAACTGATGGCGTTGCGCACCAGATTCTTCCAGAATTTTTACCGCACAGAATGTCACCAGTGCCAGATCATTTAGCGCCGATCTTAATATCGACGCGTCAAATGGTCAATATTTTTGATACCTTCCGAGAGTTTCAATCGTTATACGATTCAGAGTATTGACTCTTGACAATCTTCTCTACAATAGACGTCATGCGCGCTAAAGTGCTTTTGGAATTTTTGGACAGAAAGTTCCACTTTTATGCGTATGCCTACGGCAATGCCGCAATAGGCTGGCGCATGGTGGAACAGCTACGTCGTATGTTGCGCGTAGCTTTCCTTGGGGAATCTTACACACCTTCGCCAACAGAGGCCTTCCCGGAATTCCTGGAGTTAATGAGGCGAATTGAAAATCCAACCGTTTTACATAACATGATTTGGCAAATTCGGTTAGCAACCGGTCCGCCACTGGAAGTTCCGGTTCAATTTGACCGTTTCCGAGGTCAAAAAAAATCTGTGTTTTACCTTAAACACCGAATTCAAGGTGATCTAGAGAAAATTCGAAAAGAGAGACGGCAGGCATCCTCGCAGGACCCAAGTGGATCCTCAGCGAGCCTTGATATGCCCAAAGTCGATCTATCTCTGGAGGCACAAATTGAAATGCGTAGAGCACACATGACGATCGAACAACGCGATCATGAAAATCTTGCTACAGAGATGCCAAGGCGTGCGACAAAATTACGCGCCGCCAATTCTCTCGCTGAATCCTCAGAAGTTCGTCATATGTCGGAAGACGAACATAAGGCTAAATTAAATTGGTTTTATGATACGAAATCCGAGCATACCTTGCATCGGTTAAAGAATTTGGAAAAGCAACGAGTCAGAAGACTTGTTCAAGCTGAAGTCGCAGCTAAATTAAGAGCTCGTTTAGGCCAAAAGGGATCTAAGCGGCAAGAACCGCAGTCATCCCGGCAACGTTAAGCTCAAATGCATCATTGCTCACAATCACAAGTACAACCACAGACACAAGTAAAACCACATATACAGCAACATACACGACCGCAGACCCAACCGCGGCAGCAGCAATTCACGGAATCGCATCAGCGTTCCGAGGCATATTCACAGGCCGATGCTGGTCATCTGTCGCGCCCACAATAGCAGCAGCCTTATGAATATTGCCGTCAGCCACAGTCAAACTGCAGAGCTCATCAGGGCCGGTCACAATCCCGTCAACGTCCGCAATGGGATCAATCGTATCGTTCACCATTGGAACAAGATCAATCAGCCACCGGGGCCTATCAACCACAACCTCGACCGGGTCCACTATTGCCTAAGCCGTGGCCTGTTACGCAATCACAACAGTGTCCATGCAAATCTTCACGTGAACAAACGTTTGGTTTTACTCCGGAGCAATTATTTACTCCAGTGCAATCTATACCGCGTCGTTACGCGGACGACTACGAGGACGACGACAATTACGAGGACAACGATCAACCAGTCGATCCACATTGATGCTTACGCCAACATATGTACGGGCGTAGGCAACCGCCATACCAATATTGCGAGCGTTCAAATACGCGTCGTGAACCTGAATCGGATCGTGATTATTTTCAACGTCAACGACGTCGCGGAAAACCGCGTGGCTCAAAGGCCTATTATCAGGATCAATATTAATTCATAAGTTCGACGTACAGAACTTTTTGGAACTCTGCGAACGGCGTCAAATTCGACCAGCAGCTTTTTTGTCATTTTTCGTTTTTCGTCCTGATGTGGATTCCAGGACATCACGTATCGTTTATTTTCCGTGTAATTTTTCTCTTGTCATTTTTTCTCTTGCTGTAAAAATTTTTCTTTGACGGTGCTCTTATTTTTCCCCGTTATCTCGCATAATTTGCTATTTTTCGTTTTTATCGTTACCTCTTGTTTTAATTCATCAGTGTCTTTAATTTTGCTCAGCATAATCTTGCCTAATCATTCCGTGTCTTAATTTTTCTTTTTGCTCAAATAGCGGTGTTACTATTATGGTATCTTAACTCTTTAACGGACGAGGGGTTAATTTACACCCAATCTTAAAACTTTTTCAATTCAAAAATTTTTCTCATTACCCGGGGACTGAAGGAGGCTGATTGGGCAGCGAGATCAAATATTATGCAATGCTGTCCAAGACTGGAGTTCATCATTACTCGGGCAACAATATAGTTATACCTAGCGCCATTGAGAGTGTTGCTCAAGAGTTTCCTGAGTGCGAACGAGGTCATGCATTGACCATTATTTGTTATCGCTATTTGTTATTTTTTTGTTCTTTTATTTTCGTTTTTCACGTTTGCCCAGGATGAGGCGTTGCGGACGCCAGAGTAGAGGCATTGCGAATGCCAGAGTGCCAAGTTATAGAAGCGTTGCAGACGCTAGCGTTGATGGTTTACCATCGAAAAAATTCTCCACTTCGTTTCAAATTTTTTTCTATACGTGGGGGAGTGTAACTGCGAGAGTTACACATATAGGCGAACTTGCCTTAGCAGTTCGCGGTAGCCATCACATAGCCAATACTAGTAGCTATCTACGATAGTGTACTGTGGGCTATGCCTTCGGTCTTCCCACTTTTTCCCCAATTTTCAATAATAAAAAACAATAAGATACTTGTCCGGTAGCATAGAGTTAAGTGTATGATAATAGTAATTGTTTCATGCATACCGCTTGTGTAATCGATAACATTTGATCTGAGATAAAAGTGTATCAATATTACGTTAATTTGATCTTTGTTTATTTTACTGTAATGGTCTCTTGAGACCAATGTAGTTAGTGTTGTTGGCAGTCTGGTTGACCACCGTACGATTGTATAGTCGCGTATGTTTTCGTTTTTCTTTTGCATTATTTTGGTGTCCGGCTATAGGCCGTGGATTCTTCGTTCGTAATAAATTAGAGAAAAGCCTACCCAGGGGTTTTTGGATATACCGAGGGTTAGGTCGGCCATTCCCACGTTGAGGATTTCAACTCATCAGAGTGGACGGATAGGTAAATCCCATATGTTTGCTCATTCTATTTGGAAATCTTAATTCATTTCTCAAACCAAAAATTGATCAAAAAATATTATCTAATCTTTAAGGATGATTGATCAGTGTAGAGCTCGTTGTTGTTTTCATAGTCTATTGTGCTACACGTATTAGGAACCAAAAACATTTCGGATCAGGCATTGATTAGAAAATAAGTTAAATATTCAACTTGAGCTTTGAGATAGGTCAACTGACCTCCGCGGCAAATTCCGAGATTAGGTAGGTAGCCTTAGGTCTTAGGGCGTAGCTGTTGAGATCACCCGACGAAAAGCGGCCAGCAATATTAGGGCTGAGGGGATCGAAGCCGTAAGGTCTGTGAGGGTCCAAAGATCGAAAGCTATCCAGGGCTGCGCAATCGGGGCCAGCGCTAAGTGCAGACTTAAGTACCTACATACCTAAGTAACTCTCAAAGGCAAATACACCCGTCCTATGTCGATTCATGTATACATAGGGCGGCTCTGTGTAACTGCGAGAGTTACACGATAGGCGAACTTGCCTTAGCAGTTCGCGATAGCCATAGCATAGCCAATACTAGTAGCTATCTATGATAGTGCACTGTGGGCTATGCCTTCGGTCTTCCCATTATTTCCCCAATTTTCAATTATAAAAAACATTTAGATACTTGTCCGGTAACATATAGTTAAGTGTATGATAATAGTAATCATAGGTAGCGCGTTAGCGCGTACCTATAATATACTTGGGTACTCCCAACACCTGGGCACCCCCTACAGCTATAACGGGACACTTCTGGAAGGTGCGGTTTTTTTTAAAAGAAAGATAATAAAAAAATTCGCTGCCCGTGTTTTTTTGTTTTTCTTGAAACTCAAAATTGACTGTGTAAAGAAGGTGTAAAGTTTTTGTGTAACGTTATAACATAGGACAAATTTTGGGACCTTTTTACTGCGGCATGTGGACAACTGAGTATTGATGACTCGAAAGATTGAACAGAATAGGATAATAGAGGGATGAATTATACAGATGATACTTTTTTTGTTTTTTGAAATTCGCATTATTTATCGAACGGCAGTGTAAAGAGTGCGAAAATCTGGGGGTGAAAAAGCACTTTTTGGTCGAGTTTTCAACCTTCCTATGTCCGATACTAACTCCGGTTATGAGGTTTTTAAAATGTTTTCTGACAGAAATGTAGAGCGGATCAAGGGCTACATTCTGCATATAAGCAAAGTCTTCTATGCTCTATGGTGAGTTAGATCCTGGGGTTTAAAGTTTACACTCTAGTGAATGGTGTAAAAAAACGGATTTTAACTAAGATTTCTCTGCCAAATTTTTCCGCTTATGAGTCAGTGCAAATCGAAGACAGCATTAATAAAGTGCCTCACAGGGGCTAAACATCGCAGCAAACCGCATTTAAAAAAACGCAATATTGAGTTATTTATGGGGGTGTAAAGTTCGAAATCAGAGGTAAAAAATGGGCTAAAAAACACGTTTTTTCCGAAGTTTGATTGATAAATCATGCCAAATAATTTTTGCAACAGAATTTTGGCACACAGGAATGTACTGCGATTTAAAAGCTACAAATTGTACCAAACCGAATTTCTTTAAACTCAATGGGGAGTTCGGTACGGAATTTTAAAGTTTACAGTGTTCTGAATGATGGAAAATACGTTTTTGTTGCGTTTTTTGTTCGCCACTTTCTCCGTCCAGAAGTCGGGATAAGTCTAATAGAATAAAAATAAAGTGCTTTATATCGGGTGCATGTCAAAGCAAATTGTCTATACATTAATATTTAGCGAGTGTAAAGTCAAAAATTTGGAGTTTTAAATGCGTTTCTGTCTTGTTTTTTCTGCCTGCTTCTCCGGTTACGAGTCAGGGACACGTTTATCAAGTCTAGAAATGGACCAGGAATCAAATTTGATATGCCAGTCTGGCGCATATGTTTACACTCTACGGTGTTGTAAAGTAGTTTACACCAATTGTTAGTTTGCCCATAGAACATTATGTAGACTTAATTTTTTCATAGAACAATATCAAAATTACGAATCTGACTAAAATCTTCTTTACACTAGGTGTTTACATGAAGTTTACACTACATATATATTTATCTTCGTTTTTGAGCATTCCTGAAATCTAATTTTTTCTTGGAGCTAGAAGTTTTCAAAGGATCAAATGTGAGACGTCACGTAGGCGCGTTTGTTTACATCCAACAGTGATGTAAAGAAGTTTACATTCATTGTTTATATGTCCTCAGACCATTGTAGAGACATAATTTTTTCATGAATGTTGATCATAATATCCGAGTAATTTTTTACACTGCATGTTAGCCTCTGTTCTAGAGCATTGCAAAAATCGAAATTTTTTCCTGAGATATAAAAATTTACAGGGAATGAAATATATACGTCAATTGGGCGCGCTTGCTTACACTCAGCAGTATTGTAAAGTGGTTTAAACCTAATGTTTATTGTCTTTAAAACATTATGGAGACTCATTTTTCCATAAATGTTGAAGGAAATATCGGAGCAATATCAAAATTACGAATCCGACTAAAATATTCTTTACGCTATGTGTTTGTGTAAAGTTTACGTTACGTGTTAACCCTAATTCGATAGACTTGCAGAGACTTTGTAACTGAAGTCAAGAAATTTTCAAGGATTAATATGTGAGACATCAATTAAGTGAGTTTGTTTACCCTCAAAAGTAATCTAAAGTGATTTAAAAATTATGTTCAAGTGTCCTTAGATCATTGAAGAGATGTAATTTTGTCTTAAATGGGTTGCATTAAAGTTAAATCTTTCTTAGCCGTGTTTATAATATGTTTCACAAAATCTTGCTCATGGAGAGCTATCGTTTAATTGATGTAAATTGCCTGCAAAAGTGGTTTAAAATGAACCAGCAATCACACTACTGTACACAGAAGTCGACAAAGATATACAGCTTTATTGTAATCATGTACATTAATAAGCCGTAAACTGTTAGTATTCTCTACACCTAGTAGTTGTGTAAAGTTTGCACTATTCATTTGTTGTTAAGATGTAGTCTATACTACAAATTTATTTTACTACCAAATCAAAGCGTTAGTGTTCCTTACATTTGATATTTGCGTGAAGTTTTTGAATTTTTGCCGAAAATCTTTGCCTTCTAATTTACCAACATCCCGCCTTTTCCATTTTCTTGAAGTTTAAAATCTTTTATAATTCTCTCATAATTTAATGGTAGGTGTTAACTTTAAGTTTCTCTTGGTTTACAACTCTCGCTTAGCAAGCTCATTTTTCAAAACTTTTTCATAGTGATCAGATTAGTTGCGTTTAGTTTGGAATTGGTGGACGGTCGTTATTTTATTACTCGGCTTAAATAAACCAAGTGACTATCTTTTGATTATTTTCTTCATCGCAAATTCAAAACACCCAATGTTCAATTTGAAAATTGACCCAATTTTCAATTTGAAAATTGATCCAATTTTCAATTTGAAAATTGAAAATTGGGTGTTTTCAATTTCAAAAGTCACAACACATTGTGCTTGTGTATTGATTGAGTGAGGATTTGCAATGTGAATTCGTTGGTTAAATTTTTGTGCTTGATTATAAGTGAACTGCACATTAAGAAGAAATAACTTAATGCAGTTTTAATTTGAAAATGGATGGTGTCAATAAGGTTGTCTTGTTTAAAAAGGATAATGCTGATGTTAAGAACAATATTGTTTTCCGCGTTCTTGGACTGTTGTCATTATTGTGGCATGTTACTGATTGTGTTTACTGACTGATGTACTGAAATCACGCTAATTAAAAGTAGTGTACTAGCAAAGAAAAATGCTCCGATGGAACAAAAAAGATGAATATACTTGGAATTGTGGATTATTATGGATGTAAAAGGAGGGGACTAGGAAAAATCTACCTAAAGTCGGAAAATCTGCTAAAAATCACACTTTCTCTAAGCAACGCAAAAAAACGATGTATATTCTGCGGCCTCTAAAAAAGTGTCTTTTTTAAATAATGTTCAAAGTTTCAGATAAGAGTGTATAAACGAAATCTATCAAGGTTACTTTTTTAAATTGCTGGCACCTGCTTGATAGAAAACTAAGAGGTATTGTATTTAAAGTTGTTTTGTTTTATGAGCATTATAGCAAGCAAAGCAGGAGCCGATTGATTAGTGCACACAATCGTTTCGGGCATGCTAGTGTATCTACATTAAGTCTGTTTCAAGTCAACTTACGTGTTTCCTACTGTTTTTACCCAACCATGTCTTCAATTGTCTTCGATGTTTGCTATTTCATTCAATTGGCTTGGAAGACTGTTAGTTTACTTAATATCATTTCCCATAGCTACTGCATAGCTAACGTGCTGCTGTTTCAATCATTGTTATGGTTGAATATTTATTTTAATCTGTTGGCCGCAGAATATTCATCGATTTTTTGCGTTGCTTAGAGAAAGTGTGATTTTTAGCAGATTTTCCGACTTTAGGTAGATTTTTCCTAGTCCCCTCCTTTTACATCCATAATAATCCACAATTCCAAGTATATTCATCTTTTTTGTTCCATCGGAGCATTTTTCTTTGCTATTGTTTAATGCATACCGCTTGTGTAATCGAGAACATTCGATCTGAGATAAAAGTGATTCAGTATTACGTTAATTTGATCTTCGTTTATTTTACTGTAATGGTCTCTTGAGGCCAATGTAGTTAGTGTTGTTGGCAGTCTTGTTGGCCGTTGTACGATTGTATAGTGCGTACGTTTTCGTTTTCTTTTTGCTTTATTGTTGTAGTCCGGCAGCTAGGCCGTGAATTCTTCGTCGAAATAAAATAAAGAAAAACCTACCCAGGGGTTTTCGGATATACCGAGGGTTAGGTCGGCCACTCCTACGTCGAGGATTACAACTCATCAGAGTGGACGGATAGGTAAATCCTATATGTTTGCTTATGCTATTTGGAAATCTTAATTCATTTCTCAAACCAAAAATTATTCAAAAATATTATCTAATTTTTTAAAGATGATTGATCAGGTTAGAGCTCTATGTTGTTGTTTTCATAGTCTATTGTGCTATACATATTAGGAACCAGAAACCTTTCTGAACAAGGCACTGATTGGAAAATAAGTTAAATATTCAACTTGAGCTTGAGATAGGTCAACTGACCTCCGCGGCAAATACCGAGACTAGGTAGGTAGCCTTAGGTCTTAGGGCGTAGCTGCTGAGATCACCCGACAAGAAGCAGCCAGCAATATTAGGGCTGAGGGGATCGAAGCCGTAAGGTCTCTAAGGGTCCAAATGTAGCAGGAGTGCTACTACACGGCTAGAAATGCCTACTTTGAAGTTTAACCCGTGACGTTGATGTTTCATTGTTTCTCAATATTATTCAATACTTTGCGCAGTTGTGAGCAAGAGCCCGAGTAGTCGATTAGTACTACACACGCGAATCAGAGCGGAAGATCCGGGAAACCGGTGCGGGTAAAATTTTGCTCACGTAACGGTGGGAGGCGGCGCCCCCGTTACATATTGGAGGTCCCAGAGTACGTTCTCTGGAGTTGTCTGCGCTTACGCTTTCTCCTAGAGGGGAGGAGTGTAGCAGGAGTGCTACTACACGGCTAGAAATGCCTACTTTGAAGTTTAACCCGTGACGTTGATGTTTCATTGTTTCTCAATATTATTCAATACTTTGCGCAGTTGTGAGCAAGAGCCCGAGTAGTCGATTAGTACTACACACGCGAATCAGAGCGGAAGATCCGGGAAACCGGTGCGGGTAAAATTTTGCTCACGTAACGGTGGGAGGCGGCGCCCCCGTTACACAAAGATCGAAAGCTATCCAGGGCTGCGCGATCGGGGCCAGCGCTAAGCGTAGACTTAAGTACCTACGTACCTAGGTAAATCTCGAAGGTAATGTTAGGTCGGACTGTGTCGCTCTTGTAGACGCAGGCCCCTACATTTACATCTGTATTTACATGTGACACAGACTATTAACTTTGCTACCTATTTAATCTTCCTGATAAATTGTCCATAAAAGATTCGTTTAGAATAGGGTGCGAATAGAGGGAAAGATTGTTCCTGATTTCATTATCAGAACAAAAAAGCTGCCCTGCGAATTTATAGCAATTAATTTTATTTGATAATTATGTTATAACTTTAGCGCGTTTTAATTAATTTTTATTAACTGTATCTTTGATAATAATAAACGGTGTCGGAGAACATCGAAATCCGTACAGGGTTGCCAGGTTGGGGGTTTTCCCTCATTTTGGGGGTTTTCTAGGGTCCTTGAGGGTTTTTTATGGGTTTCAGCTCATGGGGGATTTCATAGGGTTTTTAAAAATTTTTGAGGATTTTTCGAGGTTTTTCTATTTAATGTGCAAGTATTAAATTTTAGAGAGTTTAAAGGCAGCAATCAATTACTGTACGTTTTTGTCAAGAGAAGCCGACAGTACAACACAATCGTGCCTGCTGCTCAATTCGGAGCTGACCTTTTTTTATTTCAGGACTTTGGTTTTTAGCCCTGTGATCCGAGAGAATTTTTCGACTAATTTTATTTGAAAGAATAGCGAACCCTAAGTACACAAAGGTGAGTGTTGTTACAAAAATATCAGGAATCTTGGGAAATTTTTGGATTTCTATGGATGAAATCTATAAATTTCACTCTTCCAAGGAGGATAAACTTATTAAATCTGGAAATTTGAATTCTTTTTATAATTTTGTTAATTCTCGTATTAGTGGTAAAAGAACTATTCCGATCTTAAATGATGGGCGATCGTGTGATTGCTTCTACCGACAGAGATAAGGCAAACGTTTTTACCACACTTTTTGCTTCAGTCTTTAGTGTTCCTACGCAAACGAATTTTGGTCTTATAAATGCTTGTGCGCAGCCAAAGTTATCAAACGTTCGTTTTTCTGAGGATGTCGTTTTTCTGCTATACGGAAAATTAAACAATACAATACAATACAAATATTTTATTTTCGTCGCACAAAAAAGAACACAATAAAAAAGAACAGAGTGTAAATTCTGTAAAGGATTTGGGTGTTCACGTATCAAGTAAACTTGATTTTAATTTCCACTATAATGATATAACGCGTAGAGCTTATGCTAGGGCTATGCTAATATCGAAATCATTTGCTTCTAAAAATAAACTAAATATGTCTAGGGCTTTTACTGTTTACGTCAGACCGCTTAAGGAGGTGGCGACTAATCGAGCTGAAGAGCCGCAATGCGTTATTTTAACTAAATTTGATCAATATTGCAATTCTGCCTACGTATTTCTTTGATTTTTACCATGGGTAAAAGAAATTGCGCTTCAAAAAATATCGATACCACCAGTTTAAGTGCCAGGTCACCTTCACGGACGTCTAACTTTGCTGTATTAAATGCTGCAAATGATAATTCTGCCGACTGTGTTATTTGCTACAAGTTAGTCACTGATGACGATACTGCTTTATTATGTGATTTTTGTGAACACTGGGGTCATACATCTTGCTTAAAAGTTGACGATCATGACTATGAAACTTATTCAAAGCCCCATTCCACTTTCTATTGTTTCCATTGTAGACCGATCGTGAAAAAATATCTTCATATTGAACAACGTTTAGACAATTTTGCTACTCAGCTTGCTGACTTACAAAATAAAATTGATCACCTTGAACGTTCACGAAATTGTTCTACTGATTATGATAAAAACGATTTGTCTGCCATGATAAATGATGCGATTGAAAGGGATTCTAAAAAGTGCAATGCCGTTTTATTCAATTTGCCTTTATCGAACAGTGTCGAGGACATAAATCAGGTAAAATCTCTGATTGACTCTTATTCTGATGGTCACGATCTAGTGTCGTCCGATGTAACTCGCGTCTTTCGTGATGGTCCCATTCATGAAAATCGCGTTCAATTTGTCAAAGTTTGCCTGACTTCGGCTCAGGCAAGGCATCGCTTTATCTCACTGATTAATAAGACAGTCCGTGTCCAATCCAAAGGCCCGCTTTCGCATCTACGTTGTCGTCCTGACCTATCCTTTCTACAACGAAAACGGCAACGCGAACTGGTTTATGAGCTGAATGATCGCAAATCTCGAGGTGAACAAGGATTATACATCGATTTTCGTGCTGATTGCGTTAAATGTAAACCTAATGTAAATACTAATAGCCCGCGACTCGCTCATTAGGTATCCGCGCCCCAAGATTATTTAAAATTTCAATGTTTTTATGCTAATGCTCGAAGTCTTTTGAACAAACTTAGCAACTTACATTTTTTGCTGAATGAAGAAAGTTTTGATGCTCTATTTTTTTCTGAAACATGGTTTCATATTGATATTTCCGATGGATTATTGTGCCCTGGTAAAAATTATCGCATTTTCCGCTGTGATCGAAACTGTAAACGTGGTGGGGGTGTAGCTTTATTTCTTAAAACTTCTTTTAATGCTATTCAAATAAATCCTCCACCCGCTTTTAAAGCTCCCGAAATTCTAATAATTGATATTTTTGATTCTAATAGAAAGATCAGATTTATTTTGGTTTACCGACCCCCTGATTTTGATCTAGCTTATGCTGAAATTTTATGTAGATGTATTGAATGGGCTTGTTCTGTTCCTTTCCTTTTGTAATCTTAGGAGATTTTAATTTGCCAAAAATCAATTGGTGGATAAGTTCGGTTCCTACTGATAATCTAAATACCCTATTTTTCGACACACTTTCGGGCACTGGTTTACATCAATTAATAACAGAAAATACTCATGAAAAAAATATACTAGATCTTCTCTTTGCATCTGATCAAATTTCTAACGTAAAAGTTGATATTCCTTTTTCTAATAGTGATCATAATTCAATTATATTTGATTGTCTTTTGATGCCAGTCCGTAATCCTAGATCATCTTTTTTTAACTTTCGTAAAGCTGATTTTGATGCGTTAGGTCTAGCACTGTCTCAGATTTCTTGGCCTGATCTTTTTGATACCTGTTCTAATGTAAATGATATGTATAATTTGTTTGTTGGAGTGCTTCACTCTTTAATTTATGCATTTGTTCCATTAACTCACCCCAAGCCCATGAAACGTAAATATCCTAAACTAATTAAAAGAATGTTAACTAAAAAACGTATGCTTTGGAAGAAACATAAACTTTATCACTCCACCGATACAAAAATCAAATATAAATCTTTTTGTAGAAAATTGGATTTTGAAATTAAAAATTTCTCTGCTTCTGAAGAAATTAATCTTCTTTCTGACAAAAGTTTAAAATCATTTTATAAATTTGTCAATAATCGGTTGAATAATCATCGCTCTTTTCCACCTCTTTTTCATGACCACAAAATCGTTTCTGATCCTTTAGAAAAGGTAAATTTGTTTAATAACTACTTTTCTTCTGTTTTTTCTGTTGATAATAATCATCTTCCTTTTTTAGATTCGATGACTGGTTTTGCTTTGCAAACCATTCATTTTGACGCTTGGAACGTGCAACTGGTTTTAAATCAAATAAAAGGTTCTTTTTCTATAGGTCCCGATGGACTCTGTCATTTTTTCTTGAAAAAACTTTCAACTTATCTTGCTGAGCCTTTAGCTAGTATCTTTAATGTTTCTTTTTTGACTAGCACTATTCCCAATTTATGGAAATTGGCGAATGTAACCCCAGTCTTTAAAAAAGGTGACGCGGCTTTAGTGAGTAATTACAGGCCGATTTCTATTTGCTGCTCATCAAGTAAAATCATGGAAAATTTGATTAATTTAAAAATTGTCGATTTTCTCACTACAAACAGACTCTTATCTTCTTCTCAGTTTGGTTTTCAAAAATCAAAGTCTTGTGAATTACAACTACTTAAATGTAAACACAGTTGGACGGTATCTTTGAGTAATAGGATTCCTGTCGATGTAGCTTACATCGACTTTTCTAAAGCTTTCGATAAAATCCCGTTATCTAAGCTTTTATATAAGCTCTCAAAATATGGGATAAAAGGTCTACTTTTTAATTGGCTTGATTCCTTTTTACATGGTCGGTCTCAGCGTGTTTGTATTGACAGAGTTTTTTCTGATTTCATGCCTGTTGGCAGTGGTGTCCCCCAAGGTAGTTGTATTAGTCCTACTTTATTCTTAATTTATGTTAATGACCTATGTAATTTGATTAAATATAGTAAAATTTACCTCTTTGCCGATGATGTCAAAATCTTTGGTCCATCTTCTGATTATCATTTAATACAAAAAGATCTGGACAATATTTATATTTGGTCTATAAATTGGCAACTTCCTGTTGCTTCGGAAAAATGTGCAGTTTTACATCTTGGTAAAAATAATCCAAAAAGCTTTATTCTTTGAATAATATAAATATTCCAAATGATATTTGTTCCGTTCGTGATCTGGGTGTTTATTTTTCCCACAATCTCAATTGTAAGGAACATTTAAATCACATAATTAAAAAAGCTGTTTCTCGTTGTTTTCTAATACACAAAGCTTTTCTTTCTTGTGATAAAGAAATTTTAGTTAGGGCTTATACTACTTATGTAAGACCTATGCTTGAGTATGCTGTTTCTGTATGGAATCCATATTATGCAAATGATATAAATCGTCTTGAAAATGTTCAGCGTAAATTTACTAAACGTCTTTTTGGTTTTAATAGCAATTTATCCTATCTTGAACGCCTAAAGCTTCTTAACCTGCCTTCTTTAGAACTTCGCCGTCTTCACATATGTCTATGTCTCATGTATCAAATTATTAATGGTTTATCTTGTATTGATGCTAATGAATTCTTCATTTTTAGTCAAGGCACTACCCGATCAGTTAACAGTCGTAAAGTTACACTACCAGTTGTCCGTTCCAATGCTCACCTCAACGATTTTTCGCAAAGATACCGAAAAATCTGGAACTCCTTACCTGATCAAATTGTCTCTTCACCCAAAATCGGTTTGTTCAAAAAAGAGCTCCTAAACATTGATTTTACAAATTTATTGTTGGGGCATACCTAGTTGTATCACTTTCGTGATCTGTGTATGTCCTCTTGTTCAGTCGCTATTTTATCATGTATTTGTGTTTTATCAATTTTCGTGTATTTTTCTGACAATAAACACTTTCTTCTTCTTCTTCTATTGTAGCATTGTTTGGAATCCATACCGTAAGACCCATGTTTCAATGATCGAAAATGTTCAAAGGAAATTTACATGTAAAATTATTGGATTTCGGGGACTTTCTTATGCTGAAAGACTCAGTTCCCTAGAATTGGATAGCCTGGAGATTCGCAGATTGCGTAGTGATCTGTGTATGATGTATCAGATATTGAGTGGTAGATGCAATTTGCAGCAAGCCAACTTTTTTACTTTTTGTGAAAACAGCAGCGTGCTCAAAATTCAATGAAATGTGAATGCACTCCTTTTCGGCTTGATGTTCGTGGGTATGATTTATCCGATAGGTGGATTCACGTATGGAATTCCATCCCTGAAGCTGTTGTAAGATCTCCTAGTGTTGCTTCCCTCCGTGAAAAGTTGATCTAACGGGGTATTTGCTAGGGGGCGTGTTCTAAGTGCATAATTTATTTAGCCTGCGCGCCTACCTTCGTCTTTTGCACGAATCTCGTATAAATGTACTTTAATTAATAATTTCTTGCTTTTAGAATATGTGATTCGGTATGATGATTCATGTCGAATGTTTATTTATAATTGTATTGCATTGTATATTAATGTTTCTTTTCTTATTGTGTTCTTTTTTGTGCGACAAAAATAAAATATTTGTATTTGTATTTGTATGAAAAATTTAGACCTGGCAACACTGCCCGAGGCCCGGTTTTCATATCGAGGTTCATCGTCCAAGTTGCGTTAATAATTCATCGTTCCATTTGTTTATTCTCCACGTCATTTTTTCCTTTTTTGTGCCATATTGATTTTGATTTGATTAGTCTTTTGGCTGATTGTTTTTGTTACATATTCAAACATTTGGATGTACTGAACTTTCTATGATGAAAGGTTAAAAGCGTTAAATTTAGAGAGGCTTTTGAACTCCGTAGAATTTATTTTGATTTACAGGGTGGCCACTCACCCGGGAATCCGAGAAACCCTGGAGAAGCCCGTGAATTTTTTCGGCACCCGGGAAAAACCCGGGATTTTCGTCAAGAAATTTAGTTTGAACTCAGTTTTTGGAGGCCAAAAATATTGAATTAATAGTATAATGTTACATTTTTTATCGCTTTTAGTATCACACTAGTTTACGTGTTTTTATATTTTATCATGTAGCATTTATTTCCGTTTTTCTTCTCGCCCATTGTCACATCGTTGATTGCTATTTGTGTATTCTCTTTGTTTGATATGGCTAGTAGCTATTTGTTTTATTGTTCGCTAAGACGTTTTTGCAACAGTGTTTTTTGTACTCGGCAAAGATTTTTCCCGATGTACAAAGACTTTTCGGGACCGTTAAGGAAATTCTAGATCCGCCACTGATCCTATATATCTTTAAAATGGCAGAATGTGCATTTAGAATGGAAAAATGCCAATTTTTTCGGCGCTTTGCGTCGTTTTGAGTCAATTTTTAGTAATTTTTTGCGTGAGAAACCCAGAAATTAGCTGAAATACACTACCAAAGATCGAAAACCCTGTTTTACCACACTAAAATCGCTACTGTACTATATTATAGGCTTGAAAACTGCTATCGACAACTCGTTAGCATCATTGAAAAAGAAATTATGACTGTTCCAAAACGTTTCGTGTAGTATTTGCATTAGTTTGATTAAAAGTTGCTTGTGCCTTATCCTTTTTCATGCTCTTATCATGACACTTCTTCGTATATAGTGTGCGTTTAAAGCATGATTTAAAACCGGGAAATTGTCCATAAATCACCCGGGAAAAACCCGGGAATCTTATTTTGGGAAACCAGTGGCCACCCTGGATTTAATTGTTACATATAATATTATTCATAATAATCTCTTACCTTCTGAAGATTTTTATCAGTTTTAGGGTCATTCGCGTACTAGTACTGCATTTGCAAATAAGATCTATTTAGTTAAATTTATACTTGATTGTAAAAAGTTGTGTTTTTCTACTAGATCAGCTAGAATTTCCACAATATATTCTTCCACAATATATTCGAAATTCTCCAAATGTTGTGATGTTTAAGAGAAATTTGAAAAAGGTTGATTTTAGTAAATTTTTGATGGGGCACACGTGAGCGCAATAATCATTTGCATGTCCATGATATTTCGCATTTTATATTATCTGTTTTATTTTTTCTTGCGACGTTTTATCCTTATGTGTATCTGAATAAAGTATTAGTATTAGTATTCGAACATTTTTATTTTAGTGAGGTCTGCCTTAATGGCTAGCACAACGGATTTGTAAATTGCAAATTCCGGAGCTTTTGCTTTAGCTAGGCGTAGGCCTGCAATGAATTGGCAAACTTTATACACGTTCTATTAGAGAAATAAGAATCCAAAATATGTTGCAGGAGAACAACCATTTCAAAACATTTTTGTTCAAGTAAAAAAGACGAAAAATTCATGAAAGATGGTTTTTTTATTTTTGGCTGCAAAAGATATGGCACGGTGGAAAATGTACAAAAACGATGTTATTTAGCGTATCCAGCTCGTTTGTATGCGTTTTATTGACTAATTGTAAGCATTTTTTAATATGGGGGTTTTTTAATTTGGGGGATTTTTTTGAGGGTTTTTAAAAAGTCGACCTGGCAACACTGAATCCGTATAGACAGGCACCTGGCGTAACCAGCGGGGGGAGGGGTGAAGGGGGAATCCCCCTGCCAGGAAAAAAAATTTCCTGCAGGAATTCCCCCTGCAGAAAAAAAATTTTTTGAAGGGGGAATTCTCCCTGCAGAAAAAAAAATTTAAAAAAAAATTTCCTCTGCAGAAATTTAGAAAAAAAAAATTCCATCCAGAAAAAAATCAACCTTTTTCAAAAAAAATTGACTAAAAAAAAATTTAAAAAAAAATTTTTTTTAGAAAAAAAATCTCCGCGCCGATTACTTCTAGTTTTGGCTATTACATATCCTAACTTAGTGGCAACACAAAGCTTCAAAGCGTTTTCACCCTGAGAAGATTACCTATCTAGTCGATGGAAATTAAAGAGTATGCAGAAAATTCGTGCATTTTGTACAGATTGTGTTTTTTAAAAACTGTTTAGCATGACAAGACAAGCCTACAAAAGATTCGCACCTCATGAGTTCGAAGAATTTTTTAGGGTAGTAATTATTTGCAGTCAACTACAGGTAATATAGCACACAATGTAAAATTATATGCGGTCAAAAACCAGCGGCCTAGACTGCGTGTAATATAGCACACAACGTAAAATTATATGCAGTCTAAAACCAGCGGCCTAGACTGCAGGCAATATAGCACACAATGTAAAACTATATGCAGTCAAAAACCAGCGGTCTAGATGACTCGCTTGTCGCCTTTTGCTGTACTCTTTTATTCTTTTGACCGTACGTTTTATTACTCTTTTACATCCTTCGTAATTGTCGCGTTTCCAGTAATAAATTATTTCATTCATTATATTCAGTCAAGTTCAATGTTTATTTATATGGGAAGCTGGCGCTTCGCTCGCATTTTAACATGTAGTAGATGGTTTTAGAAGGCACTTTTATTTGAGATGGTCTGGCAGATTTGCTTCCTGAATAGGGAATGTTTTTTTGCGCTGCATGGGTAGCAGCTTCAATAGCTGCCCATCCACCCATTAGCGCATTTTGATGGGCCAGCGTAAGCTCTGGTCCTGCATGATAGATATTGTGTAGCTGTTGCTGTTCTTGTCATCATTCTGGGATATTGTTTTACTTTAGTGGAAATAAAATATACAGCAGGTACATATGATACTGGAAAAAATGGTGTGTGGCGACAGCAATTGCATGCGGATTCAAATTGGTGCCATACATGGGCTAAGCCTAAGGCATAAATGGAGCCAAATTGCTCCGCTCGCTTCGCAATTTTCGCTTCTTCTATCTCAGGCTTAGCCCATGCGCTGGCATCAATGTGAATGCACATAACTAAGCCTAAGCCTAAGACATTGGTAACCCCGCTCAGTCACAGTCCCCCGACGCTTCGGAGACTAATCCGAAACATTCCCAAATGCTTTTCGGAATCCTTGTTTAACATTGTCGAATAAACTTTGAAGCATTTCATTTCCACTAAAATAAAACAATTCCCCAGAATGAGGACAAGAACAGCAACAGCTACTCACTATCTGTCATGCAGGACCAGAGCTTACGCTGGCCCATCAAAATGCGCTAATGGGTGACTGGGCAGCTATTGAACCTGCTACACATGCAGCGCAAAAAACTTTCCCTATTGAGGAAGCAAATCCGCCAGACCATCTCAAATAAAAGTGCCTTCTAAAACCATCTACTGCAGGTTAAAATGCGAGCAAAGCGCCAGCTTCCCATATCAATAAGCATTCAACTTGACTGCATATAATATCACATTGTGTGCTATATTACCTGCAAACTAGGCCGCTGGTTTTTGACTGCATATAATTTTACGTTGTGGTGTGCTATATTACCTGCAGTCTAGACCGTTGGTTTTTGACTGCATATAATTTTACGTTGTGTGCTATATTACCTGCAGTTGACTGCAAATAATTACTACCATTTCTTAGCCATTATGGCATGAAAATATAAAAATTTCCGCGCTTCGCGCCAGTCTATCTCATCTATCTATCATCTAATTTTAGGACCAAGTTTCGGTCAACAAAAAAAATTTTTTTGTATTTTCTGTTGTTGCAGAAAAAGTCAAAAAAGGCATTATTTAACACCTAGGGTGCATATTTATGCATTTTTATCGACTAAATAAGAAAATTTTTTGTTTCTCATAAGGGTCCTCCAAAAGGATAAATGGAAAATTTGCGAAGTGCGTCCAAAACACTGCCAAACATACATGCACACGGTCAAAGGCTCTGGGAGAAGTAAACCGAGTTTTCTTTGGATGGGGTAAATTAGTACTTAATTTTGTTATTTAATGTCAAATATTGATACTTAATTCGTTGTATTTTGCCCTTCATGAATTTTTGTGCGTATGTTCGCATGAAAACAAAAAATAATAAGGGCGATGAAATTACCTATCAGGTAAAGTGGGGTAACTTTGATAGGAAAATGGCTTATTTGACTTTGGACGTTTACAGCATGAGAACAGTGCGGATGTAAGTTCTGTAACTAGGCCAATCGATAGAGCTATTCTTGCTCTACTGATTCCAAGCGAGCTCGTCTGAAGATTGTAATTGAACTCTTATCTGGAGGGCATTTGCCAAACCCTTTTCCGTTATCAATAATTCCCACCATGTAGGAAACATTGATAATGTTCCCACTATTTCCCACCGTTATCAATGTTTCCCACCATAGTATCAATGTTTACTAACATGTGGGAAACTTTGATAGGCACACAGATTCGGGCATTAAACTATTTTTTGGCACATAATGACTGCTTTTGCGACCTGTTACTTGCGCAAACTATGATTTTGACATCTGCTGAGATCAGGCCCGTATCCACGGGGAGATAGGAGGGGCACGTGCCCCCTTTAAATGAAATTGAAAATGGTTTTAATAATAATAATAATAATAATAATTTTAATAATAATCGTAATCTATGTAGTCCCAAGCGCGCGCTTAAAACACGCCATATTCAATCTTTAAACAAATTAAAGCATGTTTTGCATCTATGTCTTCTTTTTTTGCTGGTTTTATGTAGAAAGTGAGATCCATGTAAGAAATTAACTTGTTAGATATTTTCTGGCGATGATAGAGAAATTTAACGATAAAGTTTGACAAAATAGAATAGATCGGCGCGAAGCTCCGACGCAAATGCATTGCTCTGCTTCTGAAAGTTAAGCAATTTTTCTCAGTGGGGGAGGATTCCCCACTGGCTATGCCAATGGTCCTGAACGGAGTGTATGCGTGAAGGCATATCGTTTGGCGTTTCACTAGTTCGTGATAGAAAAGTCCGCCACTCATGAAAATGGTTGGGTAGTAGGTTTCTTAGATATTAGAAATAGTAAATAGGTATTTGTTATGTGTATTGTTGAGGTATTATAATTGATGAATTATGGCTTTTTCCTATTAATGAGATTTTTTGACTGATCATCTTTTGATTTTGTTGAAAGAGTTGGTTGTCGGCTTTCAGTATAACTGATTCGCTTGCTGAAAGATTATTTTGTCGCTGATGGGCTTGAATCGCCTCATTGGATTGGCTAATTTGCTGTCATTACTTTATTTCACTGAAATTCATTCTGCTCATAACAAGAATTTAATTAATATCAATGAAGAAAATTGGAGGGACATATTGGCCGGAGAATGGATGATTGCATTTAAGTTAACTGAAGAAATATTACTTATAATGTACCTACTATTTTAGTTTCGTTGTTGTATGATTCTTATTTCAACAAAATGACTATCATATATTCATGAATAAGTTCCAAATCGGATGAATCAAATTAAATTCGATGAATTTCTGTTTTTTTATTTTCTTGTCTTTTATCCTTCTGATTTATTTTGAAAAAATCTTGCCTTTTATTTTCGTTTAAAGCGAAAGATTCTAAATTTTAATTCTCCGAATTCGTTCCTGGATTGATTCTTCTTATAGTATAAACTGAGGAGTGTTTTAAATCGTAAATATTTTAGTCTGTGAATTGATTTCGCGTTTCTGTGCCCGTAAATACTTGCACATAAATCCTTGTTTGATATCGGTCGGAATTCTTGACTTAATAATTTGTATGAATATAGTAAATTTTGAAAATTTCTTACCTAATTTTAAAAATCATTTGATGTGCTGCTATGTATGTTCAATCAGAAATTCAAGTGAATTCTCTACTTTTTTCAGACTACTGTCGTAGAAAAGTAAGGTGTTTGGGGTTTAGAGGAGGTGAAATCCAACATGGGCAGGTAGTGAATCATGGTCAAAATATGCGTTCTTGCCTTACATGATCTTGGGGGGATTTTCACCCCTCTTCGTAGAAAAATTTTCACCACCTTCCCCTCCCTTTGAAATTTCCCCTCCTCACCCCAAAATTCGCGATATCTCGGAAGTTTCCAGAGGTTTCTTATAAATTCGTAGAAAAGGTGTAATTAAGGGTTTTTGCTATCTATTTGCTCAAAAGTGTCAAATTTTCGGCACTTCGCACCATTTACTTATCTTTTGAATATATTTTGTCCAATTTGTTCGACTTTTTTCAATTTTTTAAATGTTTTTATGCTTTAGAAAGATTGAATATCGTCAAAATGCCGAGAAACTATCTTTTTGACGCGTGCCTACCATTTTTAGACCCAAAAAGACACTTTAAATTTTCAACCCCCAGAATTCCCATGCTGTGGATGTCTGGTTCTTGCTACTTAAAAGTAAAAATAAAATGAGGTTTTCACTTTTTCATGTCTATTAATGCCCTTTTTGACGGCGAAAAAGTTTTTTAATTTAAGCATTGATTTTGATTGAAAAGGGAGATAAGTGAATAGGGTTTTCTTAAACACAAAAATCCTACTAAACCTGACGATTTCCCGAAGTCGCCCGACAGTAACTCGATTTTCGAAGCGCCTACTGTCGTATGCTCTTGTCCGGCTGCTATCTTGCCAATTTAATGATGAATGTATTTGAAGAAATATCGATCTCTAATTTTGTTCTAATATAGTCATGAACTCACTGTAGTCTATAAGCTAATATTAACAGCGCAATCTCTCATTAGAGTCCCACCTTGCGCCACTTAGGTGGTTTCATAAGTCGCTTTCATCTTGCAGAAAAAAAGATCCAAGTCAGGACTAAAAATTTCAGTCAAATTAAATTGGGGAGTAAACAAGCCACGGGTGCTGAAAAAAGCAGCATATGCAAACAAACATTTCGTCATGATTGTTTTGCTTATCTAAAAAATTCGTATCTTAAAAAATTTAAGCTTTTGAATATCTTTAGTTTTATTATATGAGAATTTATATTAAATCAATATTTTAGCGAAAATTTGTGTAAAAATTCTCTAATTTCCACAAAAAGTCTTTTAATCGCGTGAATTACCATACATCAGCTTAGCTTGAGAGCTGGCGTTTTCTCCCGCAATAAGTTTTTAACGTCCCGCAAGAAATTTTTAACCCGCGACAGACTGTTTGCCTTGCAAACGCACTGTTTTTAGAAAATAAAATTAATATGACGAAAAACTGTAACTTCTTTTACAATCTTATATTGCTGTGCAATTTTTCAAAAAGAACTGCGACTTGTATGAATCTATTTGCATTCATATGTGGAATCAAACGGGAAACTTACCTTACCTACTCAAAACTATAAAACCTTCAAAACACCTTAATTTTTGAAGGTTTGAAGTATAAGGCAGATTTCGATTTTAAAAATTTTCTAGCTGCTTGCACGGCTTTTTGTATTCGGCCAAATTTTTTCTGCTGTACATAGACTTTGTAGGACCGTCTTTTTACATCTACAAAGATTGGGAAAACTGCAAAAACGTCTAAAATTCAAAAAATTTCCGGCGCTTCGCGCTGAAATGAGTACTCGTTACTCGTACATATTCTATGTACATATGTCTTTATAATGACAAAAATTGGGATTTAAAAGGCAAAATCGTCAGATTTTTTGGCGCTTTGCAGTTTTATTAGGAAAGTTTTGTATTTTTTATCGTCATAAATTAGAAGTTGGCTTAGCTACGCTACTTAAGACCGGAAAACCTAATTTTACCACACGGAAAGAGTTAGTGTACCATATTGTTGTACCCTCCAATATACATATACAAAAGTGCAAAGGCTTTCTGGACCATCTTCATAGATAAACAAAGGTACCTTGTACAAAAAACACTAGTCGCTTGCCTTTATTTGTTTATTTAGTAGCAGATGCTTGTGGGTTCTCTTTCCTTTTATATTCTCGTGTACTACTCTTGTACTTGCCTCTCGATTTTAGTGATAAAAAGGTATAGTTTCAAATTGATAAAATTGATACGGAAGTGTTCAAGACATTTTTAGAAGGGGCAAGTGGCCATATATTTTTGGCCAGAATGATAAAAAATGCACCTAAAAATGGCTTGAAATGTAAGTTTTTGCTCATAAGCGGGGAGTGGGGCAAAAAAATCTTAATCTTTGTGGGATATAGGGGACGGCCGATTTAATTTTGTAGCGATATTTATTCGATTCATGTCTGATTTTTCTTAGTTACATCCCTTCTTATCCTTTAAACCCATATTTCCTAGTGCCTTCCTATAGTATTCTATTCGCTTTTCAGTCATGGATGTATGTATGCATCATCGTTAAAAAGCATTCTGAATATTGTCGCACTTCACGTATTAGTTTGACATTTGTGCAGTGCTTCAAATGCGCGCAAAACTCAAGTGACCTTGATTAAATCGTCTGCGTGGACTGGCATAAATTTTCTGCCCTGAATTTCGTTTACTGTGTTTCTGGTTAATAAACAATACGATTCAGTTTAAAAAAACTTTCGATTGGTGTTTATTGACGAAAAGGGAAGAAGTAAAAAAATTTATATAAGTTCTGGTCAGGCCAGCCTGTTTAATACGATCTTTTGATTATGTGTTTTATATGTATATCTAATAACCAAGACATTGGGTCAAATATTAGTTACGAAATTTTTGCGATCAAGTTTATATAAGACACGGAGCCAGCACCATTATCTCGAAAAGTTTATATGCTCAGATGTTTCGAAAAACTTACAATCCGCGGTGGAAACATCGAAACAGAAGCCTCATTTCTGCACAGATTGGGGCGTGCATCACTTTGAATTAATTGCGAAAATTAGTATTGCTAATGATTATAGTTGTTGATCAATAAATACTTCTTGCAATTTTATTATCTACTCTTTTTATGTCTGAATCAGCTTAGGTTACTTTTAGATTGGTATATGCGGATGGCATTAGTTCATCAAGCCAATCTCTAGCGATAACGGTAGACGATCGCAATTTCAAAATAACAGCGTTAAAATCCATACAGGCCTCCCATTAGAGCAGAGCTAATAATAGACATACATTCAATTAAGAATAATTAAGTTCAAACAAAGCTAAATTTTAAGTTATATAATACCTTTTTATTTATCAACCAAGTTTGATTTTACAATATTATTGTATCATGCTTGTATTCGTACCCGACACTACTTTGGAGCCCCCTCCGGTTCCAACTTTATGGCTAAAGTCGGTCCCGGGTATACCTGGGCGTGGAGGGGTATGGGGGTGTGCACCTTCCAGAAACCAAAATACCCCCCAGAATTCAATTTTTGAATTTTTCTCTTTTTTTCGCAATTTTTTGATGCCAATGGATAGTGCTCGATGAGAAACGTTGAAAAATTGAGTTTTTTCGCCATACCACCATTTTTAAGGCCATTTTTGACCTTTGAAAAAATCTTGCACCCCTAGAATTTCGGTGCCGCCCACCTATGGTTTCGGATCCGAAATTTCAGCTGGTTACTGGCTAAACAGTTCGAGTACCCGTAGCAGTCCTAGTACATATGCATGTTTGTATGTACAATGTAATATATATGTATGTATAAATCTATCAGCCCGTAGCCATGGGGGCAAGGGGCAGTTACCCCCCCCCCCCCTTGAAACTAAAAAAAATTTTGTTTCTCAAAAGGGTCCTTCAAGGAAGAAATGAAGAATGATTGACTAAGGAAGAAACGAAAATTATTGAAGTGAATTTGTATGGTCGCCAGAACAGGATTTTTCCGTAGTTTTGACCTAGTAAACGCAAACTTTTGCGGCGTGTAGCACCAGATTATGTTATTGCTTCTGTATATATTTTGTCTTCTAAACCTTTCTAATTTGAGTCAGGTATGAAGAATGTGTCAAATGTTTCTGGCCCTTCGCCCCGAATCACTAATTTTCTAGTCGTTTTTCTTTGCAGAACTCAAGAACTCAAAGATGGAGTACAAATACGAAAAATAAAAAAATTGTTTATGAATTGGACAATCAGAAACATTTTTTGTAAAAGACAAAGATTTTGAGGCTCATTGTACATTATACAAAGACTTTTTGTGGCAAAGTGACAGTAATTTTAACGTTTCTCTGAGTATTTTTAGCAGGATTTCAGAAAATGTTTCGGTGCTTCGCGCCGAATATCGTAATTATTATTTATTTAGCTCCAAGCGCGGGCATCAAACCTCCGAAAGCTATCTTTTTCTTGTAATTTCAAGCATCTTTGTCCAGATTTAAACATAATGTCGGGAAAGTGTCGTGAAAATGTTGTGATTTTTTACTTTTTAATATGTATTTTTGCAATTCGCCGCATACTGTCTCCGTGTAAGCATGCTGGTTTCATTGCAGATGCATCATATATGGTGCAGTTTATTTTTTAAGTAAGGCTCCGTGGTGCCCAGCATGTATAGATCTTGGAAAAGCTTGGGATTCGTTCGCCGACGTGAGTGAAGATCTAAATGCGAATATAGCAGAAATCGACGTTACCATTAGTCCAGGTTTGAGCGGAAGATTTCTGGTCACCGCTCTCCCCACGATTTATCAGTACGTATTTTTATTTTATATTTTAATGAAATACATGCATCGCATACCCGTCCTTGAATTTCTTTGTTAGTTTATTGTTTCTCTTACAGTAGTTGATAAGTGTATGCCTGATAAGTATCGGTATTTGGAAAATTCGACATTTGTACGTAGTGGAAATTTTTTAATTCATTGAAGTGTAAAAGACGGCGTCTTCCGGCAATACCTCGGATCTCGGGATAAGGATGATTTCATCAGTTTCATCGAAGAGAAAAAGTGGCGATCCGTTAATCCGGTTCCGTCATGGAAACATCCCGATACCGTACAGTGAGTTTTTAACTTACTGTTTTTTTGTTTTTAGCAAAGATTTTTCCCGATGCACAAAGGCTTTTCGGGATCGTCTTTGTACATGTACAAAGATTTTTGGGAAGACAAAAGTTGCAAAAAAGGTCTAAAATTCGCAAAAATTCTCGGCGCTTTGCGCCGAAATGAGTAGTTATGTTCTATATATCTTTATAATGGCAGAAATTGCATTTTGAAGGATAGAAGTGTCAAATTTTCGACGCTTCGCGCCGTTTTGAGACGATTATTAGTGATTTTTGCCTTCAGAAGCCCAGAAATTAGCTAGAATACACTACCAAAAGTAGATAAACTCTGTTTTTACAACACTAAAATCGCTACTGTACCATATTTTAGTACCCAAAAATTTGTGTGTACAAAATGTACAAAGACTTTTGGGGACCATCTTTGTGCATGTACAAACGGACCTTGTACAAAAAAACACTGGTCGTTAATCGAAAATCCTTTTGGGTACTCGCGAGAGTACTTGTGTGACAACAGCCGTCTTATTTTAATTTCTGATTATGATTGTAAAAGGCTGATATTAGTTTAAAAGCCAACAAATAACTCAGTTTTTTGACTCGGCTGCATTAAGATTAAGCGGTAGATTACTTAGTAACAGAAGGGGTATTGGTCTATCTGTCAATTTTAAGTGCCGCCAAGCTTCGTTTGCCCCTACCGCATGTGTATGACCTTTCGAGTTTCTGAATGCGTTTTTTCATGATCTCAGACAGTTCGGTACAAATATTTTAAGAACGTTTTTTGCATGAAGGCAAAATGTGTTTTTACAAATATTTTTTTACATTCATTTGCAAAGCACTATGCTTAGGTTTATCATTTTGAATATTATTACGATAATTATCTTTACAAGCGCATGGGGTGTCCAAAAGTTCTCAAATTTCTCCGATTTCAAATACTTAACCTACTCGCAGGGTCATGAAAGGGGTTGATCCCCAAAGCCTCTCAAGTTTTTAAAGGGTACATAGGGTGATGCACAGAAAGGATTGTTATTGGATTGAAATATGCATCGTCTCAGCAAAAAATGAATGTTCCGTTTTAAATTTTCGTTTCATAGGATTCGGCGATTGAAATCTTGCTATTTTTGCTCAACATTATTTGGTTAAAAAGAAACTATAAATTTTCGAAACAAATTTGAATTTTTTTGATCTCAGAGAATAGAGTACGTCGAAAAACATCGATAATACGCTCTAATCAAATACTTTAGCACTTTTTTCGAAAAATTCATAGTAAATGTGCTATTTTAAGGCTTTGTATCTATTTTTTGCTCAGAAGTGTCGACATAGTTATTTTTTTAATCATTTAATTAAAATTTTTTGATATTTTATGGAAATTTTTTAGGTTTTTGAGCTCTAGGAAGATGAGAATCGTCAGAACCGCCTGAAAATTATGTTTTTAACGCGGATCCATCGCTTTTGAGCCTAAAGACGCTCCTTAAAGTTTCACCCCACCCCTTACCAGACTTTACAATGCTGTGCTATTAACTCTGCTGCCTATTGCCATTAAATTATTCGATAAATAGAAATATCGTCAATTATGTGTTATCTGTGATTTTCCATTTTTTTAAAAGAATTTGTCGAAATGTTAAGTGCTTCTGCTATGTACCTGCAACGTCAAGTCATTACAGTTATTTGAAACAGTTTGTTATTTAAGTGAAGGAAGTCATCTCCGAGTGCTTAGATTCTAATAGGTAATGAATGAATAATGTTTTTGTTCATCTTTAATCTTTTGTTTCCGTCAGAATTTTGATTATCATCTCCTATGCTTTTGTAGCAATTTGTTTGAATGAAAATTATTAGGTTAAGTTTCATTACACCTGTTTGCCTATTTAAAGTCGCTTTTTATATCGCATATAAATGTAGTCTGCTTGAAAAGCTTTTTCGTCCTGCTTAAATTGCATTATTAGAATAGAAGTTTATAATTAACAAAATTTTAAGTAATAATCTCATTAATAGTTCTGTTATGACCTTTATTTTCTGAATTGCAGAATGACCATTGTCTCCTACTTCTTCAAGCTCAGTATGGCTGTACGGGACTTGCACAATTATATGGTCGAAAAACAGGGCATCCCTTCATGGGGTTCATATGCAATTTTCGGTTTGACGACTTTGGTGCTTGGGTGCATATTGGGTTTCGTAAGTTTTCTGCGCTGCATACAAAACTGGATTTGTGCGATTTGACGGGTTGATTTAAGCGCTTAGATTTTATTATTTCAAAATGAATAACAAATAAAATTAAACAATTTAGCAGAAGCTTGCGAAAATCTAACCTTGTTATGAGTCGATTTCTTTATTTGATGCTCTACAAAAAAATTTCAAATGTCCCGGTATCTTGTAAAGACGTCCGTTGTGAATTTTCTTAACATAATGAATTCGATGAAATTGACGCTTTGAATTTTATCCGATATATATTGAGTTATAATTCTAAACTACATATTATTTCCCCTTGTTTTACTCTTTTTATTCGTTCTTAACGTTTTACGTACATGTAGTGGCTTGTTACAGCTTTGTTTTTACTCTTTCTCCTACGATTTCCTAAATAATTAAGAGCTTAATAATCTATTAATCGTAACGGTTAGTATAGGAACATATCCAGAAACAAACCTGCAATAGATTTAGCTGGTATAAGGCTTTGAGGATGCTCTATAAAATCAGTCATTTGCCCTCAAGATATCCTGAATTTCAGGCGCAACGCAATTATAAGTCTTTTTTGAATCTTTATAGCCTCTCATTAATATTCTTTTTATGAGAAAATTCTGCACGCTTCGCAATTCTCTTTAGAATTGAGCTTTTTTGGCTTATGTGTAAAAATTAAACATTCTGCTCTTAACCTTCTTTCTGGGGGCAGCCAATTGTATATGTGTTGAATCGAATAATACTGAATCGATTTCATTTAACATAGTATTGTACTCGTAGTGTCCAAGTAAATGATGTTGGATTTTTTTGAGTTTAGCTAACATACTCAACTGGAGATTCAGTTAAACTGAGATTATTTTTCAGTTAGTCATCGAACAATCGACTCCATCCTTCAGTATCTATAGTTTTCGCCACGAATTAGAACACTTAACAGACCTTTTGTCTTGCTAAGTATTGCAATGCCTATGTTATAGCATAGGGCGTCGCCATATGTTCCAACACAGCAATGTAAAGCATACGACGACGTTCTGTAATATAACTTGTTAAGTGTTTGAATTTTGTGGCGAGAACGTTAAGTCTTGTGAGGATATAGGTGCACAAGGTCAGGGTCGGCAGGGGGGTTCAAATCCCGGAAATATAAAACAGTAAATCAATGTTCACGATATTTTGCTGTTTAAACGATAAAAATGGTCTAGATAGCCTATAAAAGATTTTTTCGAGGTAATATCGAATTTTCAAAGCATTTTTAGTCCATTTTGATTGCATTATATCACTTTTAACACTCAAAAAGGCAAAAGTTGACCAATTGTGCGCATTTTTTAGTAAAAAGTACATAAATATACTAGTCCCGGCGCCGGAAAAATTTTGGAATTTTACTGCTTTTTACCTAAAAAATGATGCAAAAAAACGTTCCATCAGCTCGAAATCGCCTAAAAGTGCCTGTCCGGCTGATTCTTCATGGGGTTGGTAATACACCTTCCCTTTATGTGCATGTGTGGTCAGTAACTTTATCGGGGGAACGTTTCCCGGAAAAGCAACTTTCTGCCATCGACAATTGATGATGATAGTCGTTTTTCGAGATTTATCAAAATTTGACTTAGAGATTATCCTGCTCTGTTTATTGTACTGGATTAGCTTAGTTTAGGAAAAGCTCTATACTCTAAAGGCTGTAAGAGCAGGTTACTGATCAATTTTCGATTGAGCTGGAAATACAAAGAGAAGGTCAATTCTTATCCAGAATGGTTTCATTTTTAGCTAAATCGATTCATTGTTTGATTCCATTTTATGTAAGGAATTAAATGATATGTAGACCATTGCAAAATTTTCGTTGGTATCCCTTTAGAGGGGGTCACAATCATAGGCGGGCGGCACCAAAATTTGGGAGGGGTGCAAGATTTTTCAAAAGTCAAAAAATTACCTTAAAAATGGTGCTATGGCGAAAAAACATCATTTCCAACGTTTCTCATCGAGCACTATCCATTGCCATCAAAAAACTTGCGAAAAAAACCACAAAAAAATTGAAAAATTGAATTCTGGGGGTATTTCATTTTTTTGGGCGGGGAATATTTTGGTTTTTTTTGGGGGGTAGTTTGGTTTCTCGGGTGGGTGCATACCCCCCCCCCCAAACCCTTCCCACGCCCAGGTATGGTCACAAGGTTATTGTACACTCGATACGTTATAAAATTGTGCATGCAAGAGGCTGGTTTGAGAGACTGCTCATATGATAGGTCGTCCTATCCCGATAAAATCAAGGATTTCCTCGCGGCCTATTTTTCTTTTATTTCTGTTTGCTTTTTCTTTTCCAACATTCCTGCTAAACTAATTCGAAATTTCAAAAAGTTTTACATGAAAAATTAAATTTTAGGCTGCTTTATCGCTAAGTTAGCCTGGTCTATGCATAACTCTTGAGTCAATGCATGACTTTTTGTCATAAAATATAATGGTATATTTTTAAAAAGATGAAGTCATTGCAAATTTATTTAAAAATTCGATTTTTATGTATGCTATGTATGTTATATGTCATTTTAGGTTATTGTCTATTTGATTGATTGTATTTTCCCTTCGTCATTCGGCGGCGACGCCACGGCAAGCGCAGCGCCGACGCCATCAGAGAAACCAAAAACGAGAAAGAAACAACAAAAAACCAAAAACAAAAATAAAGATAAAAAGAGTGACGCAGAATCGAGCGAGTCCGAACAAAATGTGCCCAAATTATCCCTGAGCGAAGGTAAATCTGAAAACAAACTTTCAGGGAAATGAACATACATATGTAAAGTGAAAATTGCTCCATTACTCGCACACATGCGCACTGGGAGGAGTATGAGGAGTATCCACAACTGGGCATGGGGGCAGGCACGTAGCTGTGGGGGGAATGGGGGGTCCGACCCCCGAAATTCAGAAAAAAACGGAGAAATAGGTTTTTTCACACGTTGTTTTGTGCTATTCCTGGCGTAGACCCCCTAAAATTGGTGTCGGTCCCCCCAAAATTGGAGGGCCAGCTACGTGCCTGCATGGGGGGTTCGGGGGTATGCCCCCACCCGAAAAACCCCCCAGATTCAATTTTTGAATTTTTGTTTTTTTTCGCAATTTGTCAATGCCAATGGATAGTGCTCGATGAGAAACGTTGAAAATGTGTGTTTTCTCCGCCATACCACCATTTTAAAGGCTATTTTTTGGACCTTTGAAAGATAGTGCACCCTCCCCAGAATTTTGGTGCCGCCACCTATGGGGTATCCCATCCCACGAACATGACTTTTAAAAAGTTTTACCCCGTCCTAAGGCCATTTGGACCAAAACGTATTGCTACAACTAAGAAACAGCGTAAAAAGACGTCTAATAGCATAATTTCAATTACAAAAAAGTTATTTTTCTACCATTAAACTCATAAATTCTGTCATTCGGGCACTTTTCTTACATTATTTCGCACAAATGTAATGTTAAAGGTTATTCCACCGCCCTTATTCTTATTTGTTTTCATTCAAATTTAACCATGACTATTCATGAAAAATAAAATACAGCAAATTAACAAAAATTAAGTATCAAAATTAGACGTTTAATAAAAAAAAAAAAATTGCGCATTTATCCATTCCTCTCTAGGAGACTCGGTTTATACCCCTTCCAGAGATTGCCCGTCCTGTGTGCATTTATAATCATTTGTTTAATTCAATTTAACAAAGTTGTAATGTAACAATTTTTCATCAGGATTAAAACTGATTCTTAATCAGATTTTCGCGCTGATTTCCAATCTGGCCCTAGAATCTCTCTAGCACGTCAACTACTTGAGATATTTGCACATTAAATTTATGCAAATCGTGACTTTCATTGATATTGATTATGCATATTTAGCAGCCAAAAGGACTGTGTTTTTATGCAAGTCAAAGCTATTTATGAATTATTTTTATACAAACTTACTCGTAATTTAATGTCACTGGCGTTGCATACTTAGTTTTTACCTGCAAAATATTACACCTGATTTGCACCTTCAATACAATTCAAAGTTTAAAGCATATGTTTAGCATAATAGTTCTGCAACTAGAAAATATTAATTATCTTCTAAGTTTTATGCTGATTACAAATCTGTTTGCGGTTAGGCGCTAAAACATCAAATTTTCAAAAAAAATTTCAAAATATTGTGCAAAAAGTGTACATATATGTGCATAGTTCAAAAAGATTCTTACCATTACAATTTTCGAAAAACGTTTCCAAAAGAAATGAAGAATCAGAATCATTGATATGCATCTTTTCTCACCGACAAAATATATTATAAATGTTCAATATGACTTAGCAACTCAATAGCTGATCAGTTTTAAAAATTTTCATTCTGTTTTATATACTTGCATTAAAAATTGTTCTTTATACATTTTAAACATTTTATAAATTCTGAATTTTCTGAGAAGTAAACGGACTAGCGCAAAAACAAAAAACAGATTCAAAATTAGCGCCAAAGGTTGTTTAAGAATAAAAATTCTAAAATTACTCAGCAGGCAGACATGCTAAGCAGACAGGGATTTTTTATTCACACCAAACATGCACACGGTCATAGTCCTCAGGGTATTGGGAAATTTCAAAATAAGCTAATAGTAATTTTGCTTATCATATGTATATTTATTTGATGCTGCCATGTTTATTCTGCACCACTCAAGTAAATAGAGGGCACCGCATGCAGCAACTTTATATATTATATTTAGGCACTCTTGTCAAAATTTTAAAACACCTAAAATTAGACAAAGCACGTAATCAACTCCCCAAAGTCTGAACTTAAATTAAATTTTATATATTATTTTCCGCTGGACTCTACCCTATCAAACTTCTCTTGGATATGGGTCAGTCAGTGATCTTATATAATCCTGGTTCACAGAGTGTTAGCCTATATTTCTGTTTTCCGCCCAGCTTCAGGGTCTAGCATTCCAGTGCCCTTACAATGCCCTGTGTGCACATCTGCTTCAGACTGTGTTAAATGTCCAAAGTAATGTATTTCGTTTTGCGGAAGTCAGTAAAATGCCCTACAGAAACAGTTTCAAATTTAGGATAGATTATTCGTGTGAGAATTACGTTTCAAGATTTAGTCCTACTATGATCACTTTGCCTTTTCCAATTCAATTGTCACACTTAAAAAGTCCTATCTTCCATAAATATTAATATGCAAACATCTCACACACTTGAAATGCTGCGAAAACCTTTAAAGCTAGATTCGGAATGAGCGTAAAAATCTGAATCTGGTCTGGAATCAATCGATTCGATTTCTGATGAAGACAAAAAGTTGAAATCTGTTGACCAGTCAGAAGTTAGGGAGTCTCTTTTATAGATGTCTCGAAATGTTAGTTTTTGTACAGCTGGATAAACATCTACTGATTTTTTACCAGCCAGAGCAAAAATAAGTAAGCGCCTAAATGTTCGCCTGTAATGGTTTCCAAGTGTTTCTGGATCTCCTGACTATAGTCTACATATTTCAAAAATCCCTGTGCATCAACATTAATTTTCAGCACTTACGACAGTGGTTCTTCGATATGCTGTAATAATGTTATTCTACTAAATACAACCTTCGATGCTCTTGTTTATTGTGTGTTATATCATAGTCCATTGCATTAGCTTAAACTGGAGCTGTGCCGGGGCCGCCTTTCAGCTGGAGCCCAGGCCTAGAAAATTACCATAAACTGAGGCCATATAACATTCGCATATTTGCACTTGTTAGTAATATGGGTTTCTAGCTCATATTCGCTATATTTCTTTCAATAATACCGATTTTAGTAATAATAATAATAATAATAATAATAATAATAATAATAATAATAATAATAATAATAATAACAATAATAATAGTAATAATAATAATTTTATAATAATGATTTATAAAAATAATAATAATAATAATAGTAATCATACTAATGATTTTTGCAAGAGAACGTCCTTTGAGTGACCCGCTCCAATTAAGCGGACCCCCAGGCCGGCCAAGCTTTGAATCACTTTCGTTGTCAAAAGTTAGTTGCTTAAATAATTAGGACAACTGGAAACGAGGCAATAGGATCTGGTTTTTAGAAATATTTGTGCCTAATTTTCGAACTAGCATTACTTTTGTTTTCGATTACTGGAAAAATTTATTGATTTTAATTATCTCTGGAAATAATGAGTTGCGCAATAATATTATTCTTCGGCGGCGGATGAAACCTATTGTTGCTGGCTCGAAATTCGGGATGTGCAGTCGCGGGGCGATGCAAATGGTCATTAATTGCTATCCATAATTTCAAAAATCATTATAAATGACTTGAAAAGATAAGATTTTGCCCAAAAAAACGAGAAGGGGTAAAATTTCTTACATTTCATGTAATTTGACTAAAGTTATGGATTACCCAGCCCTCTTCTAAAGTATGTTCTCTAATCTAATGGGAAGTCTGGCATTCCTATTCCGAAAAATAAACCGAACTGAATCGATTCGAATTAGAATCATGAGGCGGCCCTGGCTCCTTTGAATCTGTCCTCGAAACAAATTTTCTCTGCGTTGTGATCATACATGGGCAGCTGCCTAATTCCGGGGCTGGGTCGTGTAAAACCGTCAAAATTCTAAAAAAATGCGAAAAATTGAATTCTGCGGTCTATCGATTTTTCGGAGTCTACTGAAATCCCGGGGGGCCTAAATTCCGCCCCCCCTAATCCCCCTCCCCCACGCCCATGTGCGGTTGTGATGTCATTGAAATATTTCCAATTAGGCGAGCATTCGGGTAATGATGAAACAACTCGCCAAAGGAAGAAAAAAGTTAACGGAACAAAAAGGGATTAATGCAGTCACTGGCCTTACACGTTGATCGATGATTGTTTCAAGTTTCGTTACGGCATTCTCCTATACGCGTTTTTATTTTCGACCAATTTTTATCTACACATTTGTTTCGTTATTGTGACTTTTACCTTTAAACTCCTGCTATCACTTACATTATTTGCGATAATGTGTTTATTTGTCGTGTTACTCTACGAGTTATGTATTGAGTCGGATAACTTGAAATTTTTGTCTCTTTTCGATGCTCGATTAATTTTAAGGCCTGTTTTATTATAAGGAAAATATTGGATTATCATAATAACGGTATGAGATTATTTCTCATTGATATCGAAGCTTTTCAGCTTTCTGAGACAAAAGCGAATTTAAGGACAGACAGTTTTTTTGCAGCTTTTGCATTCTTAACTCCCTCCTGACGGGGCCCAGCATATTGAGATAAAGAACGAATATACTTATAATTTCTGTAATAATTTTTTTACCATCATTAGGCTTTATATTCGGACTGATTCCTAAGCGTAGAATAGTATTCATTAATATTTTATCGACTTTTATGACAGCCTGAAAGCATTATTTTTGCCTCAGAAATGTAGTTTTTGTTCGTAATGAATATTTTTTGGGGTTTTTGCAAAAAAATTTTCGGCTTGCATGTACGTATGCTGTAAGTTTATTGCTATTTATCTTATTTTTTAGCCTGAATCCTGTAAATTTTGGGCGCCTAATCCCTAAAACTCTATTTTGGTGCGAGCATGAGCCACGTTGAGTGTGCAGTGGGTAGTCATTGTAATTTGTGATGCTCCTTATAGGTTTAATGTTCGACGCTTCACGGTGCAATATATAAGCACATGTAGACGCAACTCGATGAAATTTCGACCATACGTACTTTAGTTGACTAACCGTGCGAAATTTCAAAGATTCTGAAATTTTTCGGCACATTTCTTGCACTAGGGGATGGCTCCATAAAATTATGCAGGAAGAACGCTATTTCGCGCACAAAGTATGAATCTAACATAAATATATATGAATTACTTTTTGTCGGTACGGTAGATGTGAGATACTACCACACCCTTGCTAAAATCCTGTATCCACTGATGTTTCTGAACTATTGCAGTAGGTACCTACTTACGCATAATAGCACAGGGGGAAATCTGTCGGGATAAAACCCCTTACAAAATGCGCTGCTGAACATTAGCATAATTTTTCTTAATAAAGCTACCTACCTACTGGAAAATGATTGAGGGTGGGACGGCGATAGGGAATTGGATTTGCTCTACAGAGCTCATAACCTAAAGAGGAAAAGACAATTCGTCTTCAGCTGGACAGAGGAATACCTATAGTCTGTTTCACACAACTCCGGTCATAATATTTCAAAACCATATCCGACAATAAGGTGGCAGATCGCGATTATAGCTGTAAATGTAGGGGCCTGCGTCTACAAGAGCGACACAGACCGGCCTAACATCCTAACATTACCTTCGAGATTTACCTAGGTACGTAGGTACTTA